>CM048745.1:586243715-586841215 GCA_026315105.1 Locusta migratoria
AATCATCCAAAGCTATTCGACGCAACTCTCAAAAATTCTGGAGAAAATAGACTTTGACGTTTTGCAAGTATTTTTAATAATTAAATTGAGACATCTAGACTGTCTTACTTTAATTATTAAAAATTTTTTAAGATTGCTGTTCCAAAAAATGCTTTCCAAAACTTTTGCAAGTATCGTTAAGTACCAATAATTAAAACATTTGCAATATCTCCGGTGTAGCTCAGGACGCTGGGCGCCCGGTCAGGGGGCTGTACGCCCTCTGTAATTAAAAGAAAAAAACTGTGTTTTGCATATCAGGCGGACCTCATACCAAGAATTAATGTAAATACTACGTCACAAAGAATCTATGTATACGAACTCTTTGTAAATCCACGCTACTATAACAAGTGTGTAACGTGTTTTGATTACGAGAACAACGCATGTGATGAGTTCTAGGCGGGGGATTTTGTACAATGAAGCAGGCACAATATTTTTAAGGAGAAGATCAAAAATACTGTTAGTAACATTAGAAATAAGATTCCAATATTTACTTCGGCCGGCTTCCTGATTGCTGTATCACATCAAAACGACAACCTCACTACAAGAGAGACAAGCATGGAGACATTACAGTAAAGTTTGTGAAACCGAACGCATCCGAAGATGCGTTATGATGAGCATAAAAACAATTAACTAGAGTTGTTTCCGTTATTTAAAGCGTGAATGCCGCAGTTTCAGACTTTCACAAAATGTTCAATGTTCAAATGTTTGTTAAGCTTAAGGGACTTAACTACGGGGTCATCAGTCCCTAAACTTACAAACTACTTATGAACTACCTACAACTAAGGACGGCACAAATATCCACGCCCGCGGGGGGATTCGAACCCCCGACCGTAGTGGCCGTGCAGACCGTGACTGAAGCGCCTCAGTCCCCTCGGCCACCGCGGCCAGCCTTTCACAAAACATCGTTAACGATGAACGACGTTATGATAAAGTGTTTCCCTTCACGACATCGACTGCACAACTGGATGTCTCCTCAGATTGCTTAAGAGTCCGTCCAACCGGGATCGGTACTCGCGCAGAAAGAAGTCTTCCCTAGAAGCCGGTGGTGGGGGGCGTTGATCTGTGGGCACTTGCTCCTCGGGTGAGTGACCTTGAGCGGCCGGTCGGCGCGGCTTTTGTTTACAGACCGCGGGCTCCACCACTGGTACGGAAGGTTCTCCTTGTGCCACTCATTCGCACCTGCCGCCGAAAGCGTGAAACACAGGCGCAGGACTCGACATTTGCTGCGCTCCCGTGCTTCCGAGAACATTCCGTCCAAGTCACGCCACGACAACAGGAACACGCTGTCGCCAAATCGGCCCCACAAGTAGAACACGAAGTTTAAGCGCTTCCGTGAAATACGTCGACGCTGATTTCCGAGTTGGTGCTGTCTTAGCTACTGAAGGTACTGTTCCTAGTATCCGAAGGTCCGTTGCGGATGGCGTGCAGAATTGTACCTCAGTTGAACCTGTAGGTTCTTTTTCTCTTCCGAGAGAAACATTTACAGTGCTATCGATGTAAAAAGAACAGGTATAGAAGCTCGCCGGACCGTATCTCACACAGAAACAATTACTGGGGAGAAGATGCAGGTGTAGCCGTGTGGCAAATTATGACGACAGTTCGACTACCGTGAGAATGATCACAGAAGCAAGGAAGGCTTGACTGCATCGGTTGACATTGGAGACAGCAGAATTTTGAGAAGGGCGGACTGTGCTGAAAATAGACATAGACCATTGGTTCCCAAACTGAGTGCCGCAAGCCGTTAGTGATTAAGGTGAGACGTCATAACACTGAAATACCTTACGGACTGAAAATAAAGTATATAAGTAAGGGTATATATCCAATTCCTGTGCATATTTAGCAATTGCAAAGCTTTGTCACGTTCACTAGTTATTAATAAATTTGTTATTGCGGTCTAGACTCCTTAGTTTCGGTTTAAGTCAATAGGGTAGTCCATGCGCCTTCGTACGTACAATGTCTACCGACTGAACTGTTACTTACATTTTGCCTATCTTCTTCCGTAGTATAATGAGAAATGCCAAGACACCAATATTTTGATTTTATTTTTTGTGCAAGACAACCGTTTTCGATAGTCAAGGACGTCATCTTCTCCGGCAAGAGTGACATTTATCCGCTTATTAAAGCGCACCACATAGACCTATTATTTTAAAATTGTGATAGTGGATTGTCAAGTATTGCGATCTTGGCATATCTCATTTTACTACTATAATTAGATCGCTCTCTACGATGAGTAAGATAAGTCTCTTCTTCAATTTTACGTCCAAGTAACACCATTTTGTCTCTCAAAATTTTTCATTTGACATAGCATAGAAAAGGTACAATTTTGCTTCCGCCGTTTGGCGATGGTTGCGGTCTAAAGAAACTGATTGCAGACGTCAGGCAGTTACCTTGGACCTCGGGCAGCATAACCTCATTCGAATATTCGTCGATTTGTGTCAGCATCATAAAGTTGTTCTGATTGAAAATGTCAGTTTACGAGCCTAACTCTCGTCATTTGCGAAAGGTGTTACTGTTTTGTTTCGATATGAAGATAACACCAGCAGAGTCTCATCGAATGCTCTGAAGTAGGTATGATAAGGACGCTATTAGTTAAAGAACGTGATCCCCGCTTCCACGTCGACGGCCAAACCGAATATTCACGGCTCCAAGATCACGCTCTGCATTTCGTTGGGACCAGCTCGGCGCCGTGTACTATGGGGTGTTCAAACCAAGTGCTAGAAATCGTTTGCGTTTCAACAGAGCATTGAAAGACAAAGCGCAGCAATACAGCGAGAGGCACGATAAAGTCATTTTGCATCACGACAATGCTCGACCCTACGTTGCAAAAAGGTTAAAACGTACTTGGAAGCGTTTAAGTGGGAAATCCTACCCCACCCGCCGTATTCTCCCGACATTTCTCCCTCTATCACATGTTTATATCAATGGCGCGTGGCCCGGCTGACCAACATTTCCGATCTCATTAAGAAGTCACAAATCGGATGGATTCGCTGATTGCTTCAAAAGATGGTTTCTTCGACTCGGGATTCGTACACTGCCCGAAAGATGGGAGGCAGTAGTGGCCAGCGATTAAAATTACCTTGAATGACACACGTGTAACCAATTTACCGGGTGATCAAAAAGTCTGTATAAATTTGAAAATGTAATAAAACACGGAATAATGAAGATAAAGAGGTAAAAATTGACACACGTGCTTGGAATGACATGCGGTTTTATTAGGGGAAAAAAAAAAAAAAAAAAAAAGGGGGGGGGGGTCCGACAGGTGGCGCTTCATCTGATCAGAAAAGCAATAGCCGACCGCGGTGGCCGAGGGGACTGAGGCGCTCCAGTCACGGTCTGCACGGCCACTACGGTCGAGGGTTCGAATGCCCCCTCGGGCATGGATATTTGTGCCGTCATTAGTATTAGCTAGTTCATAAATAGTTTGTAAGTTTAGGAACTGATGACCCCGTAGTTAAAAGTCCCATAAAAAAATTAAAAAAATAAAAAATACTTAGCATAACAAATTAAGACACAGCAAAGACGATGTTCTCTACAGGAAATGCTCAATATCTTCACCATCATTCCTCAACAACAGCTGTAGTCGAGGAATAATGTTGTGAACAGCACTGTAAAGCATGTCCGGAGTTATGGTGAGGCATTGGAGTCGGATCTTGTCTTTCAGCATCCCTAGAGATGTCGGTCGATCACGATACACTTGCGACTTCAGGTAACCCCAAATCCAATAATCGCACGGACTGAGGTCTGGGGACCTGGGAGACCAAGCATGACGAATGTGGCGGCTGAGAACATGATCATCACCAAACGACGGGCGCAAGAGATCTTCCACGCGTCTAGCAATATAGGGTGGAGCGCCACCCTGCATAAAAATCGTACGTTCCAGCAGGTGCTTATAAGCCAGGCTGGGGATGATGCGATTCTCTAACATATCGGCGTTCCTCTAATACACCCCATGTCATTCCAAGCATGTGTGTCAATTTTTACCTCTCTATCTACATTATTCTGTTTTTTATTTAGTTTTCAAATTTATAGTGAGTTTTTGATGAGCCGGTATTTCATTAAAGCCTCAAATGTTAGGGAAAAATGTGGGAAGCACATTGCAAATTCAGATCTTTTTGGAGTGAGGATATCGAACTGCAGAACGTGCAAAAGTCATTTTTTTCATCAAACAGTTTTCTTAAAGGCGTAATCTAAGAGTTTGATACGGGACGGAACGACGTCCTTCAGCGTATGCCATCAGTACAACGACATCAAAACCGCAAGGAATGTAGAGAGCACTTATATAGCAGTGAAATGTTTGGTCACATCAAACTCAAAAATGAAATAAAGCGCAATTTGCGATTGTGTCTCGATAGCTCATGGTCTGTTCTCCCTGATGCGGGAATACAGTATTGTGAATGCGAGCATTACAGAATAAAATAGACTGTGGCAATAGGAAAGAGACAGCGTGGCGAATGGGGACTTTGGTGTGGCGGGAGACGTGCAGGGAAGAGTCCTCTGCAGTCGGGCTGGTCACTGTCTTCGGTGGCAGAGTGGTCAACGCGTCGGCGTAGTAAGCAGGAGATCCCGGTTTCGAATCCCGGCCGCCCTTTGGTATTCCATCTAAACCTAGTACAGTGATGCCATAAGTGATCGCAAATTGCGATTTATTTCATTAAATGAACGCTGTAACGTCGTCGCTGTAATGTGTGATACTACTTGAACAGATGAGGACACGAAAGCGCCGCTCTTCACTGGACCTCCACGCCCTCAGCGCGTCCTGTTGGCGCCACTGCCGGCTACAGGTTATGCAGCTGTGCGCGCTATCTTTTCGCGCGAGAACGCCGCGCCGCGCCGATACCCCGTCAAAGGCCCCCTCTCTCGCTCCCGTTGAGGCCCCCTGGGGCCCCTAACCGCCCTCCCCCTCTACTCTCCTCTGACGAACCTCCCCCGTCGCGGCGCGCGCACAAAGCAATTTCTTTGGTGATTGCTGCCGGCAGATTGTCGGCGCTGGCAGGGCAGCAACAATAACAAGGCGGGCGGCTATCGGCGGGCAGCGCGGAATCGCCCGATTATTACGGCGGCGCTGCGCGGCGCTACAAGAAGAGCAACAGGGGCCAAGGTGAGCGCCGACCAGGGGCAAGCACGTGCCAGCCAGCCGCACCTGCCGCGGCCCACGCGAGACAGGGGCCGAACCAAGGCATCCGCTACCCGCCTCTCCGAGCTCGGCAGAGCGGCCGAGCGCATTGAAGCGCTATGCTCCGATGCGCGAGGTCGTTTCCCCTCGGAGGTTCGAATCCTCTCTACGGCCTGGATGTTCGTGTTGTCTTTAGTATAAATTAGTTTACAAGTACTTTGGAAAGTCTTCTGGTCCGGACTGTATACCCATTAGATTTCTATCTGATTATGCTGAAGCGATAGCCCCTTAACAGCCATATACAACCGCTCCCTCAAAGAAGGACCTTTACCAAAAGATTGGAAAGTTGCACAGGTCAAGAAAGCAATAGGAGTAACCCACTAAACTACAGGCCTATTTTATCGACGTCAAATTCCAACAGTGTTTTGGAACATATCCTGTATTCAAATACTGTGAATTACCTCGAGCAGAATGATCTATTGACCCAAGGTCAACACGGATTTAGAAAACATCGTTCATGCGAAACACAACAAGCTCTTTATTCATTCGAAGTGATGGGTGCTATCCACAAGGGTTCGCAAATCGATTCCGTACTTCTTGATTTCCAGAAGGCTTTTGACGCCGTACCTCACAAACGCCGTTTAATCAAATTGCGTGGTTATTATATATCGCCCCAAATTTGCGATTGTATACGGTATTACCTGTCAGAGAGGACACAATTCGAAGTAATCAATGGTAAGGCATCGACTAAAACGAAATGATACCTGGCGGTCCACAGGGTAGTGTAGCTCTCTTAGGTTGTTTGCAGATGACGCCGTCATCTACCGTCTAGTAAAATTATCGGAAGATCAAAACGATTTGCAGAACGATCAGAATATCACTATGGTGTAAAAATTGGCAACTGAGTCTAAATAATGAGAAGTGTGAAGTCGTCCACATGAGTACGAAAAGAAATCCGTTAAACTTTGTTTACAAGATAAATCAATCAAAAGTGAAGGGCGTAAACTCCACTAAATACCAAGGAATTACTATTACTTTAGACTTAAATTGGAAAGAACACGAAGATAATGTCATGGGAAAGGCGAACCAGGGACTGCGTTTTATTGGCAGAACCCTTAAATGATGCAACAGAACTACAGACGAAACTGCATACACTACCCTTGTCCGTCCATTTTTGGAGTATTGCTTCCCAGTGTGGGATCCTTATCAGGTGGATTTAACGGAGGACATCGAAAGAGTCCAAAGAAGGGCAGCTCCTTTCGTATTGTCACGATACAGGGTTACGAAAATGATACAGGATCTGGGATGGGGATCATTACAACGGCTCTTATCGCTGTGGCGTGGGTTACTTACGAAACTCCAATCGCTAACAGTCTCCTCCGAATACAAGAATATACTGCTGACTCCCACTTACATAGGTAGAAATGACCATCAGAATAAAATACGAGAAATCAAAGCTCTAACGGAGAGATTCAGATGTTCTTTCTTCCCGCGCGCTATTCGAGAATGGAATGGGAGATAAAATGTATTATGGTGGTACGATGAACCCTCTGCCAGGCACTTAAATGTGATTTGCAGAGTATCCCATGTAAATGTAGATGTAAGTTTAGGGACTGATGGCCCCGCAGTTGAGTCCCATAAGATTAACAAACAACATTACAAATTTTCCAACAGATCTGGTATGGCTGCATGTGTGTTGACCTTAAGCGTAAGCTGGTTTAAATTTCTTCTGATTTACTTTAGTTCCTCGTCGCCTGGTTTCAAATTCAGAACTAAATCATTTCCGCTTAGTACTGGGCCGCGTTGATAGCATTTTCTCTTGCGAGCCATAAATCGTCGGAATTGCATGTAGACGGGCAATTACGCAGTCTGGTATGTGCTCCATCGTCTGTGTCTCTCTGCATTCACAGGATACGTCCAGATTGTTAATGAATCCCCGTTTCTCTAGGTTTTACTTGACGGCAGCCACACCAGTTCTAATTCTGTTCAGCGACCTACAGATTTTCCAATCCACGTGCATTCCCGTTGGTGGTTATTGTTGCAGAGGGATATTTTCTGGCGGCTCAATTCTTACTGTGTTCGGAAAGCTGCTTCTGGATTTGAGTCGACTGACTGGAGATTCTGTAAGTTTAGGGACTGATGGCCCCCACATTTAAGTCATATAACCTTAACAAACATTTGAACAGCTTGGCAGAACGGCAAAAGAAAAAAACTTGTGGCGCAGGCTAACGCAGTACTTCGAAATACGGCATAATCTGATACGGGCACATCTAGGTGCTGAGGAACAAAGGTTTTTGCCGCGGTGGAGTAGCCGAGCGGTCGAAAGCGTCTCGCTGCAGAGCGCGCGGTAGCTCGCCGTGGAGGTTCGAGTCCTCCCTGGGGCATGGGTGTGTGTGTTGTCCTTAGGTTAGTTTACCTAGGTTTAAGTAGTTTGTAAGCTACGGACTGATGACCACGCAGTTTGGTCTGATAGATTTACAAACATTTGAACATTTTGAACTAAGGTTTCTTAGCCTTTACTTACAGCCTCTCGACGGCGAGTGTTCATCAGAGACGACTATATCATCAGGCTTGCCACAGGGGAGTGTAATAGGACCGCTATTATTTTCTACGTAAATGATCTGATGAACAGAGTAACTTGTATTTTGCCGATGTTTGCTGATGATGCTGTGGTGTATGAGAGAGTGTGGTCTTTAACTGACTGTAATAACATACAGAATGACTTAAACAAAATTTCTAGTCGGTGTGAAGAATGGCAGCTAGCTCTCAATGTAGAAAAATGTAAGGTGATGCGCATGAGTAGGAAAAAACAATCCCATAATGTTCGAATACAGCATCAGTAGTGAGCTTCGTGATTCAGTCGCGTCGTTCAAATATCTAGGCGTAACATTGCAGAGATATGTGAAATGGAACGAACATGTAAGTACTGTTGTAAGGCGTACAGCCGACTTCGGTTTATTGGGAGAATTTTGGGAAGATGAACTTCATCTGTAAAGGAGACCGCGTATAAAACGCTTGTAAGACCACGTCTTGAGTAATGCTCAAGTGTTTGGGACCCGCAGCAGATCAGTTTAAAGGAAGACATAGAAGCAGTTCAGAGGCGAGCAGCTAGGTTTGTTACTGGTAGGTTCGACCAATGCGCGAGTGTCACGGAAATGCTCCGGCAACTCAACTTGGGATCGCTGGAGGAAAGACGATGTTCTTTTCGTGAATTTCTGTTGAGGTCACTTGAGATAACTAGGTTTTGAAGTATTGTCATCGTCAGAATGAACTAAAATAAAATAGGATTCGGAAGCAGTATTGAGTGTTTAGCCATTAATGGCAACTACATCTAGATTAGATTAAGATCAAGAATACGACATTTCGTAACGATACGGAATGTGGTTACCTATTATAGCCGTGTGCAGCACGTACACGCCCTATTTTCTACTTCTAAAAATTAAGCCGACGAATGAAGTGTTCTGAGTCTCACAATGTTAATCGGGCGTTCACTCCCAGTGTAGTTTACAAATCGCGCCGCTAGGAGGTTCTCCGAAGCGCTTTCGCAAGTTTCAGCAAAGAGTTTCCGCTATAATCTATATAAAATATTTGCTAAAATCTTTCGACTTTTTCTGTCGGTTCTACTGAGACAACCACATTACGGTAACCGAGATATTGGTAATAATAGAAAATTGCTGCAGACGTAGATGGTGTTGAGTCGTGTTTACCGCTCGAATTACACAAGCAATTGGATACTGTAGTGAGCAATGTCACTGAGAACAGTAGGAAGGTTGGAAGCGGGCTGCGGGTATTGGAGTGTCCCAAAGTGTAATTTCCAGCAGCTGGACGCGAATTTATACAATAGGGACCGTTAAGAGAAGGCAAGGCCATGGCCGTCCACGGGTAACAGGAGCAAGAGATGTCCGTTATCTCCGGTTTAACAGCCCGCCGAGACAGGAGACTGAATGCAACTCAGGCAGCAACAGGACTCACAGTGTCAACACAAACAGGTCGAAATCGCCTTCGGAAATGTGGGCTCTACGCACGGAGGCCTATGGTGTGTGCTTCCATTCAAAACACGACACAGTCTAGACGGCAGAAACTCGGCGAAGGAATATCAAGATGGAGTCTTATCGAATGGCACCAGGTTCTGTTCAGCCGGACAATCGTAGTTCACTCAACTGGAGAGAACTTTGAACTTTGAACACTCCTGCTTATGTACAGGAAACATGTCGCGGACGAATGGTACGCACCTCTATGGGGTTCAGAATGGCGCTTTAACTGCTCAGAGGTTTGAAGACGAGATCAAAAATGTTCAAATGTTTGTATTGTGTATGGGACTTAACTACGGGGTCATCAGTCCCTAAACTTACAAACTACTTACGAACTAGGACGGCACAAATATCCATGCCCAAGGGGGGATTCGAACCCCCGACCGTAGTGGCCGTGCAGACCGTGACTGGAGCGCCTCAGTCTCCTCGGCCACCGCGGCCGGCAAGACGAGATCCTTCGACCTTTTTTTATGCTGGTGCCATAGGAGATGGGTTCCTTCTGGCGGACGATAACGCTCGTCTCCAAAGAACGGCACCGGTGGTCAACACGCTAGAAGCTGAGTGAACTGAACGAATCGGGTGGAGACTGAGGCGCTCCAGTCACGGTCAGCACGGCCACTACGGTCGGGGGTTCGAATCCCCCCTCGGGCATGGATATTTGTGCCGTCCTAGTTCGTAAGTAGTTCATAAGTAGTTTGTAAGTTTAGGGACTGATGACCCCGTAGTTAAGTCCCATAAGCTTAACAAACATTTGAACATTTTTGAATTTGAATATCTTCTATATATTTTTCCCCTTGTTCATGTTGCGAAGAACCTCCTCATTTCTAATACATATGCCGCGGCGGAGCGGCCGAGCGCATTGAGGCGCTATGCTACGATGCGCGAGGCCGTTCCGCATGGGGGTTCGAATCCCACCCCTCGGGCATGGATGTTTGTGCAGTCTTTAGTATAAGCTAGTTCCTAAGTAATTTGTAAGTTTAGGGACTGATGACCCTGAAGTTAATTCCCATAAGCTCTAAAAACATTTGAACATTTTTTGAGTCAAGTCCCTGAAGCTTGACAAACATTCTAATACACACGCTTTATCTTGGCCTACTTTAGAGGGAAAAGCAATTCGACTCTTTAACCACAGGAAGGGAGGAGTTTTGTAGAGGGAAATAAACCACCTTCTTTACGCCGCAGAGTTCACATATCTGCGCTTTTAGATTTGCGACCAGCCTCCGCGTAATCAGAAGTTACATGGAATGAAGAGACCCAAGCTGAAGCTGTCACACCGTACCTGAGGCTTGTTACCGGTGATCATGTAGTAACCGAATGCTCATGTAACCACCTGTTTTTTTTTTTTTTTTTTTTTTTTTTTTTTTTTTTTTTTTTTTTTTTTGAGCATGTCTGGGATGCACTTGGCAGACGCGATGCAGCCAGACCAGCACCTCCCTCAACGGTTGCAGAGCTGGATATTGCACTTACGGAAAAAAATGTCCGATATTCCTCAACAGATGCTTGACATTCTCATACTGCCCATGCTACAGAGATGTGTAACTGTACTGGTCATCCGAGGTAACCACAGACCATATTAGAGGACAACGAGAATGATATTTTCAGTATTATGGTAGCCCCATGGTGCCTCACTCTAAGTAATCGCCATGTAAACCTCAAGTAATGCACTGAGACAGCAAAATATCGTACAGTATGATACACAAATTACAACTGCAACCAGTAGGTGAATAAAATACGTTACCATATGTATATTGTAATTTATTAGTAATAAAACCTAACCTAATTGAAAAGTAATAGCAGTGCGCGTAGTTACATGAGTTACACTATTCAAGGTTAAATCTATCTTTGGCACAGAAGGGGGCGAATTATGCTGCCACAAAAGTTTTTGGTCACTTACCAAATGTAATCAACTGTGCCGGCCGCGGTGGCCGAGGGGACTGAGGCGCTCCAATCACGGTCTGCACGGCCACTACGGTCGGGGGTTCGAATCCCCACTCGGGCATGGATATTTGTGCCGTCCTAGTTCGTAAGAAGTTCATAAGTAGTTTGTAAGTTTAGGGACTGATGATCCCGTAGTTAAGTCCCATAAGCTATACAAGCATTTGAACATTTTAATCAAATGTCTGACAAACAGCCAACCATCATTTAGAAACACACTGAAAGATTTTCTGAATGACAACTCCTACTCAGTAGATGAATTTTTACACAGAATTGAGTAATTTTCCACACACACACACACACACAAAGTGTGTCACTGATACATTCCATATCGTTACGAAATTTCGTATTCTTGATCTATGCAAGAAGTATTAATCGAATCTAGTTGTAGTTGCCATTAATGGCTACAACACTCAATACTGCGAAATCTTTGTGGGTTTGGATCCGAAACCTAAAAACTAAATGATTAAATATTTCGTCGATACAGTTATTCGCCATTTTCAGGAATGCCGAAATATTGAATCATTTTCATGTTACGATCCGGCAGCAAATCCGCAGAGATTATGAAGTGTTACTACGCTGGGAAAGCCTAAGCACTTCATCATGTTCCTCACCTCACCGGGGGCTGTATTTTCAATCATGTAATCTTTGTATAACGTGCTATCTCCCAAATAATTTCGCCTGTGGAGTCTATAACCTATCTTGGTGTATTTTGGATAGCCCCCAGTTCGGTCACAAACAATGGAGGGAAGGATGTTGATGCAGGTACTCTTCAAGGATTGATATCAGTATCTATCGGCAGTGACCTTACGCTGTAGTACTTCTGCCCGAGTCCCCCCCCCCCCCCTTATAACCACACTTAGGCTGTGGATCATAGAGCAAATATTACATTTATCGTCTCCGTGGTGGAGGTTGTGATTTTGTGGCAAATCGATCTTCACCGCATTTGACGACATGCGAATTTGCGATCATTACCTTCAGCTTTGGAAACTTATGGTGGACAGGTTATTCAAGAGTAGGTTTTAAATTACAACGAAGGATGGCATGCAAGGAACGAAACTCTGAAATTGAGAATTGCTTGCTGTTGATAGTAAGTAGTGGTTAAACTTACCTAAGGAGCTAAGAAATCCGTTCTTTTATATGGTCGGACAGCACGAGATTTTAGGATTAGGGGAACGGAGACTGTTTGATAGTGCGGTTATAAGGGCAGGAAATATTACGTTCATAAAACTGAGGCCGTTAAAAGACGTAATACTCCCATGCTGAATGCACCTGCTGTTTATAGGCAGCGGCAGATGTCAGGTAAAGCTTAAAGGATGGGTGCGGAAATAAACGTAGTATTTCTGGGGAGACACGTCACGCTCAGTTTAAGGAGACATAAAACGTAAAATTGCGTTACGGAAACTGCAGTTAAATTTAGTGCGAATGAATTACCCCTAGCGGGTAATCCCATTGCATCTCGATGCAAAATTTTGTGATACGATAGCAGTTTGTTGAGTACACTGCAAAAACGGAAATACATTTATTTTGATTGTGGTTTCTGATAACGTACAATAATTTACGTGATAAAAGACCTTTCAGGGAAATTCTTCTCTGTGTTTGTGTGTGTGTCTGACGCTGTTAGGATGTGAGAGAACTGTCTACGCTGATGACAAATATAATTTCAGTCTTTCCAGAAATTCCGGAGATGATACCAGTATATTCCAGACAAGTGCACAAAATTTTCAACAGAAGTTGTAGAGAATTTTGGAAAATGACGGTAATAAAATTGTCTAAAACTTTATGAATGTGTCATAATTGCTACTTCATGAACAATCTACGAACTACAACAATTACTAGGTAGTTCATACAAGGTTGTTGTTATGTTCTTTCTCTGAACAATACAGAAAAGTAACTCGTTTCAAGGTTAGGACACCACTGAAACTACCATTGATCTCTGGATGTTAAACTTCAGCTATTTAACCGTGCCAAATTAAAAAATGTCTGCTGCGACATGCTACTAGAATAAGAGATTGAAATGAATTTCGATTCCACTGCCATACCAGCCTATTACATCGTATATTGGCATAAAGTTGACAACAAGAGGTATCCAAGCGATCCTTGTCAGCTACAGAATCATAGAAATTTATTTGCCGTTTTCAAACATGAAGGCCTACGCGAAATCGCGTGCAAAACATGTGAATTTACAAGCGTGCTACAGTTTCATGCTCAGACACCAGAGTTACACATCCAGATTGTACAGAGATCACTGGAAACCACTCACTGACGGTTGGCAACATTCTTTATTGGAAAGTAAATAATTTTACTTGTATAAAGTCTGGAATTTATGTGAATAATCTCTGTAACTTATGGAAAACTACTGCAGATACTCGTGTGGGACATATTTTGCTATATTCATCAGATTAATAAGAACAAAATAAATGGAAATCGTGCTTTACTTTAAACTCGTAGAGTTTTACGGTGACTTCATATTAGCGAGGTTGATAAATCTGAGGCAAAATTTTTAATAGGCGTAACTCCGTATATAAACACTTGCGGACTTATGTTTATAGGAATCTTTAGTTTCACTTCCAGAATAACATCTTAAAATATTTACATATCTTCGTGAATCACCCAGTACAATACGTCCCAAAATTAATCGGCAAAACATGAAACCTGACGACACTGATTAATACAGAAGGAAAGGCCGCGGCTTGTCAATTAGGACATTATTAAAATGGACACAGAAATGCTCCTTAGACAGTTGTCATTTAGCATGTTGTCGGATTCCTCTCGTAAAGCACAAAAAAATTCTCATTTTCTTCCAAATTAAGCAGCAACCGAGATGCTGTGACACGTTCGTTCACAGTCATATATTTGCTACATAGTCCCACAAAGTTTTTGTATGCTACTGGCACTAATTTCTGAGGTGAAATGACCTTGTAATGACGTTGGAAGCGAGCTTTAGTGCGGTATTGGCGGTTTAGTTAATGTATGTCTGCGGGTTCGTTGCATATGGATTATACTTGTTATGTGAAAGCAGATTTTCTGTAATGCTCAACTGTGCCTCAGCTGAATGTTCTTTGTTATAGGAGTTGCTTATATTTCACAAAGCAAGTATGGTGCGTGTTTCTTATTGATGATGTTGCCTCGTGGCAGATTAATTTTTGAAGGCTGTTGTTATGTGAATGGTATATTGATCGGAAGTCGCCCAATTCGTAAAGACGTAATTTAATTATTTTTTTTCACCAGTACTTGAGAACGAGATAAGGTACTCGAGAACATGTTGAGCTTTAACCCAGATTAGTTTCGGGCAGTGATAAGAGCATACGGGTGTGGAAGCAGGCTGGTTAACGGTTCAGCTCCACCCACATTGTCTTGCGTCACACCACCCGCACAACAGGCTTAGTGTTCTCTCCCTCCCTCTCTCTCTCTCTCTCTCTCTCTCTCTCTCTCTCTCTCTCTCTCTCTGTGTGTGTGAGAGAGAGAGAGAGAGAGAGAGAGAGAGAGAGAGAGAGAGAGAATAGAGAATGTGTGTATATGTCGTGGCGAAGAGATGGGCCCCTCGGGCAGATGTGTGTGTGGGGGGGGGGGGTGAAGACCCTTTAATTGTGATTTAAATCCTAACGGGCCACGTCTGTGTTGTGTTGATGACATCCCCTTGCACTCCATATGGGCCTTTTCTACACGGTGTCCCAGGTGCACAACTTTCCCCGCGGGCCAATGCTCATCCGCACACAGATGGAGTGGCACAAGACTTCCAAAGTCATGTTCCCGTCTGCTCCCCTAACTTGTCCCCCGTGACAGAAAGATGTGGTTTGCTTTAAAAGACGCGTGCACGCAATGTGAATGCGTTTTTGTATGCTACTGGCACTAATTTCTGAAGTGAAATGACCTTGTAATGACGTTGGAAGCGAGCTTTAGTGCGGTATTGGCGGTTTAGTTAGATGGAACCACTGTACACCATATTAGCGGCAGTGGAGAGAGTTAGGAATGTTTTTGATAAAATGACGATGTACTCAGTATAAATAAAGCGTGTAATCATTCTTCATTTGCGTGGTGACACCGACTGAAATTCATCGATAGTCGAGTGGACATGTAGTGATGGTGTCAGGACGTGTCCAATGTGTTGAGTGCACCTCTCAGAGAAGGCAGTACGTTATCTGACAACAAACCGAGACAATATTGGCCTCGCACCAGCCGATCGAGCAAGTGGACAAAATTGGGAAGATCGCTGAATAACTGTGAAACACGTAGCATCACAAGTCGCCATTTCCGTGGCATCTATGCACACAATACCGTATGACGAGTTGCAAATACGAAAAATGTCCTCCAGGTGGGTGCCGCAAAGGGTGACGGTCACCAGAAGGCTGCATGCGTGATCTGCCATCAAAAATAACACACCAGTACATCTGGCGAACGGTATGCTGCAGCCGGCCGCGGTGGCCGAGGGGACTGAGGCGCTTCAGTCACGGTCTGCACGACCACTACGGTCGGGGGTTCGAATCCCCCTTCGGGCATGGATATTTGTGCCGTCTTTAGTATAAGGTAGTTCATAAGTAGTTTGTAAGTTTAGGGACTGATGACCCCGTAGTTAAGTCCCATAAGCTTTACAGACATTTGAACATTTGGTATGCTGCAATTTTTTCACCGCAACAACTTTGATCTCTCGTGCCCCCTTAAACTGATCTGGCTCGTAGTGACTTCTGGCTTTTACCGAAGATGTAAGACGCTTTTCATAGTCGGACATTCACTAGTCGCTCTTCATATTAGGACATTCATTAGCCGCGCTGCAATTGCATCAACCATTTCCAGTGGTTAAAGCAAACTCCTAAAGAGCGTTCGCAGCGGGTATGGAATCATCGCGTCGTAGTTGTGAATAATGTTTACAGCTACAGGGAGATTAGGTCGAGAAGTTAATTTTCACAGTTTGCATTGGATTAGATTGTGAGGAGAAATAATAATAATAATTCATAAATAGAATGCACGTCGTAGTGCATGTATGAGCCCGCTGAAAGGTCAAGTGCACAAGATGCGGAGGTGGCTTTTCAAGATATGTACGCCAGTATCACAAATGACACTACCCAAGTGTCACTCGCCGATTCCGACATCCTTCCAATACGATGTTGATCGTGTGGTATTATGGCCGTAAGATCGCAACTGGGGTCGTTTTCAGCCTGACTGGAGCAAGTCTTTCTATCTGACGCCACTTCAGTGACTTTTGCATCAATGATGATTAAGTGTTAATGAGGATGACACAACACCCAGTCCCCGAGCGGAGGAAATGTCCCACTAGACCGAGAATCGAACCCAAGCCCTTGCTTGGAAACCAACCCAATGGAACTAGGAGTATATTCTATAAATTTCTTGGGCCTTACAATTGATGTCAGCACATGAGAATCAGTAGTAACAGATAGTTATCCCTGCTAAGTCACAGCAACCACACAGTCATAACATGCAGTTTTCCATTCAATGGTAAATCACCTCATATCACTTATCTGATTCTGCATTTCAAACAGAACTGCAAACCATGGAATACATCCGGAAATGGCTATAGCTATACCATGGTTGACAATATAATACATAAGAAGAAAATGACAAAAATTACACCATTTTTGTATTCTGGCCAATAAGAGCAAGTCAGTAGTCAGAAATATCGGTGTGTCACCCCAAATTTGGGCAAAATTTTCAGATCACCTCGCTAAAAAGTTGAACTCTCGAAATTACAGACCTGCATTTTACAACATAAACAGCATTTCCAAATATATACTCAACAGTGGTGTGTATAAGATCCTATGCAGACACTGAAAACTGTATGTTGGTCAGTCTGGCAGGGCTGTAACAATTAGATTATCAGAACGTGAGAGAAGCTGGGGGTTAAAAAAAAAAAAAAAAAGAAGAAGAAAAATGCAACCTTTGCCAAACATCTGCTCACAGAAAACCATACTTATGATGTAGACAGTGAAATCTTACATTGAATAAAAGAAGAAAGATAAAACTATTGGAAATACTGGAAATCAATAAACATACGGAAGAGGACACCAGTATAGTATTAAATGACCATTCCCAGTTTCCCTTTTCCCCTACAGTAAAATAAATTTCAGCTATCGTTTTGTTATATGTATCAGATGTCAGCATATAGTACTGCTTCCTCTACTTTTAACGATAATATTGAAGCTTAGGATCTCAACATATAACAACACCGTTTTTATATTTTTTATATGTTAATAAATGTAATTCAGAGTGACTATTTGAATTTGTGACTATTTGAATTTGTATCATTTGCAATTTAATACCATCTTTGTAAGTGGCATATCTGTGAAGAAATGTTAGCGACATTCACTTGTTATCTGATGATGGCCTAAGAAGCCGAAAGCCGGTTTTTAACTCAATAAATAATTTTGCAGAATATCAGGAATTTTTCCTTTTTGATAAATTATCATGTTCTGTGAATCACCGATGGAAAATTCTATTAATGTTATCATATATGGTTGAAATGATTGCCAAATAAAGTATTACGTATAAAAATTTTACCGTTGCAAAAATTGTGAGATAAGGGGAGGATTTTAGAATATAAAACTGATTAAAGATGTGACTGAACGATAACAACTGCGGAAATTGTTTCAAAGTTTTTTACTTTTTCAAAAATATCTCCTATTTTTTGGAAGATACCACTAAACACTTTATAGATACGTATAAAAAGGCGTTTCATATTTGATCTAGACTTTAACATATTAAAAGTGTAGCGCAATTGGCAATTGGCACTTGGGTACTGTTCCTACTAAATCAGTAGATCATCATCCAGTGCGACGCCGGAGTGTTTCGGCACAAGGCCGTTCAACGCGTTATTAATATTGCACTAATCGAACTCACGGTGACTCTTTACTTATCTTGATTTTGTCAGAAAGTGTATGCCTTATATAATTACGTAGGCTTCCGCGGCCAGAGTCAGATGACATAAAAGTTTTCTGGGTATGGTACCGCGTCATGATGTAAGGCTATTACTTAAATAACCGACGTTTCGGCCAACGTTACAGTGGCCTTCATCTGGGTAACCCAGAAAACTTTTATTGTATGCCTTATCTTTATCATTATACCTAATAAATTTACCCTATTTCTTTTCCTATGCTCTCCCCTTGCTTCGGTATTTATAACATTCTAGCGTAAACGTACAATACATATTATGAAAACATTCTGTCCCGCTGGAACAGACAATAATTATTGCTCGGACGAGGCAGGTAGATTCCCCTGACTAGGGAAGAGGGATGATGGAGGATCCGAGAGGGAGGGGGTGGGGGTGGGGAAGTAAATCTCTTCCGAGTAGCGCAGATACCCTTGTCGCGATAAATCGAGAGGACCACGAACCCAGGGCAGTGCGTAATTTATTGCTGCCAGTCGTAAATTAAAACCACGCCCTGACGCCTGTCTGTGTTTTATCTCTGGTGCTGATTTATTTTTTTTGCGAGGGCGCTAAGTATACCGCGCACTCCCCGTGCTCCCCATTAATTTACTTGTAGCAGTAGAAGAAACAGTCGCTTTGACGGCGATCTGTGGCGAGCATTAATGACAGCGGTATAGCAAACCGTCCGACAGCGCGAATGGTGCCGCCCACCGCGTAGCAGTCACGCCCGGAATATTTTGATAACTGATGCAGTTATTTCTATCTTGATGTAAGAACGAAATACAATGAAAGGAACGATGGTCGTGATAATTTTCGTACTTTCGTATTTATTTTTGTAAGTTCCTTTAGCGTAATGGGTAGCGTGGTGGACTACTAGGCAAGAGGTGTTGCGTTCGATCCTCGTCCCATGAAATTATTTATTAGATTAGGTGATGAGACAATAAAACTAGTAGATGACTATAATAAATATAGTATGCAGCATTGGTCGTTTTTATTAACGTTTTTGCAGATCGATTTCGATCACATAATGATCATCCCCAATGCACCAGTCATCGTAATATCAGCTATGCATGATCATATGCCATATTAGCTGAATGTAACAGATTTTTTCGAACATTTCAATGTAATGTCCAACCATGAAATCATTATGTGATCGAAATCGATCTACAAAAACATTAATAAAAAACGACCAATGCTGCATACTATATTTATTATATTCATTGTTTTGTGATCGCTGAGCACATCGTTCCAAAAAATGGAAACAAACCTCAACTAGTAAATGAGTTTTGTTATTTGGGTAGCAAGATAATGTCTGATGGCCGAAGTAAAGAGGATATAAAATGCAGATTGGATATGGGACGAAAAGCGTGTCTAAAGAAGCCAAACTTGTTGACATCCAATAATAACTTCAATGCAAGGAAGTACTTAGTGAAAGTATTTGTCTGGAGTGTAGCATTGTATGGGAGTGAAACGTGGACGATAAGAAGTTCAGAAGAAAAAATGATAGAAGCTTTTGAAATGTGGTGCTACAGACGAATGATGAAGATTAGGTGGGTAGATCGCCTAACTAATGAGGAGGTGCTTAACCGAATTTGGGAAAAAAAGGAGTGTCTGACATATCCTGACTAAGAGAAGGGATAGATTGGTAGGACACATTTTGAGATATCAAGGAATTGTCAACTTAGCATTAGAAGGAAGTATGTGGGGTAAAAATCGTAGATATGAAGAGACTTGCACACGACAGGGTGGCATGGAGAGCTTCATCAAACCAGTCTGCGGACGGAAGACAATACAAAGAATAGATAAAGCAGTCAACAAACCGAAGATTTGTTTGAATAACAGAGTGATTTACTAGGCATGATTCTGTTCGTAAGTGGTATGTAACTCCTATAAACCACATTCAGTAAATGGCACGTGAATACTTTATGTTTTTGTGACAGTCCGTCACCGTCTTCTCCGTTTACCTTTGAGTAATGTGCAGAAACACGGCGATGGTGTACGGAACGATGTCACTGGGTATGGGAACAGCACTAGATGGTGTTTTCTGACGAACCCAGGTTCTGTTTGTTTGAAAATGATGATCGTATTTCGGTTCGCCGCAGACAGCAGGACAATGCTCTATCAGATGTTGCTACAAGTAGGCTTGCCTTCTTGGGAACGAAGTCTTTCGCAACGATACTCTTGAATAAAACATTCTCGGAGTTCTCGCCTCGTCAAATCTTGATAAAAGCTCAATCAAGCTTTCGATGACTACCTCCATCATCTTCGTCAGGACTGACTATGCTGGTACTGCGGTGGCCTTGAACAGCCCATTTGACAGCTTTTGATTAGTTGCCGACCAATCGGAAGCTGGCCAATCGGAAGCAGTTCCTGGGCTATTTACGACTACCAAAGCACCAATTTAGACAATCAGTTGTTCCTGACGAAGAGAATGGAGGTACTCGTCGAAAGCTTCAGCTTTTATAAAGATTTAAGGAGGCAAGGAGCGAGATTGTTTTATTCACTTGCCTTCTTGGTGTCCCGTTGTCTCGACAAAACACATTCGTAACGTATATTGTCCCATCTTTCGTTAATCGTTCCACATTTTAGAAACGTTGTGTTTTAATGTAATATGATTCATAATAAAAAGGAGAAATCTATATGTGATCTTAGCCAAAGGATAACGTAAAGGACACTTTTTATTAAAGCAAAGTGTACGAGGAACTATTTGTGAAGTTCTCAGTTTGGTACAATGTAATGCTTTCACATGGCGAGCAGTTATTGCTTCCGGGGCATATAATTTGGATCTTTTGTTAACACTTTACTTTTTGTCAACAACTTATACTTTTTGATATACGTATTGGAAGGAATTTTTAATAACAGAATTGAGGTGAGTTTACATTTCCGAAAGTACAGCAGCAAAGCGAGAAATTATTTTCACGTTGAATAGTACTTTTTCAGACGAGGTCAGTTTAGCAGTGTGAAACACGCCCGGCATAGCTCTTGAAAGCAAAACTTCGTAATAAAGTTTGTTGCAAAACGTGGAAACTGTTTCATTATAAATGATGAAGTAAGCGTCTTCCTGCTGAGAAAGGCTTCCTTGCTTTCCATGCAGTGGAACACACTGTTCACTCAAGTCAATGGACTGCACTAAATGAACAATGTTAAAAACACACATCAAACGGTAAAACACGAATTTAGAAATACTGTCGTGGTCAAAAATATTTCTTTCAACTTATTTTTTGTCGTTTTATCTCCTTGAAAAATTTGCAGCCCATAATTATCTTCACACAGTGTCTAATTGATGTCATTGGGTTATGGACTGATGAAAGCGAGAAGTTTAGTATTGTACGTGTTAAGGACAGTGTTATAACTAAGACTCATACATAAGATACTTTATGTGGTAATTTTAACAAATTATCGTACTCCTGTCAGCACGTATGGATGATGTAGTTATACGAAAATGTCATGCATTGGTAACGCAGCTTATTTTCACCCTTTTGTTACGTGCGATGCTACCAAGAAGATATGGTTAAGTATGTAGCTTCAGTATGGACAACATGTTTGAACTCAAATCTATTTTAATGATATAGTATTTACGAAAAGTTTTAAAAAAATGTGCCTCAATGTCACCTTCTAATTTGTGCCCCGTATTTTGATTTTGGAAATCTGGTCACCCTGGTATATACTGAAGTAACTGGATGCAACGCTGTGAGCCGATGTCTACCACAAGAGATGCACTTTGGATCCATGTGAATGCAACATGGATGACTATCTTGTTGGGAAAGAATTGTAGCAACTGTAAAGCGTTGCCTCCGGAAGGTACTGGGACTCGCTAGGCTCACTGAGGAACAACTGAACACCATCTGATTAGTACTGAAGCCGCTGTGAACTCAAGGCCTATCACACAAGGAGACGATTCAGAGGCACTGACCCCTTCCCGTTTTCTGATTTGTGAGAAGCTCATAACGATTCCATCAGGATCAGACCCTACATCAAACATGAACCTAACGAAAGAATTCCGCCTGAGACAACAAAGAAATGTATTGTGTCGTGAAATGTACAACAACAACAACAAACTTTATTTATGTCACTGAGCCGGCCGCGGTGGCCGAGGGGACTGAGGCGCGCCAGTCACGGTCTGCACGACCACTACGGTCGGGGGTTCGAATCCGCCCTCGGGCATGGATATTTGTGCCGTCCTTAGTGTTAGCTAGTTCATAAGTAGTTTGTACGTTTAGGGACTGATGACCCCGTATTTAAGTCCCATAAGCTATACAAACATTTGAACATTTTAATGTCACTGAACTACATACAAACAAGTCAAAGATATTCACATTACACACATAGAACATCAGTGCAATGTCTTCTCATTTCGCGACAGACTATACCATCGAACGCCGTTTGCGCCTTCGACGCGTCGATGCCCTCAAGCATGGAACTAGTAAACCGTGCCCACGAGGAGCCCTACGGCTACTAAGCAACAGTACACATGCTGAAACGCAGTGCCTCAAGGGCTACTCATTTATTTACCACATGCTAATGAACAAGTACTGCGAATATGAACTTCCTATCTCTCTTCGAGGGATCCGCTTTTTCTGAACATGTGTGTAGTTGAAAGCCCTGGCAGATTAAAATTGTGTGCCGGAACCGGGACTCGAAGCTGGGGTCCCAGGTTCGAGTCCCGGTTCCGGCACACAATTTTAATCTGCCAGGAAGTTTCATATCAGCGCACACTCCGCTGCAGAGTGAAAGTTTCATTCTGGATGTGTGTAGTTAATTAGGAATTCGAAGAACACTGAAGGGGGAAATCGAATATTACAACATCTGCAGCATAATCAGAGACGCGGGTTGCTGTCCGTAGGCGAAAATGAAAGTTAGTGTGGGATTGTTACCCCGATGGGATAGAAAGTGATGGAATAGGAAACTGAATAATGTAACAAAAATAGCAGAATCTATCGTATATATAACATGGTCTTCTTCACTTCACACGTGGCAAACACCTTCCTGACGATACGCTTACTCCATGAGCCTCTTCCATTCGTTCGAGTTGCGTGTTCTGCTTATGTTCATCCTTATTTTGTCCTCCCTGCTGTTATCTTGCCACCTGGTTCTGGCTCTTCCTCTTATTCCGTCTATTGTCCTGCAGAACATAAGTTTCGAGAGTCTGTTTCCTGCCCTGTTCAACCTTCTTGTCTTGGTCTATACATATTCTCATTTAATATGACCGGTTTTGATAAACGTTCTTAGAGTACTGCTGGCGTACGAAACACGCAGTCCGTAAAGTAATATCGTGTATCTTCGAGAATTACGTCCAGCCACCGGAACGGATTTCATCGCAACGACTTGCGGTTTCGACGCCACTATGGAACTTGATTCAGCAGACTGCTCTCCTACAGTCTGACCTGGAAACCAGGGAGTAAACAGACTTTTCCCTTCTAGATCTTTACTGTAGTACAAGTGGCTTTGAATACCTTGCTAGAAAATAATGCATCTAAGGGTTCCACGAGATCAATTTGTTACTGAACGTATGGGCAGCATTAGCAGGATTGTTGATATCACTAAATTTGTTATAAATGACTAAAGGAAAGAAACTTGCGGAGGAAAAGATAGAAAGAAGAAGAAGAGAACTTATTCTTTTAATTCTCCACTCCGAGAGGAGTGGAGCGGGCTGTTTGAGATCCGGCCCATAAAGAGTCGCGGTCTTATTCAGGCAATTATCAGACAAGCTGATAGTGGAGCAAAGAGGGGATCCCAGTTGGGAAAAAGTGGGAGGGGCTTACCAGTTCCGGCATATGCCTTACAACCAAGGAAAACCTTGGTCGGAATCGAGAGATTGGGACCAATTTAATTTAGCTCTGGGGCGTTGTCCCAAACTACAAATGGATTATCTGGAAAGCACGAGTGCACTCACGACAATCAAGGATCGAATGCCCGAGTTGCTCTCGTAAACTCGTAGAGATCAGCTCGACCAACAGTGGACAAGCATCCCCCTAGAGGAGCCGCACCCGTGAGCACAGTATCCTCTGCGTCCGATGATGGAGAAAAGGGCAAGAAAAACTAATAAGGAAGCGATAGCAAATTACGACTGTGAGTGTGATTCAGATACGTAGACGAGCTCTAATCCGTTGGAGTATCGACATCGGCAGATCAAAGGGCGGCAATTACCGTAGTTTAGTGTCACGTGCTTCCCATTACCTTGGAAAGCACGAGTGCACTCACGACAATCAAGGATCGAATGCCCGAGTTGCTCTCGTAAACTCGTAGAGATCAGCTCGACCAACAGTGGACAAGCATCCCCCTAGAGGAGCCGCACCCGTGAGCACAGTATCCTCTGCGTCCGATGATGGAGAAAAGGGCAAGAAAAACTAATAAGGAAGCGATAGCAAATTACGACTGTGAGTGTGATTCAGATACGTAGACTAAAGAGAAGCGAAATACTGGGTACATGAAAAAGATGTCGGAGATAATTTTGTAACGCACTGAATTCCAGTAACGCTAGAAGACACGTGGCAAAGCCACAGAATCTGTCAGGCCAGTCATCAGACAACGGAAGAGTCATTTAAAAAAATAATACGTCAAATTTAATTACAAATTCTGAATCCAGATGAAATCCCGATTTTATAGACTACACACACAGACCAATTAATTTGTTAATTAATAATCATTAAAATTTCATTACACGATTATAGGCATAAAATTAATTTTCCCTGACCCACAGACACTACTGATGTATTGTGTGCATAGAGGAGCATCAGTTCGAGGAAGCAGCATAATTTTGGCATTGCACATTTAATTATTACAGAAAATGGCGACGATGGCGAAATCTTGTTTCGTTTCCCTTCGGCCGTTACTTCAAACCATCGCTGTAGCACCTGGTGGCGGAGGGAGACGAGTTTTCGAGTTCTGCGAATCCGCGCCAGTTCAGGCCACCCAACGTGACGGTTGGAACTCCGCCGCTGCCGGCGGCCACAAGATAAGTAACGGTGAGTCCTCCATCCCCTGTTAGGTTGGCTACAGGGACCTCTTCGCCAACCGCGGAGGTATATACGAACGCATTGTTCACATCTTTAAACAGCCTGGAGAGCAGCTCCCGAGCTCTAATCCGTTGGAGTATCGACATCGGCAGATCAAAGGGCGGCAATTACCGTAGTTTGGTGTCACGTGCTTCCCATTACCTTGAGTGCAAGCAGCATGTCCTAGACTTCCGCGCCGGACTCGACATGATCACCGATACGACACACTTTGCATCTTCCGTGGACGTGGTCGCCTTTCTTCTGCAATTGCGGCGTCTTTTTCGGGAACTGCTATTCCGGTATGTAACATGTTCGATGCCTAGGTCCGACCCGTGTTCTTGTAATCGTGCGCGAATTCATGGCTAGTTTCTTATCTTTCGTCTCAAACTCTCTCTGATGACTGGTTTTTATTTAGGTCCATATCCTTACGTACTTTGGGGCTTGCCCTACAGCAAGTCTATTACACGCCCAGTGGCTGCATTCAGTGTGTGGGGGTTTATGGAATTTTGTGACAGGGCTACCTCACCTCCATGTGCTTTGTTGTTAATATACGTTTCGACTGGCATCCCGACTTTCATTTTTCTGTAGCTTCCCTCACTGTCCCTTTTTGTAAACCTTTTACCAGGCGCTCAAACCCCTGCTGTAAGAGACGAAGTCCGACCGCCTGGGACGGAAGATATGTAGGTGAAAATATGTAGTAGACAAGCCCCAGCGCAGTCGTCATGCCACGTAAGCAAGGTAGTTCCGATCCGGCGTAATCGCTAGCCGATTGGCCGGCCGCTGGGGCACTGCCCACCGCGTCATAGCGGGCAGCCTCTGAGATAGGGATCGCGCCGGCTCGGAACTACCTTGCTTACGTGGCATGACGACTGCGCTGGGGCTTGTCTTTCTCGTATGCCTCGGGTAGTTAGAGCTGGCGCGATCGCTAGCTCAGTGGCTGCCCGCTATGCGGCAGTGGGCTGTACCCCAGCGGCCAGCCGATCTTCTATCGGATCAAACTGCGTGGTCATCACTCCGTAGCTCACAAACTAGTTACACTAAGGTAAACTAACCTACGGACAACGCACACACACGCACACCCCCATGCCCATGCCCCAGGGAGGACTCGAACCTCCGACGGCGAGCAACCGCACGCTCCGCAGCGAGGCGCCTTAGACGTCTCGGCTACTGCACCGCGGCCGGCTCCAACTACCTTGCTTACGTGGCGTAACGTCTACGCTGGGGCCTGTCTTTCTCGTAGGCCTCGCTTGAAACTGGCTTAACCTACCTCCGCCATTACAGTTTGTTGAAAACATTAGTTTTCTGCTGAGCTGCTGTGTAGAGTTGTCGAAGATCTACAACTGATAGTGGCTGTGTGTGTTGTTTATGGTTGTACTAACCGTTTTGACAGCAGTAATAAGTTAAAGGGGATCGCGTTCAATTCGTGCTTGTATGTCTCCTGAACAAACATACATGGTTGCCGACTGGCATCAAACAGAAGTACAGCAGACGCCCTTAGTGATATCTCCCCTCATTTTACCTCCACGGCACAACAAGACTCCGTTGCAAGATCCCTTTCCTGTTTGCGTGGCGTTAACGCGGCAGTACCTGTTTGCAGGTGTTCAGCCGGCTCGGGCGAGTAACGAGCAGTAGTAGTGTGGCGGGGACAGGGCGCGTGTGTAGCGCCTAGCGCGGCCCGTATGTGGGTCTGGGGGAAGTGTGTCGCTGGCGGGCCGCGCGCTAACGGTGCCTGCCTGCCTGCCTGCACCGCCGCAGTCGACTGTCGAGTCGCAGACGCTGCTTTCTCGCCGTCGCCTCTGCAGCCGCCTGCCGTGGCCGATATCTTTCACAGAATTCGCAGGCAGCGAGCAGTCAGACCGATACAACTGCCAACTGCACACAGTCTCTCACACACACAACCACAACAAACAAACATTCGAAATACTGACACGGAAACACAAACAAAAGACGAACGTGAACAAAGCGGCAGTTGGCAACAATACAAAAGATACGACGCGGACCAAAGATAACATACGACTGGCTCGACGCAAGGAGGTTAAAATAGAGGAAGGCAGCGTTACCTGTGCTCAGGGCAACCGTTCGTTGAAATCAGGGCGGCGTGTTTTTGTAACCGAAACAAATATTTCTCCGTAATAACTGACGGAAACTCAGCAACTCAAACAGAAGAGATATATTGCGTTCTCCAGGGAAGTGTTTCCCCCCCCCCCCCTTTATTTGGCCTTCTGAGTGTTAACTCAATGGGGCCATCTACAGCACACAGTGGAAATGTACATATATTTAAATAAACAGAAAAAATAGAAGTACATTTTGTCAAAATGGGAAAGTGGAAACAAAGCGAAGACTGCATTACATTACAACTTAAATAATTTCGGAACTTTTTCACATATTCACAAGCAAAACCTTATATTATCAACACACTTAATGCTTATAGTGTCCAGTGGTCTTAATAAACTTAATTATGATTTTATATACACGAATGTCTTTTGTAAACAAAAGGGAAGAAGCTGACTGGGGAAAGGGGATATCCCATCTTCGCCAATGTCTGCAGGAAGTTCAAACGTTCTCGGTCAAATTTGAGGCAACTGAACTGGATGTGGTTGACATCAGCTTCCGTTTCAGGCTCACACTCAGATGCCGCCGAATCGTAGACGTTGATCCGATGTAGATGTTGTGGATAAGAGGCGTGATTGAAACGAAGACGAATGATGGTAGAAATCGCGGATCCGTCCAGATGAGTCCTCATAAACCACGGCTGTGTTATACGACCACTAATGCTCCGTATCTTTACGAACTATTAGCTATCTCAGATATCTTTGGTACTGTTGTATTCGCAATATCACCATCTTTGTATTCTATGTGGCAAAAACTTTTTGATGTGTTTGTTGTGCTATACTGCTCCTAAGAAGAGAAATAGGTGATCAAAATATGCGATTTGCTTCCACAACCGTAGCAAACAGTACTACAACGTAATAGAACCGATTTTTCGACGTGAGTAAAACGAATAGCAACAAACAATTTATCATAAAATTTGTAGAATACGTCTCATAGTCATTAGTCATTCTTACGTTCATGTAAGTCATTTCAATCACCTGTTTTGTATTGTAGAGAACCACGTAAGCAAGAACTTTTTGCCAAAAGGGAAATTTATTAGCACATTCAGAATGTAGAAGACAAAAAAATGTACGCGGAAGTGAACACCCATCTGATGATGAGCAGGAAGTTTTGAAACCGGTAACGGCGCTATTTTGTAAATAAATAGGATAATCAAATGTGGTTGGATGCTGTTTTCTTCATTGTAAGAATCACCCTGTATCTCTCAGGTTATTCACGGGTGATGATGTCGTTTATCGGTTACTAAAGTCACCCGAAGATCAAAATCGAAACGATTCGGATAAGATATCTGTATGGTGCAAAAATTGACAGTTGGTCTAAATAAATAAATAAATAATTAAAAATTAAATAAAAAAAGTAATCAGCACATTCAAACAGCAATCTTGGAGAAATCAGTGCTTGATTTTAGCTATAAATGAGAAAAAAAATTGTTGCTCTTAATCACGAAGTCTCTCCTTCTTGCCCCGACACAAGTCTTAGACGTTTAGTTTATACCACATCCTCGTCAGCAGTTGCGTCTCCCTAATTGCTATAGTCGAAGAAGGTGAGACGTGGCCTGTGTTGGTACAAACTTCTTGTACTATTACATAGGCTGGCTCTTCTGTGAGAATTTCTGGAGCTGTAGTATTCCTGGGGTTGCCTCATACTGACTGGAACTTCCGTTCTATCCAGTACTGACTGTCAAGTGTGTGATGCACCGGCATATCTAGCTGAGCCCCTTCTTCCAATTGGCTGCCGTGCGAAGCAGGCCAAGAGGTACCTAGACTATGGGCGCCCCTGGCGGCCGTAGTACTGTGGAGCAACTTATTAGGTTCGTTCGAGTGGCGCTGCTGACGACCTGAAACGGTTTCAGGCGTTCGAGTGGCACTTTTGACTCTTTCTGACGATATCTGACTGACCAATCAGGTGAAATAAGCGTTCGAATTGGTTTCGTTGTTGGAAACTGTCAAAAAGCGTGCATGCGCAATGGAGGCCTTCCAAATCGTCAGTAACTATCAGAAACAGCGTTTGGACCACTCGAACGAACCTATTGCTTCTTCTTGAAGTTGTGCGGCGACTTTTGTAGACCACTGGCGTTGTAGCGAATACTGACGTCACTACACAAACTTCATTTTAAACAAACACTTTTCTGTTATTTTTCTCTATAAATAACGTTTCTTGTGCCGTATTATGAAAGAGAGAATTTCCTGCATGGAACAGCATTGGTTCGTCAAAAGCCAATTCCAGCTCTATGCTGCACCATTTATGCACGATGTATACGCCTCCAATACAAGCAGTTTCAAAAATGTTCAAATGTTTGTTAAGCTTATGGGACTTAACTACGGGGTCATCAGTCCCTAAACTTACAAACTTACAAACTACTTACGAACTAGGACGGCACAAATATCCATGCCCGAGGGGGGATTCGAACCCCCGACCGTAGTGGCCGTGCTGACCGTCACTGGAGCGCCTCAGTCACCTCGACCACCTCGGCCGGCTGCAGTTTCAACCTGGACCCCACTGACGTAAACATGAAAGCGGCGCAACAAGCTCACTTCTCCGCATGCGCAATCAGGACGCTACTAGCCAATTTAGAACCTGTTCTACAGCGTACTAGCTAGTACGAAACTCTGTCTGCGCTCACGAAATGCTGGTAGTTGCGTCGCTAAGATGACTCGCAACGTGATCTGTTCAGTACAAGGTCGATCATCGTGTAAACTGGGCTTTAACGATCATGCATGTATAAAGGCCACTGGGTGCATCGCTAATGCTAACAAGGGAACATCAACAACTCGACCTCATATTTTCTTGAGAAAAGCATACATGAGCTAGATGCCAACCCCAGAAATGGATATCACGTGAAGGTTTGGGCCATTATTCAGATACTACGCAGTTACGGCCTCCTCAAAGTACAGCTTTTAAACATTCGCGCACTCGGGTAGGTCCTCACTCGGCCCGCTTCACTTTCGCCGCTTAATGCCAGAAAGTCTAGTACTGTGAGCAGAGTCTGGTAAGAGGCTTGTGTTCGCGGAGTCAGTTAACCTACAGGCTGTCGTGCGACACCTCGAGGAGAGATATGGAATGATGACTAATCTGCGATGATTAAATGTCAATGACGTCGTGTCCAGAAAGCATAATAATTTCAAGTTATTAGACGTACTATGCACGGTAAAAGAAAATACATTGCGCTTTCTTTATGCTTTTCCTTATATATTTCAGCTGCGTTGCAGATATCATAGACAGTTGCACTGATGAAGACGTGCTGGATGTAGAAGAACATAGCGGATGACGTTCGATGCAGATTTACAAGAGGATGGCATCGACGACAACGACGCTGCCATCTCACCACCGTCACATCCGTCGAACACTTTCACCGCTTCAACGGGGCTTGGGCATGGAACTGAGGTTGTCAGTGATGGTGAAAGCTGCTTTGATGATTTTAAATCGTCCAATACCACTTTGCCCGTCTCCGTAACAGAAGAATATATGCTACCAGCCGTTTGCGTTTTTATAGCGCGTCACAACTGCAGTTGAAACGAATGAGACGGTTTTTCAACAAGCAGTGTAACGTAATTTAATTTTCAATACGTTTTATGCACATCATTTTGTTATATGTAAAGCTGACACTATTGAAGTGGAGTAAACTTCATTTGTAATATTATTTCCTCGTCCACTTCCCGAGCTCTTCAAACTTCGCCTTTCGGAGACTCGCTGTTGTCCTTTAACTGCACAGCACTTCGCGTTCGGGCATTATAGTCCAGTATTTTTAACATGAAAGTTTTGGGGTAGTTTTGATTTCTTCGATTCCGTATGTTTTTTGGTGTGTTGAATCCGAATCTGCCATTTCCCAACAAAATTTCGTGACGTAACATTAAAAAAAAAGCGAAAGTTCGAAAAAAGTAGCATTTTTCGGCGGTTTTCTGCTTATAACTTGGAAACTATCATTTTTTCACAAATTGCCTCCAAGTACAAAATAGAAGTCCATAGAATTTCCTACAGATTTCACTAATTATGTTTTGCTGTCAGACGAGGCGTTCCGGCTCAAGCGCTAATTGAAAATTGGCGTATTTTGGCTGTCTCCGCTAAAATCAACTTTTCCCACTCAAGAATAATTCATTATTAAAAGGTGACATTCACTGAATTATTTTAATTTTATTATTCTCTCTCGACCTCTTGCAATCATGAACAGCTCCATTCAGATACAAGACAGGGCTGTAGTCATAAATCCAACTACACTTTTTCAGCGAATGACCATCGTGAAATATTCAGATGAAGAGCTGCGAGAATTTTTGTGTTCCGAACTTAGCTTCTACCCTCTCTCTCTTTTCGATGAGCCGGCCGCGGTGGCCGAGGAGACTGAGGCGCTCCAGTCACGGTCTGCACGGCCACTACGGTCGGGGGTTCGAATCCCCCCTCGGGCATGGATATTTGTGCCGTCCTAGTTCGTAAGTAGTTCATAAGTAGTTTGTAAGTTTAGAGACTGATGACCCCGTAGTTAAGTCCCATAAGCTTAACAAACATTTGAACATTTTTCGATGAGCGTGGGATGAGGAAAGGAACCAAATCGAGCTTGTACAAGGCTTTTTCACCGACTGAACAGGCAGACTTGAATGGTACAAAATATGTAATCATCGGCAGATTTTTTTTTTTTTTTTTTTTTTTTTTTTTTTTTTTTTTTTTTTTTTTTTTTTTTTTTTTACATAGGGTCAAATGGCACCATGCCCAGACAAAGGCAGAAATTGCGACAGTTATATATCTTACGTGAAGTCAAACTAAGCAGTTATAAGCAGAAAACCGCCGAAAAATGCTATTTTTTCGAATTTTTGCATTTTTTTTTTCAATGTTGCGTTACGAAATTTTGTTGGGAAATGCCAGATTCGAATTCAGCACCCCAAAAAACATACGGAATCGAAGAAATCAAAACTACTCCAAAACTTTCCGGCTAGGTGGCCCTATTGAGCACAAATTGACGGGACTATTAAGCGACCACAGTGAACCTGGCCGAATGAGGAACAACCCGAGCGCGCGAATGTTTGAAAGTCGTACTTTGAGGAGGCCGTAACTGCGGTACTATCTGAATAATGGCCCAAATTTTCACGATATATCAGTCAACAATCTGAAGATTGGTTTGAACACAACAGTGCTTTACTAGGCATGGTCCTGTTTGGAGGTGGTATGCCGATACCGTCCTCCGACCTTCGAACTGACTTACCCAGCCAGTTATAGGGGGACCCACAGTTTAACGTGGGTTCCGAACCACGGTGCTCTCGGTATTTTTCACGTGAGCAATACTGCCAGAGGTGAAAGAAGTGGAAAGTGACAGAAAAAAATCCTAGGACCTGGCGGGGATCGAACCCGCGACCTTTGGATATGTAGTCTGGCACTCTACCATTGTGCAACCGAGGCGCACCAGGTGATATGTAGCTCATGCATTTTTTTGTCAAGAAAATATGATGATGTTGTTGTTGTTGGTTTTGAGGGGACGTTGGCGAAACAGGCCACCACTGCGCCACCCTTAACCATCGGAATCGTAGAATCGGACCTCAGGTTAGCATTGCACAAGAAAATATGAGGTCGAGTTGATGATGTTCCCTTGTAAGAAAACTATGCGACGGGCTGCCGCGCGCCGTATGCTCGGCGAGGTATGACACAGCGGACACGTGGGATATCGCCGTGGCTGGCTTGCAGCCAGCTCGCGCCCATGTCAGCAGCAGCGCGGCGTTATCTAAGCGCGTCCGCCGCTGTCCACAGTCGGCGGTGTCTCGTGACAAGGTGAAGTTCTAGGTAGGCCGGCCCACGCGAGCATACGGTGACAGATGAGGCGGCCGTGTCCTGCCACCGCGGTACCCACACCAGGCAGGCCACAAAGGTTTTCATTTCTCGAGAAAGTCACAGAACTCCGAGGCTATGTACACTTGATAGCGTCGCAACGCGCGTCAGAGAAAGTGGCGTGTACACACGTACGGCGTTGACGCCGCTTTGAACTCAAGTTTAGCCATGGAAAATGTTAGTTAAGCTTATGGGACTTAACTACGGGGTCATCAGTCCCTAAACTTACAAACTACTTACGAACTACCTTATACTAAGGACGGCACAAATATCCATGCCCGAGGGGGGATTCGAAGCCCCGACCGTAGTGGCCGTGCAGACCGTGACTGGAGCGCTCAGGAAGTTGAAGAGGCAGCATGTCTTTGGATTATGCATCGCAGGCTTAAAGAACGGAGACGAAGGCAAAGGGAGTACTGGGTACATTCGATTATACGCGACAAATTAACTCACGGATCTTTTGTACCCAAATCTAAGAAAACAGGGGCCAAAGTTTTTTAATTACTTAAGAATGTCGATTGCGTCCTTAGACGAGTTATTGAACATAGTTTATGATGACCTGGCACCTAGTGGGAACTACGTTAGGGCTAGTATTTCACCAGAATAGAAACTCGTAATTACATCGAGGTAAGTTTATTTATAAACTGATATTACATGTACGGTATGAATTATTGTATATAAAATAACTAATTTACTGTGTAGTTTAACCTTAATATCAAAGTTGTCTCGTACCAAGAAATTTCTTCTGTTCCCCTGAACAACCCTCTTCAGCAAACAACTCAACCAACTGCTGCCACGCTACTCTGTTCTTGTAGTCCGCACTTCTCATAGCCCATGTAACAGGACGACTTTTCATAACGTTTTAAAGTATTTTGAACAAAGGTTACCCATTATTCGTACTTCCTCTTTGGTCAATCCGAACGTAATTGCTCTGGATCTCACGATATAATACCGGAAAATTTTTTATCACAGTGTGAAAACAATGTAATGTGTTTACAATTATCAGATATAACGTTTCCGTCTTCTTCCTTTTCCGAATTGAAGAATAGAGAGTAGGCATAGTAGCAAATACAAACATTTGACCTAATCGAGAGCTGGGTGAGTTGCACCACTGTGTTGCAATATGTCGCGCTTCGAACCGCCATATAAATCATAAGTAAACACTCCGACAATTACTTTAAACTAAAATCAGTTATCACATTCCTAAATTACAAGATATATCACTTGTGAAATCTAATTTTTCTTACGGGATGTGGTATTATATGTAAAACGTTTCTTAAACTACAAAGAGTTACTCACCAATGACATTTCGTTCAAAGAAAGAGAACACAAAGAAAAACATTTTCTCGCGCCGACACTGAACATCACATTGAGCAGTTGAAACTGCCACTTGGCAGCACCTCATGTGGTACTTCATGAACAAATGCAGCTGTTGCAATTCGCCATCTCTTTCCTACCTACGGTTCCATTTAAATTGATTATGACAAATGCATCCTTATCAAGTTTTCTGCATCGGATCTGAATCGAGGAATAGACGAATTTTACCTAATAAAAATTTCTACGGTCTGAGTCAAAGCATACCTCCTAATGTTCGAAACGTAAAAATCAGGAGAACCTGTTTAAAAAATCGGAAGATTCTTCAAAAAACTGCGACGCACTTTAGTATAAACATTGAGATGACTGATTTTAGCCTTTTCCTATCTCACAATGCTGTATAATGGTTACAAAAAGCACTTGCATTAATCCAAATATCGATTACATCCTTATTTGTAGCCAGTCCACGTAAAGTCAGTATTTTATTTATTTATTTCTTTTTTTTTATGAAAACAAAAACGTTCACAGCTGAATTTTGTGATATACTGCTACCTGGGAACATTTTACGGAACAAGTGACCCACATGGTTATCAAAAAAATGTTCAAATGTTTGTTAAGCTTATGGGACTTAACTACGGGGTCATCAGTCCCTAAACTTACAAACTACTTACGAACTACCTTATACTAAGGACGGCACAAATATCCATGCCAGAGGGGGGATTCGAACCCCCGACCGTAGTGGCCGTGCAGACCGTGACTGGAGCGCCTCAGTCCCCGCGGCCACCGCGGCCGGCTGGTCATCACATTTAACTGATAAATCGTACTCTAAAATAAACAACACAAATAACCACTCTGCATGTATTACACGATCACTTTCACTTTTTATTTTTACTCACTTTTCATTTTCTCTGTATTCATTTGTCTGCACGTATTCCGGTACATCACTTTTTAAAAGGATGTGATGTGGAAATACCACATCGACAAAGAGTACAAAACACAAATAGTGTTACGAAAACTGCTTAAAAAACTTTTATATTTTTTGCCATACTGGAACACTTACCACCGATTCAAACTCCCATAATCATGTAAAATAGCTGTTTATAAGGAAGTTGCTTCTCGGCAATTCGAGTATGAAAATAATGCTCCAATCAGTAATGATTCATAATAATTCACTCAAAAGATTTCACCGATAAAAAAAAACAACACTGAAGTCATTTCACTTATGTACAATGACAAAACGTCACACCGAGCGAGGTGGCGCAGTGGTAGAGTCGCATTCACAAGGACGGTGGTTCAAATCCACCTCCGGCCATCCAGATTTAGGTTTTCCGCGATTTTCCTAAATCACTCTAGGCAAATGCCGGGATGGTTCCTTTCAAAGGGCACGGCCGAATTTCCTCCCCTAATCGTTCCCCAAAAATCCGAGCGTATGGTCCGTCTCTAATGACCACGCTGTCGACGGGACGTTAAACCCTCAGCTTCAATTTACTTAAAACGTCACATTCGAAAACAGCACAACACCGAAACACTACGCGTGTATTTGGAAACACGCGGGAAGTAGCAGAATAATCGAAGTCATGCGCAACTCCTAATTTCTATGAATTTCGATACGATACGAGACGGACTGATAAATGAGCACAGGACTTTTGACCATCGGCCGAAACAGGAATCATGGATTTCAGTATAAAAGCTAAATATCGGGAGAAAGAATGGTAAAATCAGGAGCCGGGAGAAAAATTTAAAAAGCAGGACATTCCCGCTTAAATATGGAGAGTTAGCAGGTATACTCGAAGTCTCGCGTGTCTGACGCCAGAGGCTTGCGCAACAGAGCTTTTAGAAACACAAACTAAATGGTGTTGTTCGCGAGCGATAGCAAGGGCAGAGTGAAGACTTGAGGGGAGTCCCACTTCTCGGTGGGGCCTACCGCAGCCGGCAGTAATTAAGAATTGTGGCTGCCTCAGGTCGGCGAGACAACGGCCTTGCAAGACGAGTGGTGCGCAGCATTGTCCTCGTGTAGGGCCTTTACAGCGGAGTGAGTTTTATCTGCCGACGTCAGATAAGGGGAATCGCGACTGCACGCCCGGCAAACAATGTGGCTGCCAGACACTTTGCAGGGGACACGGGGCTCCCGCAGGGGTCCAAACAAGTTTAAAAGAAAAGGGACCTGCGAGGAGTGGAGTGAGGGCGAGATGTGAACAACTGTGGGACAAAAAAGGAGGCGCGGAAGAACAGAAGAAAATGTTTGAAAATAGAACAAGGCAAATCTCAGAAAACCGGATATTTCACAAACATTTATCAGATATCTGAAGATGTATATCTATGCTTATTGTACAAATACACTGATTTCAATAGAACGTGGCAAATTCGCGTATCTCTTAAAATCACCAACGGTGCACCTATTGCTGGCACAGGTAAGACCCACATCGACAAAAGGTTTAGGACATATAAAAGGCAAATATCTACATCATATCAACGTCTACGATTCGGCGGCATGTGAGTGTGATCCTGCGACGGAAGCTGATGTCCACCACATCCTGTTTATGTGCCCCAAATTTGACCGTGAACGTTTATCGAGGATTTCACATGGCGCGAGTCATTTACTGAAAGTTAGATGAAAGGTAACCTAACAAAACGTCAAAATTCAAGACGAGGATAACCATCGTCGATGTAAACGCATCTCGATGCTGCTCTTAGTCCGCTTTTCAACTACCGCAACAGTGTCATCAGCAGACTGCACCAAAGTTTCGCGATACCAGGACTTTTTTCTAGCTACTGGAGAGAAAAAAACTCCGTGGGATGGCTACATAAGACACCTGAAACTTACAGGGCGTGCCAATGAAGACATTTATAGGACAGGTAAAGCAACAAAACAATAGAAAACTCTCTAATAAATTTGCAGAACGTCCATTTTAAATATCAATTCACTATTTTGCGAACCATGGATGAAGGGCAACAGGCGGATTGTGTTTTCCTCGACTTCAAAAAGGCGTTCAACGCGGTGCCACACTGCAGACTGCTAACGAAGATATGAGCGAGCTTATGGAATAGATTCACAGATTTGTGACTGGCTGGAAGACTTCCTAAATAATAGAACGCAGTACGTTGTTCTTGACGGCGAGTGTTCATCAGAGACGAGTGTATCGTCAGGCGTGCCCCAGGTGAGTGTGATAGGACTGCTATTATTTTCTATCTATATAAATGATCTGATGGACAGAGTAAGTTGTAATTTGCGGCTGTTTGCTGATGGTGCTGTGGTGTATGGGAGGGTGTCGTCTTTTACTGACTGTAATAGCATACATGATGACTTAGACAAAATTTCTAGTTGGTGCAAAGAATGGCAGCTAGCTCTCAATGTAGAAAAATGTAAGGTGATGCGCACGAGTAGGAAAAACAATCCTATAATGTTCGAATACAGCATTAGTAGTGAGCTTCTAGATGCTGTCGCGTCGTTCAAATATCTAGGCGTAACATTGCAGAGCGATATGAAATGGAACGAACATGTAAGGACAGTTGTAAGGCGGACAGCCGACTTCGGTTTATTGGGAGAATTTTGGGAAGATGTACTTCACCTGTAAAGGAGACCGCGTATAAAACGCTTGTGCGACCACGTCTTGAGTATTGCTCAAGTGTTTGGGAGCCGCAGCAGATCGGTTTGAAGGAAGACATAGAGGCGGTTCAGAGGCGAGCAGCTAGATTTGTTACCGGTAGGTTCGACCAATTCGCGAACTCAATTGAGGATCGCTGGAAGAAAGACGACGTTCTTTTCGTGAATTTCTGTTAAGTAAATTTAGAGGGCCGGAATTTGAAGATGAGTGTAGTACGATCATACTGCCGCCTACTTACATTTCGCGTAAAGATCACAAAGACAAGATAAGAGAAATTAGGGCTCTGAAGAAGGCATATAGGCATTCTTTTTTTCCTCGTTCCATTTGGGAGTGGAATAGGAAAGGAAATTCCTAGTAGTGGTACAGTGAATTACGGAGTATGTATGTAGATGTAGATGGTGTCATGCCCCTCGTCTCTTCATTAGACTACGATAAAACTTTAAGAGTATCGGCGTGAAAAATGTCACTGGGATGGCATTCAAAGAATATTCATTGCTCTAGGCTGTAATACGTCAGAGGCAGTCCACCTGGTAATAACAGAGACATCTGTAATGGCCCCTGTCTGCTATCAGGAGGCTGAGCCGTACAGAGAATTACGCACGCGATGACGATTTCGGATCGGCCACCGTGGGAAGGAAACCAGTAGTGGTATGTGGCCTCAGGCCTTAGACGCTCTCCCACGATTCGTTAGCACGAAATCTGCCAATCTGAGGGCACGGTGTAGTGCCAGGTTCAAGACGCAGCGCCTGAAGCCATACTCATACTTTCGTAACACCGTTGCTGTTATTTATTTTCAATGCATGACGCGTCCAATTCCGTTCCCGCGTTTCGGAAATCATGCGCCATAAAAAGTCGTCGTCGTTGTTGTTTTCTTCAGACCGAAGACTGGTTTGATGCAACCCTCCACGCTACTACATTCTGTGCAAGTCTTTCGTCTACGAATAACACAGCCATTTGAATCTGCTCAGGGGACTGAGGCGATCAAGTCACGGTCTGCACGGCCACTATGGTCGGGGGTTCGAATCCCCCCTCGGGCATGGATATTTGTGCCGTCCTTAGTATTAGTTAGTTCATAAGTAACTTGTAGGTTTAGGGACTGATAACCCCGTAGTTAAGTCCCATAAGCTTCACAAACATTTGAACATTTGAATTTGAATCTGCTTGTTGCACTCATCTCTGGAACTTCCTCTGATTTTTAAGCCCCCTGTTCCCTTCCCAATAGGGCTCTTGATAAAATTTCGAGACACTGATATATCGATATTTTTCGAAAAATTGATAATTGCGGGCCATAGTTTTTAAAGGTATATCGACATCAAAATGCCAGTATCGAGTGTCGAGAGTTTTATTTTATTATAATTTTTTTCCACCGTTTTCGATAAATATTTGTAACTGTTCTTTTAAAATTGTAGTAGAACCTAAATTTTACTTTCAAGGAGTGGAAAAGTCTTAGTACTTTTTGAGCTTTCATCACGTTCAATCCTTCTGAATGAGTGCGTGAAGCATGTATAGGCGGCACAAAAGTCCGATTGCACTGGAGGGTAACGGTGAGAATGGAATAGGATTTCAGATTGGAAGAAATAGCGCACCAGTTGCGATAAGAAAACAATTGCTAACGCAAGTAGTGATCTGTTTCTTCACATCGGAATTCTTGGAAAACAGTAGCTGAAAATGTCACGGTTACTACATGATAAATGTGTTTTTGAAACCTAGTAACCCTATGACGAAACGTCAAACTTAGCTGCCAGATTCCAGACGTGACGATATTCAATGGAGCACTCGAATTATTTTTCCAACGATTGCACTGTTCATATATATTTTTTTATTTTCGTACATCAGCGTGGAAAAACTTTATTTCTACTTGTAGCCACTGACAAATTAGGTAATGGAGATTAACTGGAAATATTTGTGCCGTCCTAGTTCGTAAGTAGTTCATAAGTAGTTTGTAAGTTTAGAAGCTGATGACCCCGTAGTTAAGTCCCATAGACTATACAAACATTTGAACATTTTTTGAAATATCTCATGACACTGTACCATGTACACAGTTGTAAATTAACAAACGTAATAAATAAAAGTTAATGACAAATGATTTTTTACTTCATTTTAGACTATCCCGAAGATGTCCCAGTTAGATATAATTACGCTATTTATGACGTTCGTCCTGACAAAGATAAAGACAGTTAACAAGCAATGCATGACATATACTAAATCTAGAAACACGACTTTTTACAATATCTTGAGATACTGCTGCGCATTGTGGAATCCCCACCAAGTGTTACTGACGGAAGGTATAGAGAAAATTCAGAGAAGAGTGGGTAGGTAGAGACACGGAAATCATTAAAAGAAAGGCGTTATTTGTTGCGGGTGAAAGAGAAATATTATGAAAGCTGTTTGATAAACCCTCTGCCATGCACATAAATGTGATTTGCAGAGTAAATATATAGATGTAGTTACGTCTGACGAGTAAGTTGCGACATATTACAGTATTCCTCTTTTCTTTCACGAAATATGGCGTTAACCCTCTTCGGATTAAGATGTTTAAATCGTCCCAGTGAAGGTCAGCCACAGGCCAATCATTTCCTGCGCAGGTGACCTTGCACACAGCGACATTGCATTGTTGTAGCCTGAATTCGCCTTGCAGTAACAATGAAACGTGCTGTTTACTGAACGCCGCGCCGGCCCCTTGGTTTCATCAACACAGCAGCACGTCGCTGTTCGCTTGTTTGTGTTGCGCAATGTGTAAACATGTTAACTTCCTGCTTCTTTTCCTTTTTCTCCTCTTGCCTTCTGTGACGAGCGTACGTGGCATGAATAGCAACAGGAAGTAATAAAGAAACGGAACAGTATGCAGCTGCAAAACTTCTACCAAAAGAAAAGCGTAAGGGACCAAAAAATTAAAAATAAATAAAGCCTGACGGGACATTATTCAGAGCGGAAAAAACAGTACTTTTCTAACCAGTATGAGCTCTTCTTGAAAAGAGAGAGACTACACAAATATTAGAGCGGCGCAAGTAGAGAGAGGAAGTTATACAGTTGTTAACTGACGCGGGAATATGTTACGCTTCAGATACGACTATGCGATAATGCCGTGTTCGTTAGCTATAGAAACAGGTGACGATTCACGATTTTCTGTTTACTATGTTCCAATTACTTACAACAGATAACACATGCAGGCTAATGTAGCTATGTCAATGCGTATTATGACACGAATTTTCTGTAATTATAGTTAATCCGGCGTATATGTATACTGTTCCAAGCAAAAAAGTAGCATAGCCATACGATAGCAATAAAGGTATCAAACTCAATACGAGCCATACAGTTAACCTGATAAATAACAAGACAAAGTCATCAGATTAAGCAGGAGAACGATCTTGGTCAGTGATTAGCCTTTCAGTCAACGAAAGGAAACCTATTCCTTATTGTTCCAGACTTTATTTTCATACAACTCTTGAATTCACGTATTTATTCTGTGGTGTGCGAAAGCTGGCGAGAATTTTGTCCCACAAATAGAAAATTAGACAAAGTAAAAAGAATCAATAAAGAAAAAAATGAATTAGCTTAATTGTTTAACTTCTCTAAGAGTTCCTCGGCAGAATAAAAGTAGTGAGCAATGAAGTAACTCTTCAATTTATATTTGCAAGCGTGTGGGTTAGTGCTAAGATTCTTTAGTTCTTGTGGCAGCTTATTGAAAATGGATGCTGCAGAATACTGTACACCTTTCTGCACAAGTGTCAAGGTGGTGTGATGAAAATGTAGATTCGACTTAAGTCTAGTATTCACCGAGTGAAAGCTACTAACTCGTGGGAATAAGCTGACATTATTAACAACAAACGACATTAAAGAAAAAAACGTATTGTGACGACAGTGTCAAAATTCCCAGACTACTGAAAAAGGGTCGACATGACGTTCGTGAGCTTACACCACATATTGCTCGAACCGCCCGTTTTTGAGCCAGAAATATCATTTTTGCATCAGGCGAGTTACCAAAAAAATAATGCCGTACGTCATAAGTGAGTGAAAGTAAGCGTAATGACTACTTTTCGTGTGGAAAAATCACTTATTTCAGATATTGTTCTAATGGTAAATATAGCAGAATTTAGTTTTGGAACAAGATCCTGAACATGGGCTTTCCACTACAGCTTACTGTCTATCTGAATACCTAGAAATTTGAACTGTTCAGTCATCCGTATCATATGCCTATTATGTGTAATCAATATGTCAACTTTCGTCAAATTAGGTGTTAGAAATTGTAAAAACTGACTTTTACTGTGATTTAACATCAACTTGCTTTCTGCAAGCCATGAACTTATCTCTTGAACTCCATTATTTGATACTGTGTCAATATTACGAGCAACATCCTTCACTACCAAGCTGGTATCATCAGTAAACAAAAATATTTTACAATCACCTGTTATACTCGAAGGCATATCCTTTATGTAAACAAGAAACAGCAATGGTCCCAAAACAGACCCCTGGGGCACCCCACATTTAATTGTGCCCCATTACACTTACAAGGTGCGCCTCGGTTGCACAGTGGTAGAGTGCCAGACTACAAATCCAAAGGTCGCGGGTTCGATCCCCGCCAGGTCCTAGGAATTTCAAAGTTCAAAAGTTCAAATGTTTGTTAAGCTTATGGGACTTAACTACGGGGTCATCAGTCCCTAAACTTACAAACTACTTATAAACTACTTACGAACTAGGACGGCACAAATATCCATGCCCGAGGGGGGATTCGAACCCCCGACCGTAGTGGCCGTGCTGACCGTGACTGGAGCGCCTCAGTCACCTCGGCCACCGCGGCCGGCCTCTAGGATTTTTATCTGTCACTTTCCACTTCTTTCACCTCTGGCAGTATTGCTCATGTGAAAAATACCGAGTAGCACCGTGGTTCGGAACACACGTTAAACTGTAGTTCCCCCTATATCTGGCTGGGTAAGTCCGTTCGAAGGTCGGAGGAAGGCAACGGCATACCACCTCCAAACAGGACCATGCCAAGTAAAGCACTGTGGTGTTAAAACCAATCTTCGGATTGTTGACTGCTTCACCTTTTTTTACACTTACAAGAACATATACTGTTTCTGTAACATAACCACTGGTGATGAGCCTGCAGTTATTCGGAAAATAGTTATGGAGAATAAAAAAACATCCATAAAAGCATCAGGTTGCATTATATACAGCGAAAGAAATCGCCAATTTACATTACAGTTGCAGTTCGTAATCCAAGATGGATACACGGAAGAGCAATAGTAAACAGTTACTGAAATGAACAATGTCGCTTCAGGCGTGGATCGTGACGTTATTCTTTCAGTCGCGGACCCGAGAAGTTGCCGAGGGCGGAAGCGGTCGTACGTGTAATGGTCAACGGAGACATGCGATAAATCTCTTTAGCCCCGGTCACAAAGGGCCTGTGTGCACGTGTGCGGAGGCTCCTCTTGGTCCCGAAAGCACAAAAACTTGGGGCTCGCCGCCCCTCGCATTGTGGGACCAACCCCAGCAGCTTACCAACGGCGGCGAGCGAGTCCTCTGGCAAGGAAGGGCGCGGCAGGGGGTGGGCTGCGCCTGTCTCCCCCAAACCGGCTGACCTACCCCCTGGGGCACCAACCCCTGACAACCATTGTATCGTCGGATGGGACTTCCGAAGGGTAGGTTCCTAGCGCCGCGCCGTCTCACAAAACGCTCCAACCGCTTTCTACACAATGAAAGACGCCATCAATTGGAGCGTTTCGTCTTTCAGCGCTTTAAACAAGTGAATTGGTCGATACGTAGGCCATCTCAATTAGAAATACGGAAAGGTCCGTTAACTGATACACTGACTTGCTATTTCGTTCCAGATAGTGACATTTGGTTCGTTCAAACAGCTGCCAGAAATATACTTTCAAGAAGTAGGAAACAAACGTCTCTAGGTATGTTGTTTGCTCTGCTGAAACGCTTATTCTCCCAATTCTGGTGGGATTCTCGTGCGTGAGTTTGTGACACTTGCGGGGAGTGACACTTGCGGGGAAAGAGAATGTGTAGACACTTGCGGGGGAGACCCGGACGCTGCAGGTAGTGAACAGGGTGTTCAAGAAGTAGGGATACACCACCCCTACTCCACGCCCTCCAACCGCTACCTGTGCCGTCTTCAGAGGATTTTAACATTTTATAAAAAAAATGAATGTTACTACAAGAGATACAGCCATTCAAATTTACGGGCACAATAACGTTTTCCCTTCCTGAATAAATGAGCTGCTTCTTGTAGTTTCAACACCACAGTAACCTTTTTCTTGAATGTTCTGAATATAAATATTCACATATTGAGGAGAGTGACACGGATATCTGATTGTAAACCACTGCCTATTATCTTAGACCTTTTTGACTGTACTGAACAGGAGTTCCGCGTATTCGGTAATTTATATTTATACAGTTAACAGGCAATGTAATTTATAACCAACTATTGGCTGCCAATTTCGCTTCATTTTTCCTGGAAGTAGAGCAAAAAGGTATTTTAATAGTGATAATGTTTGGAGAGTTATTAAGACATTCTCTGCTACAAGACGATGACTTTCCACAGTCATACCTCCTAAAAGCATATTATTCAGAACACGAAGCATATCAAGACACCTGAGCAAGCAATAAATATATTAGGCATCCTGCACAGATACGTTGATGTAATTGACCGCTATGTAGTTCTTTTTAAAGAGATGGAAGTTGCGTGATAGTGGGGTTTTCAGGAGGAACACTCAACGAATTAATATGTAGTTAGAACAAGTTACTATATTGCTCTTCAAAGGGTTATGCAAGTTCACTGAGTTTCGTGTTATGTTGACAGTGTGGAAACTTGACAACAGCAGTGCTAGACTTCTTGGTGTGTCTGTACCCAGGAAAAGCCATCAGCCGCCCCAAGGGCCCCAGGTTCCCCGCAAGTGTCACTCCCCGCAAGTGTTCCAACCCCCTCGTGCGTAGTGATGGAGCAACAGCTGACCATTAACTTTCGTCCTCGATATTTTTTGGCAACCCCCCACAGGCTGATTTTTTTCCAGCGTGTACAATCTCAAGTGATTGTTCACGGGGAGGATACTGAACAAAAAGATCTAATGAACTCGTGTCCGGAGATGCATGGGTTCCATGATAGAAACCATTTATTAAATTATAATTTATTTGATTATAAGAGGTGATCCGTCTTATGCTGACTGCAATTGATAGATTTATTTCACACCAGCATCTTCTGTGTTCTGTAAATGATACAAAGGTGTTGTACAGTTTGTTTTTTATACATATGTTAGAAATAGTTCTTAAAACCTTCGTGCACGTTAGGCCTATGTGTTTCTAAATTGATATTTAGTCTACTCACGGTGTTGTTGTCTCCTCTTTACAACTAACTGCTGTTTCTCCATCTTGTTGGCTGGAGTTGGTTTGTTCATGACGTGTGTTTTTTGGTTCTGTATGGCACTTTTCGTCTGTTTTTGTGTCGTTTCTTCTGTTTCATCACAACACATCACATCGCTTATTTGAACTGCATACCTGTCTTAAATGGATGCCTTTGATTTATAACTTCACTACAGAAAGAAACAGCACGAAAGAGACGAAAAGTGCCATACAGAACCAAAAAACACACGCCATGAACAAACTCCACCTAACAAGACGGAGAAACAGCAGTAACATGTAAAGAGGGGACAACAACACCATGAGTAGACCGAATATCAATTTAAAACACAGAGGCCTAACGTGCACAAAGCTTTTAAAAACTGTTTCTAATCTATGTATAAAAAACAAACTGTACAAAACTTTGTATCATTTAAAGAGAACAGTACATGCTTTTAAAATAAAAGGCGAAACGCGTCTGGAGTGAAATAAATCTCTTAACTGCAGTCAGCATAAGACGGATTACCTCTTATAATCAATTTTAACCGATGCTGCGGAAGATGGCCACACAACCAAACACATGGCCGGCCGCGGTGGCCGAGGGGACTGAGGCGTTCCAGTCACGGTCTGCACGGTCGGAGGTTCGAATCCCCCCTCGGGCATGGATATTTGTGCCGTCCTTAGTATTAGCTAGTTCGTAAGTAGTTTGTAAGTTTAGGGACTGATGACCCCATAGTTAATTCCCATAAGCTATACAAACATTTGAACATTTTTTGAACCAAACACAGCATAATTTATTTAGTTATTTATTTTAGTTTCGGCCTACTAGGGTCCACGCGGCTCGTCTTAACTCTCAGCCAGGGTCTTCTGCTCTTTCTTGCCCCAGGACGCCTTCATCTTCTGGCTGTGAACCTCCTTTCTCTCATCCGCCCTTTTATGTCTGGTGGTGCCTGTACACGTTTTGATTGTAAGAGACGGTGGTAAGACTCCCTACAGGATGGCCTGTCGTTCGGTTCTCGGTTGTCAGTAATGGGATCTGCAGTTGCTCTAGCAGAGGTGAACCACTTGGCTCTGAACGCCTTTCCTCTGCTTGTCACTGTGAGGATCCTCTTGGTGAGCCTGGAGTCATGTGTCCATAGCAGTCGCATTTTCCTCGTACATGTGATTATGTCTTTCTGATGTTCATACTGCTCGTTACTGTGGTATGAGTAGATTGCTGAGTATGTATGTAGATGTAGCGTAAGTTAGTTTGTAAGTTTAAGGACAGATGACTACTGCAGTTTGATCCCATAGCTTTACAAACATATGAACATTTTTGCATACACAAATCTCAATGTCAGATCTGGACGTGATATAAACAGGTGGTTACATGAGCATTCGGTTACTACATGATCACCGGTAACAAGCCTCAGGTATGGTGTGACAGCTTCAGCTTGGGTCTCTTCATTCCATGTAACTTCTGATTACGCGGAGGCTGGTCGCAAATCTAAAAGCGCAGATATGTGAACTCTGCGGCGTAAAGAAGGTGGTTTATTTCCCTCTACAAAACTCCTCCCTTCCTGTGGTTAAAGAGTCGAATTGCTTTTCCCTCTAAAGTAGGCCAAGATAAAGCGTGTGTATTAGAATGTTTGTCAAGCTTCAGGGACTTGACTCAAAAAATGTTCAAATGTTTTTAGAGCTTATGGGAATTAACTTCAGGGTCATCAGTCCCTAAACTTACAAATTACTTAGGAACTAGCTTATACTAAAGACTGCACAAACATCCATGCCCGAGGGGTGGGATTCGAACCCCCATGCGGAACGGCCTCGCGCGTCGTAGCATAGCGCCTCAATGCGCTCGGCCGCTCCGCCGCGGCATATGTATTAGAAATGAGGAGGTTCTTCGCAACATGAACAAGGGGAAAAATATATAGAAGATATTCAAGTAGGGATGAAATAACAGATTTGATAGCTAAATACACACACACACACAAACAGCGTGAGTGAGTGAATGAGAGAGAGAGAGAGAGAGAGAGAGAGAGAGAGAGAGAGAGAGAGAGGACAGAGTAATTGGGCCAGGAACAGGAGAGAGGGGAAGAGAACGATTCTGGTACACTTCTCACTCTGATTTGCCAGTATTAATTCCAGTGTGAGAGGAATGAGCTGTGAAAAGGGGATAGAAGAAAGAAGGAGAGAAAGTCAATCAGTGTGCTGTTATTGGGTTAGTTATTTACGTACTAGGTCGATTGGAAGCCATTGATTCGTATTCGTAAGCATGGAAAACCGTCGCAAATCATTTGCTGGCTTTAGTTCACAGCACTAGTTAATCTGGTGTGAAAAGATGTTCCGCATCTGTTAGCAGCGCAAAGTTAACGCACTGAAAGTAACACTCGTGGAGTAGGTCGTATACATACCGTGCATAATCAGAATACAAGCTGCTACTGTTTGCAACAGGTAGCGAAACGGTAAAAATTACTCTCTTGCAGAGAGCAAAAACGAAAATCGAGATATTACGAGTATGTACAGCGTGAAGGGACATAAATAACCGGTACTCTTCGTACTTAGAAATGTCACCGAAAGGTCTTCTCGTTTAAAACTTCTAACCTCATTTCACACATCAGCATCTTAATTCTCGTTGCACGTATCAGCAATAGGCCAATAGCGGTGATTATTACTGCTCTTTCACAAGTTACGACCTGCATGAGAAGTAGTCCACATTTAATGGAGAAAGCCCATTATCGTTGTTTTGCCATGTTTACCGTTGTACGCGTGTGAAGTAAGGTAGTCTGCAAACGTTCATTTAGTACACGTTAGGACAAAATGAATCTCTACGTCTTTGCAACACAGTGATAATTATTATAAAATCGGTGCTCAAGTTGACAGGAGGAAAAAAAAAATGTTCTCCGACCGGTATCTTGCTTTTTACCAGTGGCTCAGTACTACCTCACGTTTGTGGGATTGTGGTTCCGCCGTGGTTCAAAACACCCCAAGTAGATTCAGCGGAAATTCTGCCATCGTAATTGCGTTTATTTATTTCAGAAGAATGCAGATATCATATCATTACATTGTTACTCGTACACTTTGTTTTCAAATATTTCGTGTTGTGAACAGGTATTAACTTACCTTTATAGCATTTAGTTCTGCACATTTTGCAATGTTTGTTGCCGTTTTTCGGCCGTGGTCATCTACAATAGTATGAGCGGCTCTTGTTAGCCATTGTGAATATTACGAGCTATATCGGCGTTCTTACAACCTTGGGTTTCTGGCATGACCATATATATCGTTTATATCGGCACTAGCGTGTATATATTTTGGAATGTTACTCAAGTTAAATGGACGGTTTGCGAATGCTCTCACGACACAGAAACACAACTTTGACCTTTCGCACTGGTTTGAAACTTTCGGAATATTGTTCTTAACTTGTGACGCGAGATGAATTCCATATTGCGAGAGTGTTTTGACAACTGTAGATCGATTTCTGACGGCTTCTGTTTTGATCCTGTGTGTGTGTGTGTGTGTGTGTGTGTGTAGGTGTGTGTGTGCTAGCGCGTTTTTTATTATTGCTCTGTATCTTGTGTCAGAAATCTAAGGCAGTGATGTGTGTGTTGTTGCGAGGTGCTGCGTTCTTGTTTATTACGATTTTTGGGTTCCTTTGTGGTCTATTGTAAGTAATAATTTTCCTCTAGTTTGCGGTTTAAACTATTTTTGCTTCCATGATTTATAGATCAGTTGCGATAGTTGTTGGATGGTGATTCTGATGTATTAAATGTTCTGCAAAAATGGACTCTATGTTTTCGCTACCGAGAACTCTTATGTGTTTGTAAACCATGTGCGAAGATTTCTGCATGTTTGTCCAATGCAGTGTGATTGACAGAAGTTCCATGTGAGTTGGTATATGCTGCATTGCTGTTGTTATCTGGAGTTTATTTTTGTAGTCTCATTCTTTGCTGTACTGTATTGTTTATTTTGAAAGCGACTAGGATTACATGTTTTTTTAATATAATTCAAATTTTGTGTATTATATTGTTATTGTATGTTAGTGTGTTCCACATATTTCTGTTATAGTGTGGTATGTTGTGTTGCGTATATGTTCCGTCCATATGTTTGCAAGTCATTCGGTTCCGCACTTACGCAAATGGCCACTGTCATTCTCGTTTATATGGTTGTCCTGCTTGTCTATGCTGTCTGTTTTGTATTCATTCTGAAAAGAAAATAGTTTGATTAGATCTGGTATTCACAGCAATGCCACAAACCCAAGGTTTCAAAAACACAGACATAGGGTGTTTCACAATAATCAGCCTTCCACACAGTAGCAGATAACGTGCTGCATACCGAATAAACGGAAACCGACAGCAAAACGTGTAGTTGCTAAATTTTATAAAAGCACGATAGTAACTAGTGGCACAGTGGTATTTCTGAAAGCATTTCGAATGTCTGTAATTTTGTTATCACTGCATGCATCTAGAATAAATAAAGCCACTGATGATGACGGGATTTCCGCCGGAGCTAGCTTTGGTATGGAATTAAACAGAGGTTAAAAATCAAGGCGGATCCACAATCGCACATTTGTAACTCAGACACGGACCAATAAAGAATTTTTCAAATTACAATGGTCGTACCTGATCAATGAAGCTGTTATTGCGACAAATACCAGAAAAGTACAGAAACATAAAACCGAAGAGCGAAAATTGGATCTAGAAAGGCATGATAGTTGTAACAGGTTAAAAATCAGCGGTGGTCGAGCGCCAGTCACAGTCTGCACGGCCACTGCGGTCGGGGGTTCGAAACCCCCCCTCGGGCATGGATATTTTTGCCATCCTTAGTATAAGCTAGTTCATAAGTAGTTTGTAAGTTTAGGGACTGATGACCCCGTAGTTAAGTTCCATAAGCTCTACAAACATTTGAACATTTTGTTAAAAATCAAGGCGGATCCACAATCCCACATTTGTAGCTTAGACACGGACCAATAAAGAATTTTTCAAATTACAATGATCGTACCTGATCAATGAAGCTATTATTGCGATGTTAACAATAGTACAGCAGTCTAAACGAAATACCAAACAAGTTCAGAAACATAAAACCTAAGAGCGAAAATTGTATTGAAACTAGAAAGGCATGCGAGTTGTAACAGGATTCATTTATGACTGGGAGAAACAAAAGGACGCAAAGAATTCGTTTCAAACGTTTGCAGGTAACTATCTCGCAAGGATGATGCCGATAATGTTAAAGCAGTGGTGTGGGAGGACCTGTGATGATCACCTGTTTGTTGCAAACGGGGTTCCTGCAGTTCCCTCACTGGCAACGAAACTGTGCGGTACTGCCTTCGAATACCGCCGGCAGCCCTGCAGCACTCGGCGACAAGCATCCGCCTGCTGTCTGGACAGAATGTTGTAAAGGTCGGCTCTGCGGCTGGTCCCAAATGTCACGACCTCGAAAGAGAAAGCCAAGCCTCACAAATAGCAGTTAGTCACAGAAGCACGGCTACAGTCCACACACCCGCTGCTAACTACCTTACCGCTGTTATTCTTCTCACCACCAGAGACGTATACGCCCGACTTAAATTGTGTCCGTGTAACAACGTTCAGGCTGGCGATAATCGCAACAGGAATATTAGGAGCAAGAGATACAATGTTATTAATTCGTTGTATTGAAAAAAACCAACAGCCTAACACTATTAAATTTAATTGACATTCCGACCAGTTTATGTTGATGTCTTCAGGCCCCTATGAATAATCAATTGGAGATTCTATCCAGTGGCGTAAAACTGTAGGTGTCAAATATGTAATACTGGTACCGTGGACTTCTTGTTAGGCGACGTTTATCTTCTTCCCTAACGATTTATCTTACAAGGAAGATTAGAAGAGGCAAACTTCCGTTATAGCTTTTGTAGGTCTGGAGAAACCTTCTGGTAACGTTGACTGGAATACTCACTTTAAAATTCTGAAGGAAATATGGGTAAAATGTAGGGGAAAGTGTTGTAGTTGTAAGAGTCGAAGGGCATAAAAGGTATGATGGTAAACTTTGCCCAGTCGTAATCAATCTGTACACTGAGCAAGCTGTTAAAACTAACGAAAATTTGGAAACGGAATTAAAGTTCAGGGAGAAGAAAGATTTTGGGATATGCCGATGATAATTTAATTCAGTCAGCAAAGAACCAAGATGAGCAACGGAACGAAATGTATAGCTTCTTGAAAGGAACGTATCAGATGAACATTAACAAGAGCAAAACAATGGTAGTGGAATGTAGTCTAAATAATCAGGTTATGTTGAAGGAATTACATTAGGAAAGGACGCAATAAAAGTAGTATTTTGTTATTTGGGTAGTGTAATAACTTTCGATGTCCGAAGAAGGGAAGATATAAAATGCATAATGGTAACGCATTTCTGAAGAAGAAAAATTTGTTAACAATGAAAATTAATTTAAAAATTAAGTAGTGCGTGTGTGCGTTCAATAAAACGATCTTTTTGTGAAGATGTCTCTACCCTTCTAATCTTAGCACCCCATGACGAAATATTCTGGATTGTCAGGATTTCAGAGAGAAAGATGACAGAATATTTCGTCGTGGGGTGCTAAGATTAGAAGGATAGAGACATCTTCACAGAAAGATCGTTTTATTGAACGCATTCTGAGACATCAAGGAATCCTCAATATAGCAATAGAGGGAAGTGTTCGGGGTAAAAATTGCAGAGGTACACTAAGAAAGGAATACAGTAAACGGGTTCAAAACGATGTAGGTTACCATTTATATTCCAAGGTGTAAAGGCTTGCACAGGATATTGCAGCGGGAACAGCTGCACCAAAAGCAGTCTTTAGACAGAAGACCAAAACAATACAAACAGTAACAACTTATTCTAGCCTCCCCCCCTCCCGTATTGTTATGTGGAGGACTGCTGTAATAACAACAGGAAACTGTTTTTTTTTTTTTTTTTTTTTTTTTTTTTTTTTTTTTTTTTTATGTATATTTGTATGTTGTTGTGGTCTCCAGTCCGCAGACTGATTTGATGCAGCTCTCCACACCACTCTATCCTGAGCAAGCATCTTCTCATAAGAACGGCAACCCACATTAATACGAATCAGCTTACTATATTCGTCTCTTATTCATCCTCTGCAGTTTTTCCCACGGCACGATTCCCTCCAATGCTAAATTTACGATTCCTTGGTGTCTAAGAATACGTCCTACCAATCTATTCCTTCTTTTAGTCAAGGTATGTCAAAAATTCTTCTCCCAAATTCTGTTCAGTACCTCCTTATTAGTTATGTGATCTACCAACCATATCTTCAGCATTCTTCTGTAGCACCACATTTCAAAAACCTCTATCCTCTTCTTGTCTGAACTCCACACAAATGCCTTCAGAAAGGAATTCCTTACACTTAATATTCGATGTTAGCAAATTTCTCTTTTTCAAAAACGCTTTTCTTCCCATTGCCATTCTGTATTTTATATCTTCTGTACTGCGACCATAATGTGTTATTTTACTGCCCAAGTAACAAAAATCGTCTACCACCTTTATTGCTTCGTTACCTAATGCAATTTCTTGAGCATCGCCTGATTTTCTAACACTGAATTCCATTACCCTAGTTTTGCTCTAGTTAATGTTCATTTTATACGCTCTTTTCAACACACTGTCCATTCCGTTGAATTGCTTGTACAGGTCCTTTGCTGTCTTTGATAGAATTATAATGTCATCAGCAAAACGCAATGTTTTTATGAACCTTAATTCTTTTTCTCTTTGCTTTTCTTCACAGCTTGCTCAGTGTACAAAATGAATAACATTAGAGAAAGGCTACTGTCTTACTCCCTTTCCAACAACTGCGGCCCTTTCATGCCCTTCAACTCTAATAACTGCTGTTTGGCTAATGCACAAATTGTAAATAACCTTCCGTCCCATATATTTTATCCCTGCTGACTTCAGAATTTGAAAGAGTGTATAACAATCAACATTGTCAAAAGCTTTCTCCAAATCTACAAAAGCTAAAAATGTAACTTTGCCTTTCCTTAATCTTATCTAAGATAATTCGAAAGGTGCGTATTGCCTCCCGTGTTCCTACATTTGTCCTAAATCTGAAATGATGTTGAAAACGTTCAAATGTTTGTAAAGCTTATGGGACTTAATTACAAACTACTTATGAACTAACTTATACTAAAGACAACACAAACATCCATGCTCGAGGATTCGAACCACCGATACGGGAGGTCGAGCGATCCTAACGTGGCGCTCCAGATCGCTCGGCTACTCCATGCCAGCGAAAAGATGTTCCCCGAGGTCAGCATATATCAGCCTTTCCATCGTTCTTTACATAATTCAGCTTAAAATTTTGCAACGATGACTTATTAAACTGATGGTTCTGTAACCGCCGCGGTGGAGTGGCCGAGGGGTGTAAAGCGTCTAGCTGCGGAGCGCGCGGTTGCTTGTCGTGGAGGTTCGAGTCCTCCCTGGGGCACGGGTATGTTGTCCTTAGGTTAGTTTACCTAGGTTTAAGTAGTTTGTAAGCTACGGACTAATGACCACGCAGTTTGGTCCGATAGATTTACAAACATTAGAACATTTGTTCTGTAATTTTCACACCTGTCTGCACTTGCTTTCTTTGGGATGCGGATTATGTCTCCCAATTTAATCTTGCTTTCCTTGACAACTTGCTCAGATTGGGGAAATTACGGTTAGTACGAATGCCTATAGTCCAGTGTCAGATATAGGGGGCAGGGGAGTTGAAAATCGGGGTGTGTGGCCCGGTCGGCATCGTAGAGAGGAGCCAAACGGGCACAAAGGCGAGACATGTCACTGGCTGGCGGGGGGGGGGGGGGGGGAGGGGGCAAAAAGGGGTCACCGAGCGGGGGAGGGGGGCGCACTGTCAACTTTTAAGGCTCCGGTATATCGTCCGACCAACCAACTGACCAGAAGACCAACCATACTCGTAGCAGCCTACAAACGTTCTGACCAACTTGTAATATATTTAGCCAGGAGGGTCCCGTTTGTTTAAATAACTGAAGTATTCGATACCATAGTTGGTCGTGGAATTTTAACCTAATATTCCATAATGAATCTTTCACTCTGCAGCGGAGTGTGCGCTGATATGAAACTTCCTGGCAGATTAAAATTGTGTGCCGGAACCGGGACTCGAACCTGGGACCTTCGCCTTTCGCGGGCAAGCGCACTACCGACTGTGCTATCCCGACACGACTCACGATGCCGCCTCACAACTTTACTTCCGCCAGTACCTCGCCTCCTACTATCCAAACTTCACACAAGCTCTCCTGCGAACCATGCAAGACTAGCACTCCTGGAAGAAAGGATATGGTGGAGACGTGGCTTAGCCACAGCCTAAGGGATGTTTCCAGAATGAATCTTTCACTCTGCATATCCTTTCTTCCAGGAGTGCTAGTCTTGCATGGTTTGCAGGAGAGCTTCTGTGAAGTTTGGAAAGTAGGAGGCGAGGTACTGGCGGAAGTAAAGTTGTGAGGCGGCATCGTGAGTCGTGTCGGGATAGCACAGTCGGTAGTGCGCTTGCCCGTGAAAGGCAAAGGTCCCAGGTTCGAGTCCCGGTTCCGGCACACAATTTTAATCTGCCAGTAAGTTAATATTTCATGGTTATATTACATAAGCATTTTATAGCGCTTCCGTCAAGTCATTTTAATCATCATCTGCATTATTATGGTCTTCTAACAAACTAAATTAATTAATTATAGAAAGTCGTAACAACAATATAAACATACATTAACATTGCACTAACTGTTGTTTACTTACGATCATTTTGATATGGAAATATTTGTATTACATCTGTCATACTTTTATATATCTCCACGTAAAGTAAAATATGCGTATGTTTCATGAACACATTGTTAAATATTTAAATGTTGTACTTCCGTGTTCTAGAAGGTTCTAGAATATACACTACATATTAATACGCGTGAATTGGCGGCAATTCAGTCAGTCTGGAGTAGTAGTATGAGGCAGAATGAAGAGAGTCTTATGGCAGTCTTAGTGGAGTAACATCTTAGTTAGTATGAAAGTGTGTTGTGAACCAGTCTTACTCTTACATCACTTTTATGCTGTATCAGGAATGGATGAAGAAACATACTTTAAAAAATGGAAGTGTCACAAATGTAGTTTTCTGAAAACCCAAGAACCCGACGTCATAATTTTGTTATGTGTTAAAGGCAGGCGAGCTACAAGATCTGCAAGACCGCAGAACATCTGCAACAGGCGATGTATATAAAAATGTGGCTTTAATTTATGTCAAGTAAAAAAAAAAAAAAAAAAAAAAAAAAAAAAAAAAAAAAAAAAAAAAAAAAAAGAAATGCGCCACAAACTGCACGCAGCCTATCTGTTCCGGTGTCTGGTTGTCGAACTGTTTTTGTTTTCGCGTGTTCGCTATGTAGAAAGCAGATGATTGCAGGCAGATAGTTGATCTTTGCAATTTGTCGGATAGAGTAGGTGGGGATCGGATGTCGGACGGTCAGACCCGACAAACCATCCGACAAGAAAAGTTGGCTGCGAAGCGCCTCCACACGTCCAATTTATCGAACCCCTGATAAATTGGTACCGACAAATAGAGTCGTGTGTAGGGGCCTTTAGCCCCAGTCGAGAAGTGTCGTAGATAGAACAGTAGTGTATACAGTGCAGCCAGGAGGCGGCGAGTGTCGGTCAGTGGCCCCTGGGCTGGAGCGGGTGATCGGCTGCGGCCGGCTGCTGCGGCTGCGGCGTTGCCCTCTGCCGAGCAGCGGCCTTTAAACGGCGCGGCGGCCAGTCCCGGCAACACAGCCGCGGGCACACCGCAGTAACGCGAGGTGGACACCACCTGCTGCTAGAACTGGCGGTAGGGCACGCAACCGGCTGCACGCCTCCTCTAACGGCACTACATAACGTTCCTTGACCAGGACGACATAGCGTGCAATTCCACGTTACAGTACACTAGTCTTGTGTAGTTCGCGAACGAACTAGTTTGGAAGAGCGCTACCACAGGCGAACTACCACAGGCCTCTTAGTTCTTCCGCACCTTTTCCGAAGACTGACGGGGAACAGCGAGAGGAAGCGAGAGCGCGCCGAATCACGTGATTCCCTTCTGACAGGCCGGCCGCGGTGGCCGAGGTGACTGAGGCGCTGCAGTCACGGTCAGCACGGCCACTACGGTCGGGGGTTCGAATCCCCCCTCGGGCATGGATATTTGTGCCGTCCTAGTTCGTAAGTAGTTTGTAAGTTTAGGGACTGATGACCCCGTAGTTGGGTCCCATAAGCTTGACAAACATTTGAACATTTGAACCTTCTGAAGTTACCGTCATTTCGAGCTGAGATGCAGCTCAGCTGTAGTTTGATAGTTCACTGCCACAAATTTTCTTATCCAGACGTGACATAAAGTCGTTCATGAGGTAGGCGCCCATATCAGTATTAATTGATAAACAGTGCTATTAGGACGGTGTGTAAAATTATAGAGCCACAGATGTTGATGTGGTCATGCGTTTATTGACGCGTTTCGATAAAAATCATCTTCAGAATCATCCACGATTCTGAAGATGATTTTTATCGAAACGCGTCAATAAACGCATGACCACATCAATATCTGTGGCTCTATAACTTTACACACCGTCCTAATAGCACTGTTTATCAATTAATACAAATTTTCTTTTCCAAGGTATTCAGCGGTGTCTAAATAATATTTACTACGAGTACTCTGTATGCAAAGTAGATGAATACCATTGTGTTCCCCATTCGTGTAAATAACTGGTTTATTTGCTTAAGTATTTGATGTCTAACAGCCCAAAAAATACGGGTAATAGCACACGCTTGGGCAACACTGATCGTTATATAAAAAAGCTGTCATAACAAAAAAAAGAGCTCTTTTAGTAGCGGTAGCGAAAGCCAAAAAGAGCGGACGAACTAAAAAGAGCGACCTACTTCGCGGCCGAGCTGCGAACTAAAAGGAGAGCTACCGGTCGCGAACTAAAATATGTGCGATCGATCGCGAACTAAAATATGCGCGATCGGTTGCGAACTAAAATATGCGCTATAGGTCGCGAACTAAAATATGTGCAATCGGTAGCGAACTATTATGCCAAATGTATCTCCGTTCTTAGTTCGTTGGATTCTTTTCCGAAGATCGACGGGCAATAGCGAGAGGGCGCGCAGCAGAATTAAAAATCACATGTTTGCCTTCTGCTGATGAGAACCATTTCCAGGTGAGCGTCTGCCTACTACATTATATACTTCCGTGCTACAAAATTTCTGTTTTGAAGTATTCTGCACTCTGCAATATCTGACTAATAAGTTCCATAATGCCAAGATATAGAGATAACTCTAAACTTAAACGCTAGAAATTATCCACAAACTGTTTCTTTTGGTTTGCGTGATATCGTTAGCGGCTCACGCAGCAAGCTCTTGCATTTCATATCTACAGGAAGAAGATCCCCAGGAAGACTAAGGAAGCGTTCGATGGATGGCCTTCATGAAGACCTGAAGCGGACAGCACTAAATGTGGACAGATATCGGATAGCAGCAATGGATAGGAAGCAAACAATGGAGAAGGAAACTTGCAGCAGCTTGCGGTCCACTGGGCATGATGACGTAGAAGAAGAAGAAATTGCACAATGCAGTAAAAGTAGGGAACTCCAAATGACTTTAGGCATCAGTCGCCAGAGCTGTATTTAGTAGAACGTTTTGCCGCACTGATGGCGATTTTCGAGATGGCGGAGAAACGGTTCTGTATGAAAAAATCCTTTATACACAGACACACCAAATCAAGAACGGAGCAGTACTCGGTGCGGTTCGCGCAGTTTAAACATGGTTGGACGGAATTGAAAGATGACTACCATTTAGATCGCCCTTCGATTTCTACGGACAACGCTCGTAGCAGAAAAGCCAATGACATTGTGCGTGGCAGTCGAAGACTGACTGCCCGAAAGATCGCAAAAGACTGTAACACTTCAGTTGGATCGTATTATGAAACCCTGACACAGCCTCTAGGAATACCACGTGTTGCCAACAAATTCGCCCCACGGCTCGTGTGTCAAGACGAGAAAGACCACTGTGATCTGTGAAGAGCCTCATCCAACGAACTCCACTAGCCCCCATGGACTTTTTTTATTTCCAAACTTAAACACCGCAACGATAGACGAAATAAAAGAAAATTCGCAGGAGGCGCTAACCAGCAGAAGGCGTACCAGACAGCTTCCATAAGGGGAAACGGCTTTGGGGACGGTGTATCAATTGTAGAGGAGGCTATTCCGAAGGAGTTAATTTACTGTGTAAAGGCTGCAGATACAAATGATATTTTTTGTATAGGAATTACCGAAACGATGCACTTTTGATTTATCAACATTTTGCAACTCCCAATTTTTAAAAAAAACACAATAACCCCCTAACTACCGATATGTATAATCTATTAACTGTAAATTGACAGATTTTAGAAGGCGAGACCGGGAACTGGAGAAAACAGAAACGATGAGGAACTAGTCTTCGGGGAGGAGGGAGGGGGCAAGCTATGTAAGCTCCTTCAGTGCTGACACCACGCGAAAGTGAAAGTTGTTTCTAAGTGAAAGTGAAATAGTTATACTAACACATCATCAATAAAAGTCCTATCATCAATAAAAGTCCTAACTGCAGTAGGTTGCTGGGATGGAATGGCCGAGCGTTCTAAGGCGCCTTGCTGCAGACCGCTCATTTTCTAGCCGTCGGAGATTCGAGTCCTCTCTCGGGCATGGGTTTTTTTTGTTGTCCTTAGCATAAGTTACTTTAGGTTAGTTTAAGTTGTTTGAAAGCATAGGGACTGAAGACCAACGTAGTTAAGTCCCTTAGATTTAAAAACTTTTTTAAAATTTTATATTTAATTTTATATATTTTTTGCAGCAGGTACCTATACTGAGTGCAAGAAAAGAAGCATTACTGAAGACAGTGAAGTGCAACAATAATTGTCCCCTATGATGGGACTAGACCCGAAACTTTTTGTCGAACCGCAGATAACTGATTAAAAACTATGTAGCTGCTTGCCGTATTCTTTGTCATCGATATTTTCGAAAATGTCTGCTGTGCTCTCAGTTCGCCAACTATAATAGAATGCCTAAAATCGGCCTGCACGCTACCTGTACATTGCCAAAGCAGCCTAACCGATACGACATACTGTGCTCGAAGAGAAATGATACTCATTTATTTCTCCTGTTTTACTTTTTTATTCACCTGTATTTACTAATTTGCATTCAGCATTTTCAAGGCTGAGAGAAAAAGTGCTGAAACAAGTTTCGTTTTTATTTCTTTACTCACAGCTGAAGATACACTCGCATTATGATGCTTACGGAGCCCGCCCCGTCTATCCATCCAGATGAAGCCTATTTGTGACCTTGCTTAACCTGACCACGACAAATGCCTGAACATCCTTCGAAAAGAACACGGTAGGTTTTCTTCTCCAATTCGAGCACCTACTTCGTGCGTCATGAATTTCACTGCCGACAAAACGTTGCAATCTAACCGATATATATATCTACAGGTTTCAACAATACCCCTTATCTAGCACTGGAGCTCTGGAAAACACCAGGAAGGTCATTAGACAAGTGGAACAGAAACCGAGATACGTTGTCAAAGTGTTGTCTATGAGCCCTGCCATTACAGATAACGCATAATATCCGGGACGCGTACAAAATGTGAAACGACCAGATATCAGATCGGTTCACTAACCTTCTCTTAGAACACTATCAGACGCACGGCGGTATGTCCATCGATATTTAAATAATAGAAATATTCACTTTAGGCGTAAATTATTTCGGCGAGTAGTCTATGCATTGAGTACGACCCGTTAAAGGCAAACAGAATCTGAATGGTTGCTAAAGAATTCTTCGGAACTCGTGTGTGGTTTTCGTAAGGAAAGTGAAGTGCTTCTTATGTCCACTGGTAAGACACAATGAACAAGTCGTAATCAGTAATCACCGGGTGTCCGTTGGGTGTTTAAATTCAGGAGCGATTCGCTTCGTTCATCCGGTCAGGCGAGGAACGACCATTTGTCATTCACCAAGACGTGCCCTCCATTCGGAATTAACAAATGGATGAGAGGAATGGTGTACTGTCTCTCAGAAGACTTTTTAAACAAGTAGTGTCACAGGAAGTAGTGTCGCAATGTTGAGTATGATCCACAAGTTTATTTTAACTGAACCGGTATTCGGCTGATAAGGCCATCTTGAGACTTTACTACTTATATCACAGAAGTTAGATTGTTTTGATACAGACTTGAAAGATATTGTACACGTAACAGTTATATTCAAGCACATAACAATTAACATCCTTGGTACTACTGTGGTAGTACAATTAAAATGTTCCAATAAAACAACATTTAATTGTACTTCCACAGTAGAGCCTAGGATGATAATTTTTATGTGCTTGAATGTAAGTGTAACGAGTAGAATATCTTTATATCAAAACATTGTAACTTTGTTGCGATAAACAATAAAGATGACCTTATATGCCGAAAAGCGGCTCACGAATTAAAATAAACTTGTGGAACATACTCAAAAATGTGATTTTTAATTCAGTTTGATGATGTCTCACCAAGAAGAATCAGTGGAAAGGACTTATTTTTCGCGTTTCTATGAGTACTGCCGCATCTCAAAGTATAGGTAAGGTAAAGCAGTGCTTTACTAGTCAGGGTGGTGTTCGAAGATAGTATTCCATTGTCTTCCTACGACCTTCGGACTGGATTACCCAGCCAGTTATGGGGAGACCTTCAGTTTTACGTTACAACGGAACAATATTACTAGAGCTGTTAGAAATTAAAAGTGAAAGACAAAATTCCTATCACTGATCGTATATCGAATCCGCGATCTTTACATTTATACTCTGGACTCTCTTCTTCCACACTGCCACCTAACAATATTCGGCACTTTCATCTACATGAGATACTCTGCAGAGGTTTCATCGAACAACCATTATACTGTTTATCTCCCATTCCATAGTCGAATAGCGGGCGGGAAGGAAGAAGATCTGAATCTCTCCGTTCGAGCTCTGATTTCCCGCATTTTACTCTGATGGTCATTTCTACCTATGTAACTTAGAGTCAACAATATATTTTCGCATTCGGAGGAGAATGCTGGCGATTGGAGTTTCGTAAGTAGCCCACGCCGCAGCGATAAGCGCCCTTGTTGTAATGATTCCCCTCCCAGATCCTGTATCATTTCCGTAACGCTGTCTCCCCTGTATTGGGACAATACGAAACGAGCTGCCCTTCCCTGGACTCTTTCGATGTCCTCCGTCAAAACCACCTGATAAGGATCCCACAATGGGCAGCAATACTCCAAAAATGGACGGACAACCGTAGTGTATGCAGTTTCTTTAGTACTTCTATTGCATCTTTTAAGGGTTCTATCAATAAAACGCAGTCTCTGGTCCGCCTTTCCCACGACATTATCTACGTGTTCTTTCCAGTTTAAGTCTGAAGTAATAGTAATTCCTAGGTATTTAGTGGAGCTTACGGCCTTCACTTTTGATTGATTTATCTTGTAAACTAAATTTAACGGATTTCTTTTCGTACTCATACGAACGACTTTACACTTCTCATTATTTAGAGTCAATTGCCAATTTCTACACCATAGATTATCTTATTTAGATCGTTCTGCAGTTGGTCTTGATCTTCAGATGATTTCACTAGACGGTAAATGACGGCGTCATCTGCAAACAACCTAAGGGAGCTACTTAGATTTTTCCCTAAATCGTGTATGTGGATAAGGAAGTGCAGAGGACCAATAACACTATCCTGTGGAACGCCCGATATCATCTTTATTTTAGTCGATGCCTTACCATCGATTACTACGAACTGTGTCCTCTCTGACAGGAAATCCCCTATCCAATCGCAAATTTGGGGCGATATACCATAACCATGCAATTTGATTAAATGCCGTTTGTGAGGTACGGAATCAAAAGTCTTTTGGAAATCAAGAAATAAGGAATCGATTTGCGAATCCTTGTCGATAGCACCCATCACTTCGGTGAATAAAGAGCTAGTTGTGTTTCGCATGAACGATATATTCTAAATTCGTGTTGAGCTTGGGTCAAAAGATCATTCTGTTCGAGATAATTCACAATATTTGAATACAGGATACGTTCCAAAACCCTGCTGCAAATAGACGTCAATGAAATGGGCCTGTAGTTGAGTGGGCTACTCCTACTGTTTTCTTGAATATAGGTGTGACCTGTGCAACTTTCCAGTTTTTTTTTTTTGGTACAGATCCTTCTTTGAGAGAGCGGTTGTATATGGCTGTTTTTTGTAATACCGTGTACATATTTACTCCCCTCGGCAAGTCCTAGGACACCCTGTTGGACGAACGAGGTGGCTCAGTGGTAACGCCCTGGACTCGCATTCGGAAGGATGGTGGTTCAAATCCACCTCCGGCCATCCAGATTTAGGTTTTCCGTGATTTCCCTAAATCACTCCAGGCAAATGCCGGGATGGTTCCTTTCAATGGGCACGGCCGATTTCCTTCCACATCCTTCTCGAAAAATCCGAGCGTAAGCTCCGTCTCTAATGACCAAGCTGTCGACGGGATGTAAAACCCTAAGTTTTCTTCTTCTTCACACCCTGTAGGGTCGGTGCCTTTGAGCTCTGCGAAGAGGTTTCAGCTGCCGTCGCCTGGTTTCGAACGGCGGCCGCTGCAGAGAGAGACCGCCGGCTGTGACCCACTAACGGCGCGAGAAGGCAACACGAATACCAGGACGGCGAAGGCGCGTCCCTCTCGCTGGGAAGGGGCCGCGCTACTGCTGCCGCTGGGCCGGGGAAACCTCCGGTTCTGCCCATTACCCTCGAATGAAGGCTTCGCCGCTGATTAAGACTGCCGGTAAAAGTGGCTCCTTAACGAGTGCATACCATGCAGACTGGAGCCTACCACTCTGACCAGGTGGACGGGACGGTGTAGCAACACTTCACGCTGTAGCCACTGACGCTGGCACTTTCATACCGTTTTTATCTACCGCGGATGATCAGTAGCCATAAACCAATAAACACACACACACACACACACACACACACACACATAACACAGTTTTAGCCGACCAGTTGCATAAAATGGTTTACTATAAACCTTTACCTAGGTTTCGGCAAAATTAATTTTGCCTTCTTCAGAAGGATACCTAATGAAAACGTGACACACAAATACGAAAAATAGTAAAATACAAAGGTGTTTCTAAAATAAGAAATTAAAATTACAGCATAGGTGAAAATGTATTTACAATAAAGCTCACATTAAAAAAGTTGTTAAAATGTGGCTGGCTCCATGTCAATAGATTAAAAAGTAAAAGTTGAAAACAATGTCACATTATAAAATTTTTGGAGCACGTCCACACACAGGTCGAGTGAGCACTGCGTACTGGCAGAGGCGTAGGTACCCTAGTGACGTGCGCCCGCACTAGGTGGCGACAAGAGGGCTGATGGGTATGCGCGCAGTCGCGGACGCGAATGAATTTGAAGAAAACTATGTGTAATATGATACTGACAGAAAAACATAAAATAAAGAAAGATGGGAAATGAGATGCAAAGAAGTCTGGAGTCGAGCTATGTGGGTGGCAGAATATATATACGTGCGTACACGCAAATATTGGAGAAAGAAAAGTTAGAAAATAGTCAGCGGCCAGACATAGTGCATGCACCACAAACTACAAGCAAACAGCACGCACCCGGTGGGAGGGAACGGTACAAACACCACGCATCACAACACCAGAAAACTATAAACAAGGGCGCCACTACAAATCTGAGGATAAACATTATGCATCACAACAGTATAAGACTATAAACAAGTGCAACGCAAGAATTTTGAGGACAATAAACTCCATGCAGGAACAAGCATTGCATTAACAAATGTCTAAAACAGTATAGGTTTGAAACCTTCTAGGTACTGTCTACTTGCAAGAGTTGGTCGTTCGGCATATATATATATATTCCGGAGATTGGTTTGATGCAGCTCTCCACAATACCCTATCCTGAGCAAGCCTCTTCATCTCCACATAAGAACGACAACCTACATCTGTCTGAATCTGCTTACTGTATCCATCTCTTGCTCTTCCTCCGCGGTTTTTACCCCACACACTTCCCTCCAACGCTAAATTCACAATTCCTTGACGTCTAAGAATGTGTCCTACCAATATATCCCTTGTTTTAGTCGAGGTATGCCAGAAATTTCTTTTCTCCCCAATTCTGTTCAGTACCTCTTCATTAGTTACGCGATCCACCCACCTAATCTTCAGCATTCTTCTGTAGCACCACATTTCAAAAGCCTCAATCCTCTTCCTGTCCGCACTCTTTATCGTCCGTATTTCACTCCCATACAAGGCAAAACTCTATACAAATGCCTTCATAAAGGACTTCCTTAGGCTTAAATCAATATTCGATGTTAAAAAATTTCTCTTTTTCAAGAACGCTTTTCTACCCATTGCCATTCTGCATTTTATATCCTCTGTACTGCGACCATCATTTGTTATTTTACTGCCCAAGTAATAAAACTCATCTACCTCCTTTATTGCTTCGTTTCCTAATCTAATTCCTTCAGCATCACCTGATTTTCTTACACTGCACTCCATTACCCTAGTTTTGCTCTTGTTAATGTTCGTCTTATATGCACCTTTCAGCACACTGTCCATTCCGTTCAATTGCTCTTCCAGGTCCTTTGCTGTATCTGACAGAATTACTATGTAGTCAGCAAAACGCAATGTTTTTAATTCTTCTCCCTGTATATATGGTGTTACAAAAACGTACTGCCAAACTTTCAGGAAACATTCCTCACACACAAAGATAGAAAATATATTATGTGAACATGTGTCCGGAAACGCTTAACTTCCATGTTAGAGCTCATTTTATTACTTCTCTTCAAATCACATTAATCATTGAATGGAAACACACAGCAAGAGAACGTACCAGCGTGACTTCAAACACACATGTTGATTGTGGAAATTTACAATTTTATCACGTTGGAATGAAGCCTCATCCGTAAATAGAACATTTGCACTGAAATAAAGAGTGACACATTGTTGGATGAACCATTCGCAGAAGTGTACCCGTGGAGGCCAATCAGCTGCTGTCAGTGCCTGCACACGCTGTACATGGTACGGAAAATCATTAAAATGCTTCACTGATCTTTAAGTCATTGCATAAAAAACGTTTCGTTCAGTTTTTCGTGTTTTATAACCTATCCTACTTCAGAAAAACTGGAAGTGACACTTACGTTGTGTTAGTTAAGCGGCGATCCTTCATTTTATTCGTCGTATGTTCCCTCTCAGACAGCTTAGCTACGCGTTGGGGCGAGTGTGCAGTCTGATGAGAAGGGATGGAAAACGAGGCAATTTTGTGGCCGCCTGGGGCTTTTCTTAACATATATTATCACTAGGAAAGAACTCCACTTGTCTGCTCGTGAGGCCTTGAAAAGGTGGATCTGTGTTATGATGTTCCTCACATGTCATTAACATGATTTTCTGAAGAAGGGAGATTAATATCTGTCGTAACTGCGGCCAATAATGGTTTATTTCACTATATTATTTTGCAATGGCTAGCAACTGTTTGCCGTTGCTGAAATGCAGCTGTATTAAAAATTTTAAAATTTTATTAATGTTCCGCTGTTTATGACAACAAATGAGAAGTAGTTGAAGTGACCTCCTAGAGGGCTGCGGAGGTACCGTACCGGTTTCTTTCCTTCCCTCCTTGGCCTTCAGCCAGTTGCCCTCTGACGCCACTGTTACGTACTACGACCCAAATTCAGGCACGTAGGTCTTGTACATTCACAGTATGTTTGTCTGCCTGAAGGCTTCCGCCCCTTCATGCGCAGCACGTACGCACGTACACACACACACACACACACACACACACACACACACACTGAGACACGAGGTGCGGTCGGTAGTTACGGATTTCAATGAAATTTCGCACACTGTGTACACAATATACATTAAGTTCCAATAACTATGGACATTAAGTGAAACTATTACTTATATTTTTAACAATCGATAAAAATCAGAAGACAGTCACATACAATGACTTGATACATGTTCACCCATTGACTGGAATCACTTTCAAAGTAAATGCATAGTTTCAACAACATTGTATAATTGAGGCCATTTTTATTTTTCAAACATCTTTCACCGTTTGGCATTCTAGAATGGCTATTCCAACTTCTAAGATCGTCTTGACGTGTCTTAATTCCTTTTGAAGCTTCCTTTCATAAGCCAATCAAAGAGCAGCCTCTATGACACCTTTACCGTCCACAGAGACAAACTGCCGCGGTGGAGTAGCCGAGCGGTCTAAAGCACCTCGCTGCGGAGCGCGCGGTTGCTCGCCGTGGAGGTTCGAGTCCTCCCTGGGGCATGGTTGTATGTGTTTGTCCGTAGGTTAGTTTACCTAGGTTTAAGTAGTTTGTAAGCTACGGATTGATGACCACGTAGTTTGGTCCGATAGATTTACAAACATTTGAAGAGACAAACTGAGTCATGTAACTCCTCAGTTTTCTATTCCATTCTTGTGCATATTAATATCTTCATCAGCTTGTTGCATAAACTGTTAATGTTTACTGTGTGATACTCCGCGCAGTTATCTGCACTTTCTATCATCCGAAAGTCTGATACTGTATCTTCAGCCTAATAGAGTAAACTTGGATAGTGGTTTGGTTTCTGCCGCGGTGGAGTAGCCGAGCGGTCTAAAGCGTCTCGCTGTAGACCCCGCGGTTGCTCGTCGTGGAGGTTCGAGTCCTCCCTGGGGCATGGGTGTGTGTGTGTGTGTTTGTCCTTAGGTTAGTTTACCTAGGTTTAAGCAGTTTGTAAGCTACGGACTGATGACCACGCAATTTGGTCCGATAGATTTACAGACATTTGAACATTTTAGTTTGGTTTCAATATCCCGCAATTACTTTAGAAATTCCGAAGGTATGCTATTATTTCTACTTATTTGATCGCTTTTCTTTCAACATTCTTTTAAACTTTCGTTCGTAATGTTGTCCATCGACTGTCTTCAATATCTGTATCATGTTTCCAGACTGTTATTCCCACTTTAAAATACCTTCAATGTATTCCTTCCACCTATTAGCGTTTTCTTCTACGTTTAACATTGGAATTACCATTGCTTTCTTAATGTTGACTTACTTTGTTGTAATTTTTTTTTCTCTTACTATCTGCTGCTTAGACCTTACGTTGACCTTTTTTCCATTCCTTCATATATCCCTGCAGCCTTTTGCCTTTGTTTCCTCCTGCTGTTTATTTCATTCTGAAATGAAATATTCCTTGGGTTATAGCTAAATTACGAAAAGTTCCTTATAGTCAACCAGAACCCAGGAGTAGACAACAATGGTCTTATTGAAAGCGATACTCTTAGCCAAGTTCGACGTGTCAGTTTTTGTACGCTGTAGCGCGATTTTTTTGATTTAATTCTTAGAAATCTTCTATAAACCCAAGCACAGAAATCGTTTTGGGGAGAATCGCATTTTATTGGCGAAGAATATGAATGGATTGGTGTCACGTAGTTTCCTAGATACTACGACAAAGCATTTACAACATAGATCTGCGCTGGGCATTAAGACGGCAAAAGATGAACAGACCTGTACTGCCTGTCACCCAAAACTCCCTAATGTTTTTGAATCGTTGTGATGAGGTATAAATGGAAAAGTGTTGACAGTATAGAAATGTATTATATAGATGAAAATACTGTACAGTTCTACAGCATGTCAGTGGTGTGTAGTGAAACACTTGAACTACGCCTTTGGTATTAAAATAAACTGTTTCATTCTTAAATCTGTCGATGACAGAATAAGAACTGCTATTTCCATGTTTCCATTTATTTGTTACCTAAATTCGCTTTTCTCTTAGATGCGTTATTTCTTTCGATCTTAACACTGCGACTGGTTTAGCAATTATAGAGGTGCTGGTTTAGACTCCTGTAAATGCTGCTGTGAACAGACATTAACCCCTGAGAGTCTTGAGGTCAGAATATATTAAAATTTACACGGATTCAGCATCTACATGTATTATTAGAAGGATTCACAACTTTCATGTTCTCTGACTTTTTTGACGGAAGTAAAAAATGTTAGTTTTCGCCAAATAAACAAAGCACAAAATGTTAATTCTTGATTATTTATGTTTAGAACTAGAATTGTTTGAAAATAGAATCATGTGTTTCGGAGTTGTGTAGTAGTACAATTCGACCACAATAAATAACACATCTAAGAAGGAATACATTTGGAGTAATAAAGGTATACATATTTATGAGGATGTATTTTCTTGTACTCATTACTCTTCCTGAGTATGAAACAATGTAGTACAGATAAACTGGAATTAATAGGTAGAAGAACAACATTCAAACACCGCAGGTCATTAATGATAAACCAAGACGGTAGTTGGATGTATCTTGAATTCAGCAATATACACCATGAATAATGGATGCTTCGGCGCCACGTTGCACACAAACGTAAAAAAGCCACAACATTCTGCATCAGAGTGAGAAGTCGTTCTGATGCGTACAAATGAAGTGACAGAAGCATAACGCCCGAGAATCTGTTTAACTCATCCACTGGGAAACAATACAGCCTCAATATTTACTTCAGAGAACTTGTTTCCTGCTTTTTGGATTTCTCACTTACTACGTGGTTACTTTTACTTTAATGGTTCACTAACCATCTAGAACTGAATAAGAAAGTGCTGACATGTTTCTGGCTTCAGGTAGCTTTTTCGAGAGCATACGACGTTATATGTGTTCTAAAATCTTTAAACTTGGATGGACGCAGCAACTAATATATAGATAATCTTTCTGAAGATTTTAAAAATCCACACAGCTTTGATCTTTACACTGAGTTTATTTTTCTTCTGCTGACAAAAACTCGTACATGCAAAACATTCATGCCCTATCAAGTTTCATAAATGTAACGGCTGATGGTGGTAAAATTCTTTTAAAGTTAAAGGCAATAAATGTCCACTGATGTAGAAATCTGAACTTTCAGTTGATATTAAAACATGATACGATTAAAGTTGTAGTTGTCCTAAGGACGATGTGTATACTGTATGAATGAAACGGCTTTCTATTCTAATCTCCACCAAACTTCCTATGCTTATGACAGCATTTGCTTCAGAAGGGTACCACATTCGTATATGATGTAAGGAAGCAAAAATAAGAGTCAAATGATAAAATAGTATGTTTCAGCAAACTGCATTTTATAAAATTAAAAACAACGTTATAAAAGGCAAATTAAGGAAGGATGCAGGTTTATCATTTGTGCATTTAATAAACCTTTTACCATTATGGCTATTTCACTTTCTCCATAAAGCTTATGTTTATGTTTTGTTTATCTCTGTGAACAGCTATATAAATAATACCTTGCAGTTGTGACATGCTTCTTACTTACAGCTTAGTAAAGAAGCTTTTGACCAAGGAAAGAAAGTTACCGTACGTTATATATATATATATATATATATATATATATATATATATATATATATATATTATTAATTCTAGTCTTGGAGCATAAGCAGGTTATTAATTTCGGCCGCTAATGACTATGTTCAAACCAGACTGAAAAAGTATTTAACCGAGCTGGATGGCGCAGTGGTTAACACACTGGAATCGAATTCGGCAGGATGGCGGTTCAAATCCACCTCCGGCCATCCATCTTTAGGTTTTCCGTGATTTTCCTAGATCACTCCAGTCAAATGCCGGGATGGTTCCTTTCAAAGGGCACGGCCGATGTCCTTCCCCATCCCTACCCAAACAACCCGAGCGTGAGCTCCGCCTCTAATGACCACACTGTCGACGGGGCGTTAAACACCAGCCTTCCTTCTTCAAGAATGTATTTTTACTCAGGTGGGAAGATAATCTCTACCGACCGATATTAAAAAGCTTATTATAAATAAACAATTAGATCCAAGGCAGGAAAGATAAAAAGCAAACATTTCCTGGGCACTGGAAACATTTTCGTGACTATGTGGCAACTTATAATATAGCCTATGTATCACTATTTTCCTATACAAAACTTCGAAGTTTCTTCCGCTAACAGACTGTGTCTGTGTTAACTAACGCAATCTATCTGTTGCTGGGGCATATATACGCGAAGGATTATCAGAAAACGGCTGGTCGAATTACTATATACACATATATATATATACTTGTGAATCTTACTCGTAGTTAATCCAACGCCCCAACTGCTTCCTTCTATGTAGTTCCTATTTTTTCGACACGTATTTCTATTCCCGTTCCCGAAACCAAACGCCCCCACCCAATCATGTTTAGAGTCATGGCTGTTGGTGTTCTGTATTACTTTCAGTTAGTGGTTTTACCTAAGACCCTAACTTGATGTGAGTGGTTGCTTTAATTCAAATTGCATGTTTATCGCCCTCTTAAATATGTCATTAGATTGGTTTTTGCAGAGCAGACACAGTTCGCAGCAACATACATAGCGCGCAAAGACTAAAAAGATAAGAGAGATTAGGGCCCGTGCAGCTGCATACGAGCATTAATTTCCCATCGTTCTATTTGGGAATGAAACAGGAAAGCCAGTATACAGTAGCGGTATTATGTACCCTCCGCCACGCATCTCTGCGTGGAATGAGGAGTATGCATGTAGAACTGACAGAAAGGACATCGCCTAAAACAGAGCTGATATATCTGGCTTTCCCCAGGGTTGTGTTATTGGTCCTCTGCTGTTCCTCAGCTATGTCAGCTACTTGAGAGAACATCTGATCATGTTTTAGCTTGTTTGCAGATGATGGTGTTGCACATAGTCTAGTAAAGTGCATGTTATGTTTGTAATTGATGTATTATTGAAGTATAACAATTATGCTGTGTTGTCACGTTGACACAGTTTATGTCTATGTTTGTAGTTTGTTTTTTATAATTATAGGGGCCTGAAGAAGGCATTAATGTGATATCGAGTCTTTTTTCCGAGTATAAGAAAAATCTCATTAAACGGCTGATACTGTCTATTCCAATAGTTATATCTATAACACTCATAACAAACATCTTCCGATTTCTTTCCGTTAGTTGTGTAAAAACTGAGTTCAGCTATTCACTAAGATTGTAGGTAGGGGTCAATTGACCAACCCTGACGTGTGTTTTGTTGTATATCTCTAAATATTGATCATTTGCAATGGGGAGCTATACATTGTTACGAAGTCACTACGTTTTACATGTTGTGTGTCTCTAAACATTGATCATTTGCAATGGGAAGCTGTAAATTGTTACGAAGTCATTACCTTTTACAAAGTAAACTGATCAATTTACGTTTACCCATCCATCTAACGATCAGCGTGATTTAATTATGAAACACTAACCACTTAAAATTTTGTAAACACTAATAACTGCAATCACTGATTTTTATTTATGGCAACTGCGAGGCAAAACACTCTACCGAAAGAAAGTTACTTTGGTCGCAATGGAAAGTTTTGTTTTACGAGTTCCTGTTTCGAAATTGGTTCAGTAGCGAATGCAGACAGGATATCTGTGGGCCTGCAGAACGAGGAAACCTGTTAATATAGCTTTATTTATTCAGTGTAGCATACGAAAATTAGTGTTTACTTTTTTCTCGTTTTCTGCCCTGCCACAGATACAAATGTCATTTGCACTAAATGTATACCATCTGATGATGACCTGCTAGGCAGCTTGAAACCGGTAATGGTTTAATAAATCTTCATTAGGAAGAAAACAGGTGACTGGTTGCAGTAATTTCTGAAACCTAATTTATTTATTTTTTATGGTTTGAGGTACGATGGGCTCAGACCCCGCCAGATCACAATCTTGGATTCGCCACTGTACGCGTTTGTATTTATTTTTTTATTTTTCCATGTTACCATGACGCCATGAGCCAAAGCAGACGGATGGTATCAGGCTCTTCGATATTGCTTCGGGTGGCTTCCCCTCAGGTGTTCCAGTCTTTACATTCTAGAGGAGTCGGATATCAGCTCGAGAGTACTCACCTTCTTGCTCCGGCGGGTGAAATCTGGAACGGAAAGCGCATGCCCGAGACAGCGGGCGGCGGCGGCGGGTGGTGCGGCGGCGGGGGCGGCTGCTGCGGGGGCAGCGGCAGCGTCGAGTACGGGGGCGGCAGGTGCGAGTGCAGCAGGTCCGGCAGCCGGTCGCCCGGGGGCGGCGGCGGCCCGTCGCCCAGAGGGGGCGGCACTACCACCCCCGGCGCCGCCCCCAGGCGCCGCTGCTGCCGCCGCTCGCGCCTCTCGCGACGCCGCTGCTCGCGGTTCGCGTGGCCGGCGGAGGCGGCGGCTGCGGGGTGGGGCGCCGGGGGCGGCACGCGGGGCGGCGGCGGCTGCGGCAGCGCCGGCACGGGCGGCGCCGGGGGTGGCGCCGCCCCCGGGCCGGGCACGTCGCCGAAATCGTCAGTCTGCGCCTCGGTCGAAGTGAAGGTCCGCACGTTGGTCACATTCACCACTGGGAACAAGCCACTATTCACCACAACACTGACCGACTCCGGCCCCGGGGCCGGCTGCGAGGGGGCGGTCGACGACGAGGGGGCGGGCGCCGCGGACGAGCCGGCCTGCGGGGGCTGCGGCGGCGGCGGCACGTTGACCAACATCTCGCCGGAGCAGGCGGCGCGCCCGCTTTCGGCGCAGCACTGGAGGCAGCCGAACGGCAACTGGTCGCAGCCCGCCGGAGCCGAGCCGACGGCCGCGCCGGGCGAGCGCAGCGCCGCAGCTTCGCCGGTCGGCCACCGCTGGAGGGCCTGCCCGACGACGCCGTCCGCGAGCGGGGGCCGGAGGCGCGGGGCGCACGCCGCCGCCACGCTCGACTCGGACGAGCTCGTCGACGGCGACGAGGACGCGGACGACGCCGGCAGCGTCGGGGCGGCGTCGTCGTCGCTGCGGCAGTCGTAGGGCTGCCACAGCAGCGACGAGAGCGCGTCGCGGTAGTCCCTCGGCAGCGGCATCAGCAGCGACGCCGCGTCCAGAGGGTCGGTCCGGCGGCGCAGCAGCCTCCACGGGTCGCCGGCGTCGGGGGCGGCGGCGGCGGCGGCTCCGCGCCTGCGCACCACGCCGGCGGCCGCGCAACCACCTGCTGCCGACGCCGCCGACGCCGGCGGTGCCGGACCGACGCCAGCGGCCGCGCCCGTCGCCTCCCAGCTGCACCGGGACGACACGGCGCGGCGCTCCACCGCGTCGCCTGCAGCCTCCCTCCTAACCGCCGGAACCACCACCACATCCTCCTCCACATTAATACTAAAAATCGGCTCCAGTTCTGCTTCCGATATCCGCGACGACGCCCGCCCCGCATTGCTTACTACGTCGTAGATGTTCAAATTCTCGTCTGCGACGTCGACTACTGCCAGTCTAGACGGCGAAGACGCCTGGCGCAGGATTCTCTGGTTGGTAGATACCTCCGTGGCTGCATTCTCTTCTCGGTTGTTGTTGGTGGTGGTGGAACGCGTCGCTTCCGACGACCAGGTTTCCGCGTCGTCGCCGTTACTCGAGGCACGGTGGTGGTGGTGGTGGTTGTTGTTGTCGTCGGCGACGTCGTTGTCGAGACGTCGTAGGACTGACGTCGGAGGCGTGAGAGGAGGCGGTGGCGGCGTCGGCGGCGGCGGTGCGTCGGGGGCGGAGGCGGGGGCGGCGATGGCGCCATCTTGCGACACGCGCACCAGCTGCGCCGCCGCCGACAGGGGACGGTCGCCTAGCGCGGGGGCCGACTCTGCTTCCATAGGCTCACGCCATGGCCCACTCGCCACCTGCCAACACAAGAAGAACGGCTCTGTCAGCAGCCACCTCACTAGACGTCCTAAACACAAGGCAAACACTGACAGCACTCATTTCAGTGTGAGCCAGGGAGAAGTAAGAGTAAACTATCGAACACTCTGACAGCAAAAAAAAAAAAAAAAAAAAAAAAAATAAATAAATAAATATATGAATAAAATGCCAAAATATAGCCATGTTTTCATTAATAAAAATAGCCGAACACAGCAATTTTTAATCAGTTAACTTTATTATGCTATGGTAATTATGTCGTGAGATTCGACAACAATAATAATCCTGAAGTTCAGGGATAAGCTGGTTACTGAGTAACAAGTGACAGAAACTGTGACACTTTTCACATTCACAGATACGAAAGTAGCAAGGATGATTGCAGGTACTAATGGGAACAGTGGCAGAAGGGTGTCCATAATGATGGAATCAAAGAAAAACTGGGAATGAACACCATAGATGAAGCAGTTACAGCGAATAGACTGAGATGGTGGGGTTATGTTACTCGCATGGGAGACGCTAGGTTACCTAAGAGACTGATGAGCTCGTCAGCGGAGGGTAAGAGGAGTCGAGGTAGACCAAGAAGAAAGTATTTAGATTCGGTGAAGAATGATTTTGAAGTAAAAGGCATAACATCAGGCGAGGCATCAATGTTAGCATTAAATAGGGGATCATGGAGGAATTTTATTAGAGGTACTATGCTCCAGACTGAACGCTGAAAGACATAATCAGTCTCTAAAGATGATGATGATGATGAGACACCACACTGGTCATTTCAAGGAACTTCACGGAAACATTTGAGTCCAGCCAGGAACTGTACACAGACTCACCACAAACTGATCAATGCGGCGTTAAAATATAGTCATATTGTAAACGTGATAGACTTGGGAGATACAGTGGATACTAAATTTAAACACATTTATCTATTACATTGATTAATTTCAGATTTTATTACGACATGAAACTATTCAAGAATCATTGTACCAGGCTCACACAAGGGATGTTCTCATGCATAGCTTCGATTAACAATTACTTTCATCTTCACCAAAGGTGATATTTACAGATTTTAAATAGAGGTGTTGATTGTTTCAAACAACTCTTTCCTAAATACAAATTCATTACAACATTTTGAGGTGAGGTGGCCTCCAATTCATAATAATGCACTAGGCATTTCATACTTTGAATTGAAATGGACTTTAATTCGCAACAATGCGTTATGAAACACTGCAAAATCATACCGAATGCCGTAGTTTTACTCCATAAACAGCGGAAAAGCAGTAAGCGAGAAACTTTTTTCCTTTCATGATTTTGTTATGGTTGTCAGCAGGAAAATGTTTAATAAAGGTTTGAAATCATATTTAAAGTTTGCTGAAAGTCGGTAAATACTGTCAGTCTCATATAGCATATTTATAAAGTCTGGCCGTGTTATGTGGAAGTTTCTTGCAATTACTATTGTTTATGACGTCATATCTTCTGAACCATGTGTCGTACGTGATTCTTAACTCTGCAACAATTGTTATCTCACGTAATGAATGTGTGCACCAAATTTGGTTTAAATCGGCCCACTGGTTTAGGAGAAACTGAGCAGCATTGTCGCTAAATACAGCAGTTTTTACATCTTATTATGACGTCATATCTCGTCAACTATGTATCGTACGTGATTCTTACACTTACGGCGACCGTCCTCATGGATTGAAGCTTACGTGTACGAAATTCCATAAAGATTGGAACAAAACTGTAGATTTGTATGCAACACGTAGAAACATACGGACACTCTACTTTACATATTAGATCTTCTTCGGACACGGAACGTGTTACAGAATTAATCTCGAAAAGTAAGTAAGTGGGGGAGGAGGAGGACAGGGGCCAATAACACCCCCTCCATCCTCAGAGTAGTGTCCATGAAGCTTTTTTTTTATTTTTTCCATCAAAGTTTAATAATTACAAGTTGAATTTGAACAGAAGGGCTTTTTTCTTTTTAATATTTATTTCATTTTTATGACCTGATTCGGACTTTTTGTCCATTTTCAAATAAACTAAGTAAATCCTCTAACAACATCTTTCGCCGGTTGTCACATGGTTGCTTTTCCGTATATTTTAGGGGCTTACATAGAAACTGCAAATCCCCCCCCCCCCCCCCCCCCCCAAGAAGCTGAAGTACCTACGCTTTTGAGAGCAACCTTTGCTAAATGTGACACAAGACATTGAGTACGATATAGTATCATTTTTCAGCGATAATTTCTTACTTTGACATCATAAACGAAACACACCTTTACAGTCGCACACTTCATATTATTAATCCCTCTGTACTTAAAATTTCTATGCAGCTACTCGCAATACGAAAGTTCCGTACGTAAGGACTGGTAAATTGTGCAGGCTACACCAATGCTAAGGAAAGGAAATAGGAGCAATCGGCTGTATTACAGTCCCTTAGTTCCTATGCTGATTTGCAGCGGGATTAAAAATTCTTGTTTGTGTTGAAGCATAAATTGCCTCGAATAAACGATCTATTTACACAAAATACGGATTCAGAAAATATCGTTCTTATGCAGCACAGTTAGCCCTTTATTCTCATAAAGTAATAAGCGCTATCTACAGGAAATTTCCAATGAATTCCATTTTTTTTTAATTTTTACATTTATTTTTCTTTTTGCTGTCACACTTGCATAATTACTTTCATTGTGTGACTAGTTTCGAACGTCAACCGTTGCTTGACACACCACATCTGCACTGGATTTTCGTATCAAAATGAAGTTAAATCACCGTATAGATGTATTTACCTTGCAAGACCTAAGGTTGACATAAGACGTATTTGATACCTCAAACAACTTCGCGTTAGTGAAGTATTCGCATGAGTCACTTGTTCAGTTTTGATTGATCACTGCTTCGATTACGCGATGTAAATTTTATTCGATAACAGTAGTAAGTGCAGAATGAAAGAATCACTCTACAGCGGATTGTGCACTGATACGAAACTTCCTGCCAGATTAAAAATGTGTCAGGGACCGGGATTGGAACCTGGGTCCTTTCTCTCTCGCAGGCAGGCGCATTGCCGTCTGAGCTATCCCGGCACGCTTCACGGTCCGTCTTCACAACGTGAGGTAGAGCGCCTGCCTGTGAAAGACAAAGGTCCCAGGTTCGAATCCTGGTTCCGGACACAATTTTAATCAGGCAGGAAGTTTCAGGAATCAGTGCAGATAATAATAATGAACTATTGACGTTAGAAAGTCTCCACAATCAAAGTACACACCTGCGACAGAAAATGTAGATTAAGCCGTGCTGCTTTGATGAATACCGCGGCAGTAGTTCTGCACGTGACCTGACAACAATACGGTCTCCCAGTCGGCCGCCTGCTTGAGCGGAAGTACCAGAAGCCTCTGATCTCGCCGACGGGCGCGGTAAGCCTTTTTACCTACAATGCCGGACAAGATGCATTGTATAGGCCTACACGAGTGGTTCTAAAATTTCCGTCTGAACACTGAGAATCTTGGTACAGTGATGAAACGACTTATGCATTTTCAAGATTAATGGAATTCTCAAATTTGTTTGAACGTAAGGAGAACTTTTTATTCAGTGAAACATTTTACAACATGATATGTGGAAACAGTGATCTATTGGTACTTAACTAGTTAGTAAAAAAGTCGGTCAAAGATCGCACTAATAGCGTATTTATTTAAATGATGACCGGTTTCGACCTAGGTGGAAGCAGTTCATCATTTAAATCAATACGTAATTAGTGCGATCTTTCACCGACTTTTTACTAACTATTGTAAGGTAACGATGGAATCGTCGTAACATAAGTTATGGATTTCCGACAGAAGATAGTTGCAATCAACCATTTATTAACGAAACAGAAAACTCTGCGCCCGTAATATTGTTTGCAGGGTGCAAGAAAATGTTAAAAGAAGAATCCAAGTGATCACTTTGGAAACGGAAGCGACGCCAGAAGAAATGAAGTCATATGCATTTGAGTGGATAGAGGAAACCGTCTAGCGGGTTCCTCAAACCATCCATTCAGTTATCCGAAGGCGATAGTGTCATATCGTAGACTATACGAGTAGTATTTTGAGTGACAAAAAGAGGAGTAAGAGCCAGGACGGCTATCGATAGATGTTACATCGACTATTTATAAATTCTTCGTACTCCACTCATTGAAGTATTTTGTCACACCACGAGAAGTATGTCACAGTGCACTATTAAGTACAATTACATCACTTTTTCCACATACCATATTGTAAAATGTCTCACTGAATACAAAATAAAGAGAGACTAAAATGAACTTGCATTATTCATGTGACTGTAGCTGCCCACCATTGAGCATACGTGCTGTTGACCCGCTGAGCAACTGTTGCCGATAGCTGGATTGCCATGCGTCAATTACGGTAAAGGAAGGTGCATTTTGGCGTTTGAAGTTAGCCTCAGTCAAAATGTTCAAATGTTTGTAAAGCTTAAGGGACTTAATTGCGGGGTCATCAGTCTATAAACTTTCAAACTACTTATGAACTAACTTATAGGCTCATTTGCCTGGTGCAAGTCTTCCATTTTGACACCACTTCGGCGACTTGCGTGTTCCTAGCCTAACCCAGTTATCCAACCGGGGAAAGAAGACCTACAGCACAGACAAATATGTTACTCTGTGCCTACAGCTTAACGTGGAATCCGATCCGCAACGTGGCACACAGCTCGTCTACTTCCACGGGGCCAGACCGCCAGCCTCAGTCGATGGGGAATGTTCACATGAAGAGGCGTTCAAAAGAAACGAACAAAAGTATAAAATAATATATGAGGATTATTTGTGTAACATTACGTAAAAGCTAAGTTTTAACAATTGTTCATAGGTGAGCTAAAACACCTTTTCTTTAATACTTTCAAAATTATTTTCTTGTGGTGTTACTATAATTAATAACATTTCTGACGAAATATAAAAAGCTATATATATATTCTGACAACTCTTTCAGTTGATAAACAAGAATCGCGTACTTTATGAAATGCAGGACACCTTGTTGTCCACATATTTTTATTTTGCGACAGTTTGTAAATCATCGTCATGGCTGAAACAAGTTTAAAAGAACCACATATCATACATATGTCAGTATCAAATGTGGCACTGTATTCCTTTTGCCACACGAAAATTTTAACACATAATGTGAAAACATATAACAATCGATTAAGTTATTTTTTTTCAGTTTAGGAAGTCCATACAATTCTCTCGATCGCCCTCCCCCCCCCTCTCTCTCTCTCTCACACACACACACTCGTTAAGAAATAGTTAAAAAACACACCCCATTTATGACGTAAGATCACTGCACTAATCTTAATTCCCACCCAGGGTAGACAAGAAAAGATGGCTGAAAACACGACATAAACAGTGAACTTTCTACAGTAAAAAAGCATATCAACAAGCACGAAATGATTGAACTGTGATTTCAAGGAAACCAGAAAAAGTTAAGTACGGTACACTTACTTCTTCACAAAAAAACCTATTCATAGGAAATATATTTACCTGAGATGTGCAATTAAAACCGAGTTGAAAAAGCAATATGTTCAGGTTAGGTCTCTATTTACTTACCTTACTGGCATGTAACAATACCTTGAAAATCCTTTTCTAATTGCAGATGACATACTGGATGGCATTTAAAACTGACGCACCAGTAACAGGCAGCCACAAGAAACACAAAATGTGCCTTTAAGGTACAGCTTCTATTATTTTTATAAATGCACCATCATTGTAAGTTGCTTAGCCAAAAATAATGTTAAATAGCTTTATATGTCATTAAAGGATGCAATAATAAAAAGAAATTCCACCGATGACGGAGAAACTACTCCGAAACATGTTTGGATGAATAAAGAACGTAAATTGTGTTTGCTCAAGGTTGTACCCACCATATTTACCCTTACAATACGTTTGTGGTGATCGATTGCCGCGTATTGGAGTCGGGAAGTACCATCAGGGAAACTGTTTGCAAGGAGATGTAAAGGTCAATATAACTGCCTGTAGTCTGTATTAGATGGACATGTTGCCATGACGACAATATGTGGCTATAGAGCAAAGATGATGCAGTACTAAAGCCACTGACAGGGCGGTCGTTTCCATCGGAGGTTCTAGTCCTCCCTCAGGCATGTGTGTGTGTGTGTGTGTGTGTGTGTGTGTGTGTGTGTGTCTCTCTCTCTCTCTCTCTCTCTCTCTCTCTGTGTGTGTGTGTGTGTGGGTAAGAGTAAAATTAGATTTGCATTATCTGTGTAGCTCTCGCTGGAACCTGAGGCGCAGTTGTGCGGTTGTCCTTTCGGTAACTTTTGCTGGTGGCTGAACTGCCACGGTTTAAACACCATAAAAGTGAGCGCATTTTATGGGACTGTCGTCCTAAGCATTGCTTTCTCTACTACTTCAACAATTTTACATACGTCACGGTACTGGCATTGACATTTATCTATGTATTGTCGCCAACACACCCTACTGTGCTGCATCAAATGTTTGTAAACCGGCCGCGGTGGCCGAGGGGACTGCGGTGCGTCAGTGACGGTCTGCACGGCCACTGCGGTCGGGGGTTCGAATCCCCCCCTCGGGCATGGATATTTGTGCCGTCCTTAGTGTTACATAGTTCATAAGTAGTTTGTAAGTTTAGGGACTAATGACCCCGTAGTTAAGTCCCATAAGCTATACAAACATTTGATTTTTGATTTTATTCCTTCCTACCTCCTTTATTTCTTCATCGCCCCTTCCTTTGTCCATCTCCTTCTCCCCCTACCATCACATCACTCCCTCTGATCCCACACCATATCCATCCCCCCTCCCCTCCTCTCTGCGTCTGTATCATCCCCCCTTTTAAATCCAGTTCATCTCCGATTCTCTATCTCCTCCTCTCCCCCTGATCTTATTTATAGTTATTACAGTCAGGACCACGATTGGGAATAGATGTCAAAATGGATGGGTAAATCAATTGGGATATTAGAGAAACTGTTCGATCTGCTCTATCTGTGAACAACTTTCCTTTTTTATGTGAAATATGACTTGGAAAAGGAAAACAAAACAGCAAATTTTTACAGCACAGCTTAACATGTTTTTCCCGCGGCGAGCAGAATAGAAATGCTTTTTATAACATGTTTATATGTTCTTGAGTGTTTTTGTATTGAAAAACAAAATAATTGTAGCATGATCACACTTTAATGATATAGATTACACATGAAACGAAACAATTAATTGAAATACAATAAGTGGAATGGAAATACGTCCTTTCAAAAGTCTTTGTGATGCATTCATTGCAACGCTTGTTGATGAACGATTTTTTGTCGGGACAGAAAACGAAGAATGCAGATGGTTAACCAACTGTCGAACACGTCGTGATTTAAGATTTATTACACAAACTTCCAACGACTGGCCTTGCGCTTTGTTAATCGTCATTGCGAATGCACGGAGATTAGGAAATTGGAGGCGCTAAAATTGACACTATGATGTGACATCAACTATCTTTGCAACAGTTCAAAGAAACTATCACCACCGATAACACCATGGACGTAAGAAAAATACGGAGGGGCTTCTAAAGATTCATTTTAAATCTGTATGACTGTTTTAATCTTATGTGCATAATGCCATCTCTTTTTATTCTAACCTCCTTGGTGTATTTGTTCGCTCCGTTGCAGCTTATTTGGTCGCAAGGCGAATTGCGAATGAATAAGCTGATCGTTGAAGAATGTAGAAAATTATCCGAGCAGGAAGAGTAGATTCAGTTTTTCTCACACTCTGATATTTTCCAGTAGAATTGCCAAAAATTTTCTCTCATGCAAAACTTGTTCTGAGAATTACGAACAGAACAAAGAAAAGATAGGCCGAATCGGTGAAGCGATTCTCAAGTGATGCGCTTTCATACATATAGCAATTCATTGTTATTACTATAGATGTTTTATTCAGTGATGTTCTCGACCGGAGCCAAGTGCGGAGTTCGTGCTGGCTACGAAATCGTGCGTGCCAATCGAAGACTGGCTGCCAAGAGATTTGCAGAAGAATGTAACGTTTGAATTTGATAACGTCGCGAAATCCTGAAACAACACCTTGTAAACCATCGTGTTGTGCCCAACGTCTCTTGAGTCAAGACCACAAAGACCATCGCTTCGCAATATGGAAACAGCTTTTTCATCGCGCCAAAGAGAATGAATTGGCCCCTGCGGTCTTTTTTTTATTTTTTTTATAATTTTTTTATTTATTTTTTTAAATGTCTACAGTATAAAACCCCGTTGAAAGGACGAAGGTTTACAACGATAGACGAGATAAATAAAAATACGCTGCAATGGGAAACCCAGACTGCTTCTGGAAGTGAGATTAGCGTTGGGAGCGTTGTATCAATTGTGGAGGAGACTACTTCGACGAAGAGCACGTAGAATAAGCAAAAGTTAAGCATAGAACAGCTTTTGGACAAATTTCTGGAAGTTTTTTAACAGTTCCCGTATTACAGAATAATCCAAATACGGAACACCAAATTAATTTTTAATACAACTAGAATCACTTACACCAGCATCCGCTGTGAAGGAAGACACCAAACTAATAACGAAAAGAAGGTATCAGTAGAGAGATTTTACGATTCAAAAGTTCCATAAGTAGTTCAGTTTCGAAGAAAATCTGTTCTACAGGTTAATCCACAGAAAAATTTTCCTACCGGTTTAAAATACCTAAAAATCATTCTATACAAAAAAGATAGGGATATTAACATTAAATTAACGCTCAGTAAAACTTAGTTCCAGAGAAAAATTAAAAGGTAAGACTTCGGTGTTCTTAGTTTGGTTAGTTGAAACCGAAAGTTGTGCACGTGACTGATCAGTCGTTGGTTTCGGGTCCTGACCTTGGTACTATCCGATGTTCAACAATTCTTTTATCGTTTTTCTGCTGGGTTGGTATTCTCATTTTGGTTTCGGCAAGAGGAATAGGCCTTAGGATGACATTGCTTCCTCTTCTAACTTGGTAAAATCAACCCTGTGATTATTTGTATGTAATATTATGTAGAAGATATTATAATTTTCGCCGCGGTGGAGTGGTCGAGCGCTCTAAGGTGCCTTGCAGCGAAGCACGCGGTGGCTCGCCGTCTGAGGTTCGAGTTCTCTCTCGGGCGCGTCTGTGCGTGTTGTCCTTAGCATAATTCAAAGTATTTTGTAAGCCTAGGGACTGATAAGCGCAGCAGTTACGTCCGTTAGATTTACAAACTTACGAACATTTGAATTTTTATAATTTTTCCCACAACAGCAACTTAACACTTCCTACCCGAAAAAGTATATACACAATATTGACGACTTCTGCATATAAGCGAGTGGTTCAGCATCATAACATAAAACTAATGTAGCCACGATAGGATATCCTTGGGGCATGAGTGTGTGTCTTGCCCTTAGGTTAGTTTAAATGGTTTGTAAGTCAATGGACTGATGACCCTAGCAGTTTGGTCCAATCGGTTTACAAACGTTTCAACATTTGGATGAAGGAGACAATCTACATCTCCATAGATACTCTGCAAGTTATAGTGAACTGCATGGAACAGGATTCATCAAACCACTTTATGGCATTTCTCTACAGTTTTATTCTCTAACTAGCTGAACCCCCGCTGCTTCGAATGCGTAGGCTGTTTGGTCTGCACCATTTGTTTCTTTTTAATCCTGACGAAGAATCCGTATCTTATGTTTCGTAGTTATAGCTTGAAATTTGAGTTAGTAGCAACGTATTTTCAAAAAATGTTTCATCCCCTATTTCACCCCTTAATTGATTAATTTTCTGAAAATACCGAAACACGTATTTTTTAAATTCTAACGAAAAATACAAATACAAATTTTTGTAGCTATAGCTTCAAAATTGACTTGACAACAATGCGTTTTCGAAAAGAATTTTTGATCCCCTCTTTTAGCCCCTTAGTTGTTGAATTTCCAAAAATACCAAAACACGTATCTTTTTAATCCTGATCAAGAGTCCATAACCTAAGTTTCGTAGTTATAGCTTGAAATTTGAGTTAACAGCAACATATTTTTGAAAATCAATTTTTTGCGTCCTCTATTTTACCCCCTTATTGGTTGAATTTCAAAAAATGCCGAAACACGTGTCTTTTAAATTCTAGCTCCGACTCTAAATCCGAAAATTTGTAGTTCTAACTTCAAAATTTCCTAAACAGCAACATATTTTCGAAAAACACCCTCTCTCCAATTTTATCCCATTGATGGTTGAATTTCCAAAAATACCGAAACACATATTTTGTAACGTCTAACCAACTGTACAAATATCAGTTTTTGCAGCTCTAGCTTCAAAATTGTATCAATAGCAACGTGTTTGCAAAAAGAAATTTTGATCCTCTATTTAACCCTCTTACTTGTTGAATTTCCAAAAATAGTAAAAATCATGGATTTTTAATCCTGACCAAGATTCCATATACGAAGTTTCGTAGTTGTAGCTTAAAATTTGAGTTAACAACAACATATTTTTGAAAATGAATTTTTTGGGCCATCTATTTTACCCACGTATTTGTCGAATTTCAAAAAATGCCGAAACACGTGTCTTTTAAATTCGAACCCCGAATCCAAATCCGAAATTTTGTAGTTCTAGCTTCAAAATTGCCTAAATAGCTACGTATTTTCAGAAAACTTTTTATCCCCTATTTCACCCCCTTACGGACGGAACATCGAAAAATCGCTTCTTAAATGACGCCTACAGAGTAAGGTCAACAACCTCCACAAATTTCAAGTTTCTATCTTCAGTGGTTTGGGCTGGGCGATGATGAGTCAGTCAATCAGTCAGACAGTCAATCGGGACAATTCCTTTTATATATAGAGATAGTTCACGGAATAAAGGAACACCTGAATCTTTCTGGTTTCAATCTGATTTTCCTTATTTTACTATGATGATCACGTCTCCCTATGTAGGTGGATGCTAACGATATATGTCGGCATTCGGAAGAGAAAATCGTAAAAGAAATCTCACAAATAGATCTCGCCGCAACAAATAATGCCTTTCTTTTAATGTTTTTTTACCCGAACTCGTGCATGATTTCTGTTTACTCTCTCCCCTATATCGCAATAATACAGACGAACAGCCCTTTCTTTAACTCGTCAGTCAGTCTTCCTGGTGTGGATCGCACAATGGCAGTGATGCTCCAAAATAGGACGCACAACATTAGTGCAGGCAGATTTTTTACTAGAACTGACTGTCTCCCCCAATATCTAGGAATGCTTTACAAGTTGGCATATATTTCACAATTTACGGTTGCGTTTTACTGTCCGAAGCTTTCCCAAAACAAAATTCCGACTTCGGCCCTGGTCTTGACTGCCGGTTCACAACGCGGAGTGAACTTAAGTAGGTGACGCAACAGGCGTGACGCAACTGGAGCGCCGCCTGCGGCTGTTGTCGCAATTACGGCCTCCGGTACTCCTGTTTGACCTTTGAATACGCCACCAGCGAGCAGTCAAGTGACTCAAGTGTGCATTCCAGCCAGCGCCCTCACACGGGACACGCTCAATCAGCTCCTGCTGCCTACACTGCATTCATATCGCCCATGTCTGAGGACGTTTGTTTCTGTGACCATCAACGTCTTGAGCTACTTTGTCCGTCGACCACCGCATATTTCACCTGCGGCTGAGGCGGAGGCTGATGATGGAGAAAATAAGGAAGAGTGGGGTATAATAATGTTTATATATGTATAACCAACCACAAGTGTGGTAGAAATGTTTATTTTCTTAAACCATCTTCAGACTGTCGTTCATGCTATTGAGCCTTGTCTTGCATGAGTTATGGTATCGCATCCCTAGGATTCCAGTGGCGGCGTGTCCTATGTTATCCCTGGTTCAGTGAGCCCCCGGAAAAAAGCACGTCATGAAAAAAAAGTAAATTATATAAAATGTGTTTTTAAGCTATCATTATTCGTATCAGATAATTTTATATACACATTCAAAGTATTTTTATCATATGAGAAACGTTTTACGTCGCGGAGACAGCGCGTATACGAATCGTAGTGCTGTCGCATGCTACGGGCAACAGTGGCCGCACCGTTGCAATGCGCATGCGTGACTGAGGTTCATATTCTCGTCTGAACCCCCTGGAGGGAGCATATGGACGCTCCAGCGGCATGGAGGGGCCAGGGGCGAGCTCTGGCGGTTTCGCACGAATGGTCCCGAAGCAAAGGCAGTGGAGCTACTGCGCACCTCTCCTTACGCATTGGAAAATCCTCCATTAAGGCAACATCTGTATATTTGTTTTTGGTTAATTGAAGATTCATCAAAACACGTCATATTTGGTAACATATGACTATAAATTAAAGACGCATCAACCGTAAAAGCCTTCAGAAGAAGCGAAATGTTCCAATGTTTGTAGAGCTTATGGGACTTAACTATGGAGTCATCAGTCCCTAAACTTACAAACTACTTATGAACTAGGTAATACTAAGGACGGCACAAATATCCATGCCCGAGGGGGGATTCGAACCCCCGACCGTAGTGGCCGTGCAGACCGACTGAAGCGCCTCAGTCCCCTCGGCCACCGCGGCCGGCCAGAAGAAGCGATATGAATAATAATTCACTACTCTCCGTCTAGCAAGAGCAGCTGCGTGGATAGCGGTATCGCGTTGCGCCGTCGAAAGTAGTGGGTTCAAGACCGACTGCAAGCAATTTTTTAAACCTAATTTTCTTTTCAACAGATAGGGGAACAACAATAACCTTTTTATTGTTATTTGCAAAATATCTTTGGACACTTTAGAAATTGTATCGCCATTTTCAGGGTAAATGACATTTATACTCTTCATTGTAACAAATATTTAAACTGTTTGAAAATATTTGGGGGAAAGCAGCCTTTGCGCAAACTTAAGGTTAGCAGGGGGTGCTGCTTACAGTGTCACGTGACCTGAAAGTAGCTTGTCTCTTTATCGTAACGGATTCGCTTACTGGTATCAGTAATTTACTGTGTTTTAGTTCAAAAATGTTCAAATGTTTGTAGAGCTTATAGGACTTAATTACGGAGTCAAGCAGTGCCTAAACTTACAAACTACTTATGAACCAGCTTATACTAAAGACGGCACAAATATCCATGCCCGAGAGGCGATTCGAACCCCCCGACTGGCAAGCCGCAAACCGCTCGGCCACTGCGGTCGGCTGTATTTTAGTGTTCATGTGCATATTAATATGTTCTTGGTGTTTATTATCAAAGAAAAATGAACACTGTTCAGTATCTTTTATACGCAAATCACCCAGCTTTAAGCTTTGAACAAAATGATCTGATAGATGAACGAAACGAATAATGATAGCTTAAAAACACTTTTTATTTAATTTACTTTTTTTTTCAAGACGTGCTTTTTTTTCGTGGGCTCACTGAACCAGGGAACACATAGGACGCGCAGCCACTGGAATCGTATGGATGCGATACCATAACTGACAAGGCCCAAGCTCAATAGCATGAACCACATGAAGATGGATTTGTACATATCCGAAACCGGTCATGGTTTAAGAAAATAAACATTTCTACCACACTTGTGGCTGGTTATACATATATAAACATTATTATACCCACTCTTCCTTATTTTCTTGTTTATCAGCCTCCGCCTCAGCCGCAGCTGAAATATGCGGTGGTCGACGGACACAGAATCAATGAAGTGCCAGTGTGGCTTAAGACGTTGACGGTCACAGAAAGACACGTCCTCAGACAAGAAGAAGCTTGGTAGGCCGACGCCTCAGCTCGAGTTGAAACAAGCCGAGGCAAGACATTCTGTAAATCTTTCCGAGCGTAGGGAAGGGGGCGGGGCGGTTCGAAACATCGACGCGCCGAGCGGTGGGAGGGGCACTATCTAGGTCCGGCACTCAAAGAAGTGAAACCCCACTAATCTGAAGCAGCAGCCGGCACTGCCTAGGATAGAAAAAATATTTCGTTCACTATTTGCTGAATTTAACTTTAAGATATTTTTTTTATGTTCGTCTTTAGCAACGTATTTATAGAAGAGATTTATAGTTAAGATACATGACATGTGACGGTGACTTGTAAGTTGTGTCCGATTTTTCTGTGATGAAATTTTTCTGTAATTTTTCTTGGCTTTTACACTTTCTAACTGTGCACTACATGTGCGCTTTTAACGTAGGTGTTTCACACGAAACTCTGCACTGTATCAGTGCTGTTAATATGTTTCACACGACACCATGCTAAAAATTTATCGCAATGCAATTATAATCAATTATAAAACGCGCCGCAGCTACACATACGCGACATAAAAATTGTTTGCAAAGATCTTACAGTGGTGAAGTTGTTCTGTTGTAGACGCTATGCAAGTGTCTGGGTAAGGGTACCATTTAGCTTTGCTTATTCAGAGAGATTAATATAAATATCGAACTTTGGGAGTGGGGTATAACGTCTCGTCATCGTAGTGGTCATTAAAGACGTAGCACACGCTCGGATTGATTTTTAGCAAATGATGTAGAAGGAACCATCTAGGAATTTGCCTGGAGTCATTTTGGGAAATCACGGGAAACCTAAATGAGGATGGCCGGAGGTGGATTTGAACCGCCGCGTTCTTCCGACTGATTGCAGAGTGTTACCAGTGCTCCATCTTGCCCGGTGAGATTACATTGCTTCTGTGTCCGTCGAGCACCCCTTCTTTTAGCGTACAGTAAGCTAAGGATGATGAATTGATGCACAGTTGATTGTTTTAGAAAATCAATTAGCCGGCCGCGGTGGTCTAGGGAACTGAGGCGCTCCAGTCACGGTCTGCACTGCCACTACGGTCGGGGATTCGAATCCCCCCTCAGGCATGGATATTTGTGCCGTCCTTAGGATTAGGTAGTTCATAAGTAGTTTGTAAGTTTAGGGACTGATGACCCCGTAGTTAAGTCCCATAAGCTATACAAACATTTGAACATTTGATTTGAAAATCAATTACTCCGCAGCAACGCGCATTCAGAGCATTCGGCCTCTCCTGCGCGATCATAAACGAACGGAGACAACTGTATCAAATAGTACTGATGCTGAGGGATGGGTTAAAATCACTTTAGTTAAAACTGTGAAATGATAGAGCTAATATTACTCTGGAGGAGCGGCCGAGCGCATTGAGGCCCTATGCTACGATGTGCGAGGTCGTTCCCCGTCGGGTTCGAATCCCCCCTCGCGCATGGATGTTTGTGCTGTCTTTGCTATAAGTTAGTTTATAAGCAGTTTGTAAGTTTCAAGTTCAAATGTTAGTTAAGCTTATGGGACTTAACATTTTTCAAGAAACTTTATGATTTCGATTGTGTTGTGGTTGTTGACCGAAGATGACTGTTGCCAAGTGTAAATGAGGGTATTTTCGTAAACCATCATCTAACATAATGAGTGGAAATTACAAACTACAATAGCTAGAATAAATTTTTATATTTTGAGGTATAAGACTTCAAAATAATATGAAGTTGAAATGGGTGGAAATGGAAAATGGCAATCTAATATGTAAAAATTAATATTATAGCAGATTTTTTATATATCCTAAAATATTTTTATTAGATTTAATGACTTCCATAAGAAGACAAAGCGAAGATCGCATGTGTAAGTTACTCATTAACTGTATGTCATTACTAGGAGGCCTGTTTATTAAGTAAGAACCGTTTTGAAAAATTAAAAAAGACATGCTAAGATTACAATAATTTTATATTTACATTAAAGCCTGTACCTTAATCTACTTTTCTACATAATTTCCGTCAATATTGAGGCACTTGTCATAACGTTGTACCAGTTGTTGAATACCCTCCTCATAGAAGTCTGCCGCCTGACTTGTTAACCACTGCATCACAACTGGTTTGACTTCGTCATCGTCTTGAAGACGCTGATCACCCAGGCGTTTCTTCAAGAAACATTAGGAAAGTCATCCCGCAAGGAGGAAGTCGGAAAGCGTCTGTTTTTTCTCACCTTATTGTCCACTTCCTGAACCAAACTTTATTAACGACCGAAGGACGCCCACTACGTTGTTCATCCTGTACATTTGTGCGGCCATCTTTAAATCATCTCACCCACTTTCTTAACCATTTCATCACTCATAATGTTTTCCCCATAAACTGCACACATGTAACGATGAATATCGATCGCTTTTAGGCCTTTAGCACTAATAAATCTTATGACAGACCGTACTTCACAGTCGGCGGGACTCACGATTATCGGAGGCATCTTAAACACTCAGTACACAACGTAAACAAGGAAGAATCACACTGTATGACGTCAGGGCGTAGACGACAGATGTAGGTACCCAGTGCGCATGCACTGAACGCCGACCGCAGCGCTGCGGTACTTACTTAAAAAACATGCCTCGTAATTTCGACAAGCTATGTTGCCATTATCAAATTATCGAACGTTACTTCATCAAACTAATAAAATATTACAGAATGCAAGACATATGAATTAAAAACTGTTACAACACTGTATGTATCACATGATGCTTGGTACTTAGTGGACATAGTACCTTTGACATCTGATTCTTGCACACTTAAAGTTAGGATTGATATAACATTGTACGTATCACATGTTGTTTGGTATACCATTGTCATAATACCGTGGCCATATGATGCTTCCATACTTGAAGTTAAAATTACACAAGTTCTTGTGTACATGATAAAGCAATTGCACTCCTGAATTCGACGTGTTGTTCCATACCAATTGACCATTACAAACATTATTAACTGATCGACATTTGTAGCTACTAAGCTTCGTCTGTGGAGGTCACGTGTGTTATCGTTAGAGAATAAATATACGTGTGGAACACAGTAAACTAACATACTGTGTTCTCCACAGGTCACTATGTTCATTAAATGCTTCACCACTGGTAGCCAGAACAAGACTTGTTCTCTGAACTTTCTCTAAATCGTCTCAGTCCCACTTGGTGGGATTCCATAATGCGTGACAATACTCCAAAGTAAGACGCATTTTCCTTAGTAAAACTGTTGCATCTTCTAAGAGTTCTGCCAACGAAACGTCGTCATTGATTCGCCTTCCTACTATATTTTCTTTCCAATTTAAGTTGTTCATAATTGTTATTGCTAGCTATGTAGCTGAATTTACGGCCTGTAGCTTTGATTGATTTATCGCGTAAATGAAGTTTAACAGATTTCCTTTAGTGGTCATATGTATGACTTCACACTTATTATTAAGGGTCTATTGTGTTCTTTCCGGGAGGAAATCGCGAACCGAATAGTACAACTGTGGCGATATTCCATAAGCACGCAATTTGATTAGAAGACTCTTGTGAGGCACAGTGTCAAAAGCCTTCTGGGAAGCTAGAAATAAGGAAACTGACACTCATTGTCGATAGCACTGATCACATCATGTAAATAAACAAGTAGCTGTGTTTCAGAAGAACGATATTCAATGATCCCGTGTAGGCAAAGAGTATCAGTACACTTATTTTTTGCCAATGACAGCTTTCACGTGAAGCAGAAGTACGAGTTAGGGAGTGCTTTTCTGATAATACTTAAGAAGTTACTGTAAGCTTCACGCACTACCTTTCTGATTGCCATACGTGTTTCAATCCATATTTGCCTATCGTCATGATACGTTTTACCTTGCTCCTATTTTGGAGAGTACAAAAGATTATCAAGAGGTTTTTCTAATGTTGTTGCTTTACCACGTTGACTTTCTAGTATGCAGTCCTTTGTAACGAAAAATAATATAGTACATAGAGCATTAGTGTCGTTTGTAGCTCTATCAAGAGTCCACGTTATTATCGGTATTCACCAATAAGACTTGGGCAGTATATAATTCTGGGTAGTAAAAGTTTATGGCTCGTTGTCTCTGTTCATCGGGATGAGTTATGTATGTCAGCTTCTATACCCTAAACAGCTACCCAATCTGTTTAAACAAGATCAATAATTAATCTGTAGTTTAGTCTGTCTATCAATCTGCATATGATGACGTGAAAATATATTTAAACAAATATAAATTAAACTTCTGAATAATCTACAAAATGGATTCTAAGATAAAGAAGTGATTCACTCACGAAGTAATTCTTTATAAATGGAGTTTATTACTCTTATTAGACATGAAACGCGAAGGTTCTCTTACTTTATACATAGGTAAATAACTAAATATTTCCCCAACTATTGTTCATGAGAGGCACAATAAGTATCATACGCACTCGAGAGTAAAAGTTCCAAATTATCACTCGTAAGTTAGAGCAGTCCATCGAACTTGCAGTTCCAAGTTAATCCGCGATAAAGTATTTGTTATAAAACACAATTTGTCATCACACGAGTACACGATTGCTCAATTATCACAGTTCCACAGCCCTACTACCGCGAATAGTTTATCACTTTTCAAGCAGAGACTAAGTTCTGCAGTCACAGCTCACACATGCTTATCTCTTCAAATCAAGCGTGCTCTACCTGCTCCCAAATTTGTATCCTTCCGCACATCCTACTCCTCTTTTAAAATACAATTTCCCTTCCAAAATATTATACATTTGAATATCACAGAATTAAATGCTTTGACCACCTCCCTACAAATATTGTTTACATTTAACAAACAAATATATATTTAACAATACTAAAAAACGGTTGAGACTGAAGCTCTTTGCTCCGATAGCCATTAAGCATGACATCTCACTGTTCAAATATACTGCCGCCCTCGAAATATAGTTACACAATTAATATTTAATTTATCATGGCTTTTTATACAAATATATTTAGAAATACTTATAGTTGTTTATATATAAATTATCTGCTGCATATCTACTATTTTTAGTCGGCCATGAAATGTGTGCTGCGTGTATGTTAAGTTAGTAATAAACGTGCTTTCAATATAAGTGCTGTGCTCAGTTTCCTTCGAAGTCAAGCCTGCTTCCATTTCAACGCGACAATATTAAATATAATAAAATACATATATAAATGTAATGCGCTTTGCTGGGTTTATATTTTGTGTTTCTGTGGTGGAGTCCATGTTCTGACACAAGAATATTATTACCTCAACGGAAAGCAGAACAAGAGAGTAAAACAAAGTTTATTGAGAGAATACGAAAATAACGTGGTACGTCTTTTAAGATAGGTAGCGTGTTGTAATGCTGCCCATTTGCTTCTTAAACTGTTAGTGATAATCACTACGTATCAATAATAGTAAATATAAGTCTTATAATATTATTATGATAGTATTGAAATTTATCGGCTTTTTACCTGTAAGGGTAAATGGTAATTATACTTATTACGAAGAAGACGTTGAATCTGATAGGAAATGGGCCCCAGAAATGGAATAGAGAAATATTTTTTCTTTTGGTCAGATTCAATAGGAGTGTCAAGTGTTGTAACTCTTTTAGCAGTTTTCTTTTTAAGGATGTTGTCAACTATGGCAGGATCGTATTCATTATTAACTGCTACGGTTTTTATCAAATTTATTTCCTCCTCGAATTTTTCTTTCGAGAGTGGGATGGAAATGGCTCTGTTGATGGCAGAATGAAAGAAAGCATTTTTGTGACATTGAGGGTGCATAGAAGAGGTGGGTACAATTTGATCAGTGTATGTTTCTTTTCGGTACATATTGAAAGAAATTTTATTTTCTTCTACTGTTAAGGTCAAGTCGGAAAACTTCAGTTGACGAGCCTCGTTTTCGAGTTGACAGGTAAAGGTGATATTCTCATGTAGTCCATTAAAAAGCGTATAAATGTTATCAATGCCCGTGGTAGGTCCTTCGTAGATGACTAAAATATTATCGACATACCTAGAATAGGAAAGAATGCCTAACGTTGTAGTAGAGAATTTGTGGAAGAATTTTTCTTCCAGAGAATTGATGAAAATATCAGCAAGGATACGAGCTAACGGATTTTCCATAGCAAGACCATCGTCTTGCTGGTATAATTTTCCGTTAAATTGAAAATGGTTATATTTGACTACTACGTTAATTAAATTCATAAAAAAAGTTCAAATGTTTGTAGAGCTTATGGGACTTAACTAGAGGTCATCAGTCCCTAAACTTACAAATATACATGCCCGAGGGGGGATTCGAACCCCCGACCGTAGTGGCCGTGCAGACTGTGACTGGCGCACCACAGAGCGCAGAAGAAAGCTTTTTGAATTGACAAATTCTTTGCTATGATCTTAAGCATTTCAATTACGAAAACGTTGGTATAAAGATTTTTGATATCCAGGGAAAATAGCTTAGTATCGGACCCCAATCTAGATCTTTTACTTTATGCACGAGTACGTGACTGTTGGGAACAGAATGATTGTTCTGAAAAACGAAAAGTCATATATACTTGTATATTAGACTGTGTTTTCACCGACAATTGTTTTAATTTTTCCTTCTTTTCAAGAAATGAACTCGCCAGCAACATTAATTTAAATGCTCTTGTACAGACGGTTATTAAAAGAAAAATGCCGAATGTCTGTGTACTAGACTTTCAAACTGTTTTCAACACTTAGTAACAGTTGTAAGTTTGAAAACCATTTATTTTTCTTTTTTCGTCAGTTGCACTATTTAGAAGTTGGTAACTAGTTTCGGACTTGTTCGTCCATTTACAAACCATAGGCCTTATTCCAACCGTAACAAAACACTGCATGGAGCAAATAACTGATAAAATCTGCACGTTGTCCACTGTTAAAACATGATTACATTGAAATTTAAAATAGGTTAAAATAGATGTTGCGTTCAGGGGCCTCCAACGTGTACTAGGCCCGTTGAACGGTTCGTCTTAAAACAGGGAACACGTTACGGACACACAGACAGACGGACAGACAGACAGTCATGCATCCCAAAATCGCCGTTATTTTTGCAAATATCTTTGAAACGCTACGAGACATGAAAAAAACATAAGAGAACAAAGTTGTAGAGAACTTTCTCCTCTACAAATTACGTTTTTCAATTTTCGTGTCAGATAAATAGTTAAACCGCTATTTTCATTTAAATTTCGAGCTGTCAAAAGACGATCGCAAAGGCCCTCTTTTAGTGTTACTACCGTAACCTAAAGTGGGCTAAAAAGAAAAATGAATGGTTTTCATTACATACCCAGTTGCTGATCCTGCCCTATCTTGACGATGAATTTTCATAAGTTGTATGTTTGCCAACTTACAATTGTTTTAAGTTCGCCTGAATGACAACCGTTTCAAGTTTCTGTTTGTTGGAGTTGGCCTTCACTGTGAAGGCACCTTAAGATGTAAGATTTGGTGGCACACAGTTTCGCTCCCGTGCATGAATCACCCCGTTTACATGGGCTCCCAAAACCGGATTTCGTAAACCGATTTTCCAATTCCGCTTTTGGTTGGTCATGTAAACACTCCAAAATCGATTCTCGACATCCGCTTCTCTAAAGCGGTTTTCCAGTTCCACAATCGACTTTTCGTGCCCATGTAAACGCAACCGTTTTTGAAGCGTTCTTGGCTTGTCAGATTGTGTTTTCTTGTTAAGAATTTTCGGCACATATGGAAAGAGTGATGTTTTCCAATGTGAAATAAAAGTATAAATATTAGAGGGAACATAAATATGTGTATATAAATAAAGAAAAATAAGTGATTGTGCAGATTAAATAAGGAACTGAATCAGCTGTTTTCCAGCCGCCATGTTAAGTGAGCTAGGAAATCCGATCCAGGCTATGCCATGTAAACACGACAGCGAAAAACGGTTTACGAAAATCGGTTTCGTCTTCTGGAAGATGTGATGCATGTAAAAAAAAAAGGTAAAGCAGTCAACAATCCGAAGATTGGTTTGAACACCACAGTGCTTTAGTAGGCAAGGTCCTGTTTGGAGGTGGTATGCCGTTTGCCTTCCTCCGACTTTCGAACTGACTTACCCAGCCAGTTGTAGTGGGACCTACAGTTTAACGTGGGTTCCGCACCACGGTGCTACTCGGTATTTTTCACATGAGCAATACTGTCAGAGGTGAAAGAAGTGGAAAGTGACAGGTAAAAATTGTAGGAGCTGGCGGGGATCGAACCCGCGACCTTTGGATTTGTAGTCTGGCACTCTACCACTGTCCAACCGAGGCATGTAAACGTAGTGAATCACTGTGCGTGTGGAGTGAGGGACGCAGCGGACCGGACGGTCGGTGGGCATCCCTGGGCAGAGGGCAGAGCCGGACGGAGCCGGCGGCTGCGCCGATTGCGCCTGTAATTGGGTATTCTTTCTTAGCGCGCACTATTAGAGAATGGAACGGTAGAGCAAGGTTATGAAAGTGGTTGATGAACCATCTACCAGGCAGTTAAATGCGATTTGCAGACTATCTATGTAGATGAAGATATAAATGAATAAAATACAGTATCTCAGATATGAAGGCTATTATAGCCTACAACTCGAATCAACAGATGGTACTGCTAGCGGTGTCGCCTGACAAATTCATGTAAATGCCACGGAGTCTCCGCTATTACCTTTATAAGCTACTAGCTTAAAATAGGTTAAAATTCAATGTAATCATGTTTTAACAGTGGACAACGTACAGATTTTGTCAGTCATTTGCTTCATGCAGGGTATTGTTACGGTTGGAATAAGGCCTATGGTTTGAAAATGGACGAACAAGTCCGAAACTAGTTACCAACTTCTTAATCGTGCATTTGTGTGGAAAAAATAAAAATAAATGGTTTTCATTACATATCCAGTTGCTGATCCTGCCCTATCTTGACGATGAATTTTCATAAGTTATAAGTTTGCCAACTCACAACTGTTTTAAGTTTGCTGGAGTGTCAACTGTTGCAAGTTGTTGGAGTTTGCCTTCAGTGTGCAGACACCTTAAGATGTAAGATTCGGTGCCACACAGTCTGGCGGCCGTGCGTGTGGAGTGAGGGACGCAGCGGTCCGGACAGTCGGTGGACAGCCCTGGGCAGAGCAGAGCCGGACGGAGCCGGCGGCTGCGCCGATTGCGCCTGTAATTGGGTATCCGAGCCCAGCCAGGGGGGAGGGGGAGGGGGAGGAGGCCGGGGGCGGATCTAATCTCGCGCGGCAGATAACCGAGGAAGGATCTGCGTCGCCGCGGTGATTAAGGGGGCCCCTGCACGCCGGCACCGCTCACAGATAGTGTGCGGCTGCGAACGATGCCGCGCGCTCCTCCGCCTTGTCTTACATCTCCGGCGTCACGGGGCCCCGGGGGAACACGCGGCCACGGCCTTATCTCGCGGCTATTACCCCACAACGATTTACCGGCCGAGCTCGCGCATTTGCTGCGCCGCAGGGTAAGCCGACCGCACGGAAAACGATGGGCACACGCGCGATGGTGGGGTGTAGTAAGTGGACAGCGACTCATAGCCGCGGAAGGCTGTCGTCTGCCCTTGGAGCAGCAGCTGAGGCCGTCGTCACTCGGGGGAGCCGTGGGAGGTAACAGTAGGGCAGATGTAACTACGGCCGCCTGTTGTACTGCTGCTATCTGAAGACGGTCGGAAGCCGTGTGAGCTGTGTCGGCTCGATTTCCCTGTATTGGCGCCAGTTACCCGTCGCGCAAGTACTTCTTACTTCACCGCAGGTGGTGCGGCGTGCCTAGATTCGTTTGTCATTTGTCTCACGACCTGCGCGAGTAGGCTAGGTCGGCGTGTATATACAACACCGTCTAGACACAAGGCCTCACGACAAGTCCGTGTCTCATAACACCGATAGGCTCACTAGCTGGCCGCTTATGGCAGCCTATCGGTGTGACGTGACACGGACTTGTAAGGCCTTTTAACTATACTCCGTTCACCGAAACGAGAGACATACTGTAAACACATCGAGGCGCGTGACCAGGGGTGGACAAAACAGGGTCGATCGCTGCATCCGTTTCAGGTCGTTGTGTGTGTTGTTAAATAGCAGTGATAATAGGTGTTGACTGTCAACTTCATCTTAAAGAACCAGTTACTGAGTAATAACGTAAGTTCTCTCACAGAAGGATCTGTACTAAAAGATTGGAAAGTTGCACACGTCACACCTATATTCAAGAAAGGCAGTAGGAGTAACCCACTAAACTACAGGCCTATTTCATTGACGTCAATTTGCAGCACTGTTTTGGAACATATCCTGTATTCAAATATTATGAATTATCTCGAACAGAACGATCTATTGACCCAAGGTCAACACGGATTTAGAAAATATCGCTCATACGAAACACAACTAGTCTTTATTCACACGAAGTGATGGATGCTATCGACAAACGTTCGCAAATCGATTCCGTATTTCTTGATTTCCAGAAAGCTTTTGACACAGTACCTCACAAACGGCTTTTAATCAAATTGCGTGGTTATGGTATATCGCCCGAAATTTGCGATTGGATAGGGGATTTTTTCTCAGAGGACACAGTTCGTAGTAAGCGATGGAAAGGCATCGACTAAAACAGAGGTGAAGTCGGGCGTTCCACAGGGTAGTGTTATTGGTCCTCTGCTATTCCTTATTTACATAAACGATTTACGGGAAAATCTAAGTAGCTCTCTTAGGTTGTTTGCAGATGACGCCGTCATTTACCGTCTAGTAAAATCATCTGAAGATCAAAACCAACTGCAGAACGATCTGAATAAGATATCAGTATGGTGTAAAAATTGGCAATTGACTCTAAATAATGAGAAGTGTGAAGTCGTCCACATGAGTACGAAAAGAAATCCGTTAAACTTTGTTTACAAGATAAATCAATCAAATGTGAAGGCCGTAAACTCCACAAAATACCTAGGAATCACTATTACTTCAGACTTAAACTGGAAAGAACACGTAGATAATATCGTGGGAAAGGCGAACCAGAGACTGCGTTTTATTGGCAGAACCCTTAAAAGATGCAACAGAACTACTAAAGAAACTGCATACACTACGCTTGTCCGTCCATTTTTGGAGTACTGAAGCCCAGTGTGGGATCCTTATCAGGTGGGTTTAATGGAGGACATCAAAAGAGTCCAGAGAAGGGCAGCTCGTTTCGTATTGTCACGACACAGGGGAGACAGCGTTACGGAAATGATACAGGATCTGGGATGGGAATCATTACAACAACGGCGCTTATCGCTGAGGCGTGGGCTACTTGCGAAACTCCAATCGCCAACATTCTCCTCCGAATGCGAAAATATATTGTTGACTCCCACTTACATAGGTAGAAATGATCATCAGAATAAAATAAGAGAAATCAGAGCTCGAACAGAGAGATTCAGGTGTTCTTTCTTCCCGCGCGCTATTCGAGAATGGAATGGGAGATAAATAGTATAATTGTGGTTCGATGAACCCTCTGCCAGGCACTTAAAAATGTGATTTGCTGAGTATCCCATGTAGATGTAGATGTAGAAGCAGCTAAAGCCGTCGTCACTCGGGGGAGCCGTGGGAGCTCGCAGGAATATCGGATTGAGCACGGTACAAATGTATCACGTGACACATCGAAACCGGAATTGAGCTGCAAATCGTCGAATGGAAGCGTCGGTGTTCATGCGAAGCAGGGTGCAATATAGTGTTTGAACACGAGACGGTATAGCGCTTTGTATTTCCCCGTCATTTCCGGCGTGCATGCGCTCTTACCTGGCGCGAGTTAATTCCCTGTTTGAGTGAATTGGAAAAGTGTTTGCCGTTTTGTAGAGATTTCTGTTTGCTAGCTACTGAGCGGCCAAGGGTCTATACCAGAACCTGTCAACCACGGAGCAGTAACAGCATCAAATATTTATTTCATGGTCAGCACCAAAAAGTATTCCTTTAATTATATAGGATTCAGCTAATATTATTTGAAAACCGCATCTTTTAGAAAGATGGAAATACATTTTTGCGGTAAACATGAAGTAACTAATTAACGGTTTTCCTACTCTATGGTTGACAAGTTCTTGTGTGTAACCTCCTCCGACCAGTAAATTACTCCTCTCCCTGCACCTGCAACATGACAACTCGAAGGGATGATCACAACTCTCAGTTCCCGCACAAGTCTCTCACACTGTTCCTCGCCACAGGCTACGTAATTTCTCACTTCGTTCTTCGATAGCAAACCGAATTCCCTACAAAACGGCAAACAATTCTCCAACGCGCTCAAACAGGGACTAACCTCCTTGGATTTAACTCAGACTAAGTAATATTTCCCAGTAGTGCACTAAACGAAAAAGTATATAGCTTTGATACGCTCCAATACTTAAAGTACTCTTAATATCTAAGAATACTTTTGGTTTCTGATGCACACTGAACTTGGAAAATTTGTTAATCATATATGTTTTCAGAATTTCCTTAAAGTTTTCCAATGTTTCTTTGAATCTATTCTTCACTTTTTCGGTTTATTTATTTACTTAAGTTCGAGAACAAGTACGCGCCAAAACCACTGAGATCAAAGGTAAACAAAACCCACTTCGGCAGGTCACTTCCGGTTGTGGTGAGTCACGTGATACCATACTAGTACCCTGCTCAATCCGATATTCCTGCCACCGCCGTGGGAGGGGAGATGTCACTACGGGCGTCTGCTGTACTGCTGTTTGAAGCCGTGTGAGCCGTGTCGGCTAGATCTACTTGTATTTGCTCCAGTTACCCGTCGCGCACGTCCTTCTTGTTTCACCGCGGGTGGCGCGGCGCGCGTAGTTTCGTTTGTCATTTGTATCGCGACCGGCGCGAGTCGACTCGGTCGGCGTGTATATCCAACACCGTCTAGATACAAGGCCTCACGACAAGTCCGTGCCATCGCAAGCTCACTAGCTGGCTGCTTGGGCACAGCCCACTGTCTCGTAGCGCTATCCAGTGAGCTAGCGATGGCAGCCTATCGGTGTGGCGTGACACGGACTTGTCGTGACGCCTTGTATCTATACCCCAGATCACGTAATCTGGGCCTATACTCCGTTCACCGAAACGAGAGACGTACTGTAAACCACTACGGTCGGGGGTTCGAATCCCCCCTCGGGAATGGATATTTGTGTCGTCCTTAGTCTTAGTTAGTTCATAAGTAGTTTGTAAGTTTAGGGAGTGATGACCCTGTAGTTAAGTCCCATAAGCTATACAAACATTTGAAACATTTCGTACTGTAAACACACTGAGGCACGTGACCAGGTGTGGACAAATCAGGGTCGATCGCTGTATCCGTTTCAGGTAGTTGTGTGTGTTGTTATATAGCAGTGATAATAGGTGTTGACTGTCAACTTCATCTTAAAGGACTAGTTCCTTAATAGTAACGTAAGTGTTAGTGTTTACGATAACATTCATCATTCATACTCTGTGTGTCTCTTTTTCTCTCTCATTGGTATCACGTAAGAGTAACCTCATTATGTCATCCTCCAATTTGAGTTCACCTAAGAAGCATTCAAAGAAAAAAGTAACGTTCTTTAGAAAACCACATGGTTCCTAGTATGTATCAAACGCAGTAGTTGTGTTCAGAACAGTCAGTGACTGATATTGAAATGAATACAGTAAAAAAAAAAAAAAAATAAAAATAAAAAAAATTAAAAAAAAAAAAATAAATAAAAAATAAAAAATTACGGCAAGGCTTTTAGAATGTCTTGATGACTTTCACTGAAATACGGTACGAAGAAAGGTTTTTCGTAAGAAATTTCTGACACTTGACAAAGTGCTTGCGGTCGTAAGCGAAGATGTAGATTTGGGAAATTTTCGGAGAAAATCACAGAATGTATTAAAAGAAATGAAATTTAAATGTTTGTCTTCTAGTAGCACTGCTATATAACAAAATACACAACGACTTTACACCTGAAACGGATGCAGCGAAATTGAGTGAGCGACCCTGTTTTGTCCACCCCTGGTCACGCGCCTCAGTGTGTTTACAGTACGTCTCTCGTTTCGGTGAACGGAGTGTAGACGGTGTTGGTATATCTGGGGTCTTGGCGCGCAGGACTCGGCGAGTTGACGAGCGGAAGACACTGTTTACTTTTGGGCCGGCGCCTAGGTGGGAAGGTTGCTGTTGTGATTGGACATTCCGGAGCGGCTCTTCTTCTTCCTCCTTCTACTGTCTGAGGTGGCGCCTAGGCACGTCGGACCACTTGGGCCATGGGCTGGCTTTTTGACGGTGTGGTGTGAGGAATATCGCCGGACCTGTCTCGGATTTAGAGACTTCATGTGTCTGTTCGTGCGCCATATTTGCATCAGTGGTGCCTGTTGCAGTGTTTTTATTTATTATTTATTTATTTATTATTTAACATGCCCCTTTACAAAGTAATATTACATGTTTCTTGGTTAAATTCAGCCGGTTACATCAGATATTTTTACAAACACAAATACAGTATATAAGTTGACAGGATTTACAAAAGAAGCGTTTTGACTACCCATTAAATTGTGAAAGTCTACAATGAATTTATCCATCAAATCAAATTTACTGACAGGCCATTGACCTCCTTTGTCAGCTATTTCTTTTCCTGAGATGATCCCTCTCCTTCAGTAAGTTGCAGCAGTCGAAAAGCACGTGGTCAATTGCTTGCACAGCTCTGTTACATGTGCACGTTCCGTCTTCAATTATTTTGAACCGCTGATAATAGGCTTTCAGTTTCCCATGACCTGTTAACATTGCTGTAAAATTAGGAAATATTAGCAGTTTAATCATTAAACGTTGTCGGATCGTAGGAAAATAAGGTTTAGTGCTTTCCCCGCTTTTTGTTCTTTGCCACTGAATGTCCCACTTGTTCCTAATCTTCTCTCAAAGTTTCTTCTTTACGGCACTTGTGGGTAATTGCTTATAGCACATCGATTGTCGTTATCGAGCTGCTCTTTTAGCAAGATTGTCAGCTAGTTCATCTTGTAGTGTTTCCTGTTTTGAAATTCATGTGTGCTTAACAAGTGGTTTTTTACGGTGGCGTCATGCCCTTTCGCGTTCTGGTTGCTGCCCCCAGGCATGGCCCTATACTTCTGGTTTTGCTTTTTCCCTTCTTTGTCCGAGTTACCAGTTTGCATCATTTATTACTAAAGCCTATTTTTGTTTAACAAATGGTTTTTATGGTGGTGTCATGCCCTTTCGCGTTCTGGTTGCTGTCGCCAAGCTTGGTCGTACGTTTGATGGTTCAGCATTTTTCCCTCCGACCGAGATACTTGTACTGAAACGGTTGTAATTAACAAGTTTTCTCCTGTATATTATCCGTGTTTCCTTGTGGTTTACTTTCTATCTTAGTATTGCTTTTGAATGGTCTGGTAAATATTATGATCCTTTCGGAGTAGCTGTGCAATTCTTAATAAAAATGTTTGTAGAACTTATGGGACTTAACTACGGGGTCATCAGTCCCTAAGCTTACAAACTACTTATGAACTAGCTAAGACTAGGGACGGCACAAATATCCATGCCCGAGGGGGGATTCGAAATCCCGACCGTAGTGGCCGTGCAGACCGTGACTGGAGCGCCTCAGTCCCCTCGGCCACCGCGGCCGGCAATTCTTAATACCCCTGTCGGCCGTCTTCTCGGCAATCTGCTTAAATTTTAAGAGGTTGCAGTAGGTTCGGCCCGAATGGGACACGATTCACTTCAACTTATTAGTGCTTTCAAAACGGTTAGTACTACCGTAAACAATACACACAGGCATTATCAACTACAAATCTTAGAAATGTGTTTGTGAAGTTTAAGGGACTTAACTGCGGGGTCATCAGTCCCTAAACTTACAAACTATTTATAACTCTACACTGCAGCTCAGCAGAAAACTAACGTTTTGAACAAACTGTGATGGTGGAGCTACGTTTAGCCAGCTTCAAGTTTCAGACGTCATGCCCTATCCCCTCTTTTGTACCTCCATGGTTAAAGCCCGTTTTACATGATCGACTTTGTGGTGAAAATTGACTACTCGAAGTGCGTGCGCCTTTCGTGCCTGCGTGTAAATCAGAGGCTAACCCCATCGAGAGTGCGTCTGTGACGTCAGTGATCTGTTGGTTTTGCCGAGTCTAGAGTTCTAAGTTTTCGAGTGTGCTGCAGAATGCGCATGCGCAGAAACAAGTAACAGTACTGGTAAAAGGTATCTGCTAACTTCGGAAGTTGACCTATTCTGGTCGAGCGCACTCATATTAGTGAAATGTTTTCACACCACCTTAAATTGTATTCTGTCATTTGCTTTGTGTTTTCAGCGGAGTGACCGAGCAAGGTGGCGCAGTGGCAACACACTGAACTCGCATTCGGAAGGATGGTGGTTCAAATCCACCTCTGGCCATCCAGATGTAGGTTTTCCGTGATTTGCCTAGATCACTCCAGGCAAATGCCGGGATGGTTCCTTCCAAAAGGACACGGCCGATTTCCTTTCCCTATCCTTACCCATAATTCCGAGTTTTAGCTCCGTCTCTAATGACCAAGCTGTCGACGAGAGGTTAAACACTAAGCTCCCTTTCTTTCAACGCACTGAAAAAGTTTCTTTTTCCAATATTTTTCTCCTACAAAAGAGACGAAATATCTGCAAGCTGAAAAATACTTTTATTTTTTGGAGAAAAAGCCTGTCGTTGTTGTTGTTGTGGTCTTCAGTCCGCAGACTGGTTTGATGCAGCTTTCCACGCTACCCTGTTCTGTGCACGTCTCTTCATCTGAGAATACGTTCGGCAACCTAAATCCTATTGAATCTGCTTAATGTATTTGTCCTTCACTCTCCCTCTACGAGTTTTACCCCACACACTTCCCTCTTATGCTAAATTGATGATTCCTTGATGTCACAGAATGTGACCCACCAACCCATCTCTTCTCTTAGTTAGGATATGCCAGACACTCCTTTTTTCCCCAATTCGGTTAAGCACCTCCTCATTAGTTACGTGATCTACCGATTTAATTTGCATCATTCGTCTGTAGCACCACATTTCAAAAGCTTCTATCATCTTTTTATCTGAACTCCTTATCGTCCACATTTCACTGCCATACAATGCTACTCTCCAGACAAATGTTATCACAAAAGACTTCCTCACATTTAAATTAATATTGGATGTCAACAAGTTTCGCTTCTTTAGAAACGCTTTTCTTCCCATAGACATTCTGCATTTTATATATTCTCTGCTTCGGCCATCAGAAGTTATTTTGCTACCCAAATAACAAAACTCATCTACTACTTTTAGTGTCACATTGCCTTATCTAATTCCTTCAGCTGCACCTGATTTTCTGTCATTCCATTCGATTCCATAACATTACATTCCACTACACTACGCATATATATAAGCATACGTGTGTAAACGTGTTTCACCGAAAATTATGTCAACAGGACAGTCAGAATTATTAGGTGAGAAAATTATTTTCTATATTGTTTTGACCGTTAGCAAGAAAACACGCTTCTTACTGCATTTCCGATAGTGTTGCATGTGTTTGCTAGTACAAATGTTTTCAAAAGTATGAATGACATTCTTCCTATTATTTAGGTTCTCAATTGTGTACAACCTTTACTACATGACATTTGAGGAGAGTATCAACTATAAATTACCCTTTCGTCATTAATAAACTCTATTAGGCTTCTACTGATCCTTTGGAAAAGAGTGCCGTCGTAACCTCACTTCCTATTTCAGTTGCGAAACTACAGACAGCTCTACAGTTTTGTTATTTACGTCTAAACGAAAAAGACTAGTCGAGATAAGTGAGACGCAGTACAGGAATAGCACGCCAGGGGCCCTGCAGTCGACCCATTCGTCTCGAGTAGTCCACGGAGACAAGATAGTTCAACTTGTAAAAGAGGTTTTTAGAATGCAAACGTCGAGTGTGCGGTGTCTCTGACGTAACAACGTGGAAAAAGCAAGTTGGAGATCCTTTCAGAACGCGCAGAACAATATCAAGCATTTTAGATCCTCTGTACTGGCGTTTGTATACTAGGCGTGAGCAAACTTTCGCGTTCAGCGGCCACATTCACTCAACCTCCGACCGATACTTCTGCCCAACAAACTACGCCTCAAAAACTGTGATATTGAGCGTGCATTCATTTTATGTTCATTTCATACTTTTACATTTACGCTGCATCTTTAGTCCATTGACTTCTAAATTTGTGAAAAATTATTTAGCTATGTTACGTTTCATGGAGTTCAGTGAAGTAGTGTCTAAGTTTATTGTAAGGTACCCTCCTCTTTGCACGGTATGCAGTCTCAGGTAGACAGTGATGTTCTTCTTGTTTTGGAGGTTAAGTGTGCAAAATTTTATCAACATCGGAGTTATACCGTAGATTAGGTCGAAATTTGTGGGTAAAGTACCCCTGCTATGTACCATAAATGTTTAAATATTTCGCATATTTTGAAGGTGAAGTATGTAAAGTTTCATCGCATTTGCATGAACAGTACCACGGCTCATAAAATACGAATATGATGCGGCAGTTACCCATGCGTCTAAGTGTTTATGACGTTATATCTCGACCACGATAAGTCATTGAGTTACACAATTTTGTAGGTACATTTGTTAGTAGTAATGCATACTTTTTGCAAAATATTTACAAGCAAACGAGTAATAAATGTAAACGTCATTATTACTGCAGGAAATTTTTATGCATCTCAGTGTCATGACTACATGTCTCCTGAACAATGAATCGCACAGTGATGTCGTAGTGGTAGAGAAATACCCCCATACAGCGCGCAGTACTGGCATGTCAACAAAAGTTTTTGACTCATTTACTGATTCATCCTCGTATATTAGATAAAAGATGTGGCTACACCTCATATTACTATCTAAGAAAAAAATATAGTTACATCACTTCTTAATGACTAAGAAGACGAAACTCTTCAATGTAATATCAAATAAGAGAAGGAAGACCGTATTTAATATTTCGTTGACTGCGAGGTCAGTAGGGACGAAGTAGAACTTCGGATTAACTAAGGAGTGTGAACGATGTCGGTCGTGGTTTTACAAAGGAACCATCCCAGATTTTGTCTAGAATGACTTTGGTAAATCGCAGCAAATGTAGATCTTGAGGGCCGAACGAGGATTTGAATCGTTGTTCCCCCAAAAACGATACCAGTTACTAAGCAGTGTTATTTTCAAGCCATTATCAAGTAAAAATAAAAAAAAAAAACAAATAAAATAAAGTAAAAAGGAAACTACACGTCATATTACTATCTAACAAAAAAATAAAGTTACATCACTTCTTAATGACTAAGAAGACGAAACTCTTCAATGTAATATCAAATAAGAGAAGGAAGGCCGTATTTAATATTTCGTTGACTGCGAGGTCAGTAGGGACGAAGTAGAACTTCGGATTAACTAAGGAGTGTGAACGATGTCGGTCGTGGTTTTACAAAGGAACCATCCCAGATTTTGTCTAGAATGACTTTGGTAAATCGCAGCAAATGTAGATATTGAGGGCCGAACGAGGATTTGAATCGTTGTTCCCCCAAATACGATACCAGTTACTAAGCAGTGTTATTTTCAAGCCATTAAACAAACAAAAAAAAAAAAAAAAAAAAAAAAAAAAAAAAAAAAAAAAGTAAAAAGGAAAGTACATGAAAAAGAAAGTTGCTTTAACGGAATGAATTCAGGATCAGTCTAGCCTAGGGTTCCATTTCTTCAGATGTGAACACTTTATCTCCTTACAACAATCTTACAAAGAGCGAGTAACCAAAACTTACCTGAACCACGAGGTCATGTTACAATAGTGAGAATGTGACTGGTCGCATTTGTTGTATGATCTCAGCTCTATATACAATGCTGCTCTCGCCCAGGAACTCCGTGGAGTAATTTCTTAAGACAGGCAAGGCTGTATGTGCCGGAAAAATACGTTAATCACAAGAGTGTGTCAGATTAGTGTCGCGGTGAGCTCGAAACAATAGCTGCAACACCTACGGCCAGCATTCCAGGCGAAGTAATGCGCTGAAACTGCAATATTAATCTAGCTGTGCCATCTCGGAGGCCGCACGAGAACACAAAAGTGGAGCAGAGAGTGCATTAATGTTCGCGTTAGTTTGAGTTGAGAGAATGTGGGGAGGCAAAATATTGCCGCGAGTGGGCATCAAGGCGATATGAAAGAAAGGGCACCTTCCGGGTCCCAAGAAGGAGCCCGTAGACCAACGACGAACACCTTCAGCGTGTTAGGTAAGCTTCAAATGTGGTGCAATGAAGGACTGGGCTAGTGGCCAAACACGAATGACGACACACAGTAATAGCAACACAACTGAACAGTCGCTAAAGCTGAAGATACTATGAAGGATGCACGTATTAACAAAACTTCTTTGATATTTTTCTCTAGATATTCTTTGATTTCAAAGTGTTCAAATGTTTGTAAACCTAAGGGATCAAACAGCTGAGGTCACTGGTTGCTTCACTTACATCTACTTAAATTAACTTATACGAAGTACAATACACACACTCATGCCCAAGGGAGGTCTCTAAACTCCGACTGGAGAGCGCACCAGACCACGCGATCTTCGATTTCCGGAAGTCGCTTAAGATCATGCCGTACTGCAGTCGGCTGCCGAAGATTCGACCATACGAAATAGGTTTCCAGATATCTGAATGGCTCGACGACTTCTTAAGTAACAGAAACCAGTTCATTGTCCTCCTTTGTGAATATATGCCAAATACAAGGTTAGCGTCTGGAATTCTTTAGGCAGAATCGGAATATTTGTAAATTGAAACCTAGCGTTTCATAACTGCCCAAGTTCCATTTAGTAAGTATTGAGATGATGAGAAAAACTTCATAACTTTTCAAAATGGGCTCTTAGCCCTTTGAATTGTTCACTATAGACATTGTTTCAATTACGAATAAACATAATTGACTAAATATAGTGATTGTTTGTTCTTTTTGTGCTACAAATCAATGAATATGTAAACTTGTGTTGATATAAAAAGGCACTACAAAATTTTTAGGTTTCCAAGATAGACGTAGTGAAGTAAGTTGATTGTTGCTACAAACAATAAGTCAACAACACAATAAAAACAAAAGAGTACAACTCGGTAATAGTTTTTATTGAATAAAGAGCTACAAGTCGGGCATCAATCACACAGTACAGCAAAACATATCCACATTTTAATCTGAATTCCACACTACACTTCCCGACTCTTCTACAAATGTCCTAAGATTTTGATAGTAAGGACGATGTTCAGCATGAAGAGAAGTATTTTACAATACCTTTCCCTTTATCGACAATGATAAAGTTTCCTGTGTCTTCTTCAAATGCCTTCCATTCACGTGACTGTGATTTCTTTCGTACCACTGTAACATCACCATTTGCTTCTTCCAGTATCACTTAAATAAACAAGTTTCGTTGCATTAGATATGCGACATCGAGACATATGATTAGTTAGCGGCAAATGAAGACGACTGCTTGTCTTCCGGCAGCAGAGAAATGCCTTGCAATGCTACACTCTTTTTCTGATAAGTTGCTCAGATACGCATTTGTCTTACTGTGTTGCGTGACTTCCATGACATTTCCAGCGGTTCTATAGTTATGTCACTAATTCACGCCATAGCGCAGGCTAAGCGTTCGAAACTTGTGTTCAGTTGAACATGTGTAGTTAGAGCTCAGCGACATGAATACAGTGGTTTATGTGTTTAACGTCTAAACCTGGAACTGTGCAGTTTTAATACGCAGGGCTTCAAATATATGCATAAATGAATCTCTTGAGTCTCTTTACCTATTACTGGAATAAAAAAAACCTACAGTACTTTCTGAGATTTACGATGGATTACGAACATAGCATAAATTTATAATAGCAAGGATACATTTTTATGTACTACAATTACAAAACAACAATTTTATTGTTTTTTCCCCTTTACTTTAGATCCTTACTTCTCGCCAAATTTCAAGAATCTATGTCAGCGGCTGATGAGTGAGTTTGGCATTATAAAGAAATGAACTATCTTTTGATTGTGTAAAATTAGAATCTTAATTTTTTTTAGAATGTCAAAGGACCGTATACATATGTAAGTGAAATTTCAATTCAAAACCTTGACCTACTGGTGAGAATAAACGGGTAAACTGGTCTTAATAGGCACACAGACTAGTTATCTACATGTAGTGTTGTCTTCGGAAACGCCCAAAGACACAGTTTCTTTTCTTTTTTTCTTTTTTTTTTTCCTTTTCTTTTTTTTTTAAATCCTGCAGCGTTAATGAATTGAGGCGCAAAGGAATTAAAGAAATTAGCTATCACTAATTACTGGAAATAACACAGCATTCGGTCGCAATAAATCTTTTTTATTAATTACTGATCGATTTCGGATAGCCGCGGCTTAGCGGCCGACCGCATTGGGGCGCTATGCTACGATGAGCGAGGCCGTTCCCCGTCGGGGGTTCGAATCCCCCCTCGGGCATGGATGTTTGTGCTGTCTTTAGTACAAGGTACTTCATAAGTAGTTTGTAAGTTTAAGGACTGATGAATTCGCAGTTGTTAAGTCCAAACATTTGAACATTTGATTTCGGCTAGGAAACTAGTCATCATCAGTGTCATATCGTAGATATGTTTCGCAAGAACAGACACCATTTGTTCAAATTGACGGCCGTAATTTTACGATTATAAGTATTTACACATTTCCACCGCTTCAGGACATATCTGAAAAGAACAGACACTATATAAATAATTGTATATCTGTCCCAACAGGCAATTTACAATTTCAATGCGGGAATCCAGTATAGGCTGCGAGCAAGTGGAATCAAATGGGCAGGGGGCACTGCAATCGTGATATGCTACAAAAATCGTGAAAATTTGGGTTGGAAGGGAAGCGTGCCTGTATAGCCTAATTGGTTAAGGCGACCGCTGGCCCATAGCGGTAAATCCGGGTTCGAATCCCGATACAGCACAAATTTTCATCTTTGCCATCGGATTTATTTCAATGCCCTGAAACGGTCGAAATGTTTAAATATTTCAAATTCTTAAAATTACGGCCGTTAATGTCAACAAATGGTGTCTGCTCTTCCGAACATGTCCAAAAAGAACAGACACCATATAACTGTAGAATTTGATACCTTTCAAACTCGCTCTGTTGGTTCTGGAAAGCACGAGTGTACCAGAATCTCCGTAGCATGGTTCCTGTTTTCTTCACATGTTCATATCACCGAAATACTTATGGCTGTAAACATTCGCCTTTAAATGGTACACACAGATTGCGCTCTGGCAGATATGTTTCAGTAGGCTACTATCCGTTTGCAGACTACGTTGAAACAATTATTAATAGAGCTACTATCCCCCAGATGTATCTGCTGTCATAGGATAAAAATCAAAGTCATCTTTCTCGTGTACAACTTTTTTTTCCAGCAGTGTATAAATATGAGTTAAATTGAAACTTCCTGGCACATTAAAATTGTGTGCCGCAACCGGGACTCCAACCTGGGACCTTTGCCTTTCGCGGGCAAGCGCACTTCCGACTGTGCTATCAAGGCACGACTCACGATGCCGCCCCACAACTTTACTTCCGCCAGTACCTCGCATCCTACTTTCCAAACTTCACAGAAGCTCTCCAGCGAACCGTGTAAGACTAACAATCCTGGAAGAAAGAATATGGTGGAGACATGGCTTAGCCACAGCCTAAGGGATGTTTCCAGAATGAAACTTCCACTCTGCAGCGGAGTGTGCGCTGATATGAAACTTCTTGCATGGTTCGCAGGAGAGCTTCTGTGAAGTTTGGAAAGTAGGAGGCGAGGTACTGGCGGAAGTAAAGTTGTGGGGCGGCATCGTGAGTCGTATCGGGATAGCACAGTCGGTAGTGCGCTTAACCCGCGAAACGCGAAGGTCCCAGGTTGAGTCCCGGTTCCGACACACAATTTTAATCTGCCAGGAAGTTTCATATCAGCGCACACTCCGCTGCAGAGTGAAAGTTTCATTCTGATGATTTAAATTGTTTTTAATTTTTAGTATCAAATTTTACACTGCGTACTATACGATACAGTTGTAGACAAACAAGTGTCAGTGTCCCAATTAAAACAAATTGACGGCAGTAGTCTGTAAAGGTGTAAGCAGAGGCATTAGCATTGAACAAGCTCAGGTATATTAACTAGAACTGAATTTCCTAGTCTTGCAGTATTAATGATTAACAGTTCACAATCTACGATTCTGATAAAAATATGAAAGTATTTAACAGTGGAAAGACCAGTTTGGAATGTCATTGGATGGCCACCGTCAAACTGTGCTCAAAGCCACATCCTGTGGCGAAACATGCAGTTGCACACAATAGCTTGATTTCAATGGCCGCTTTACAACGCAGGCCATCTGGATACTCCCCTCCACCACCAACATTTCTAAACTGCTCATCTCTTCCAACTGTGTCCGCATATTTTTTTAAATATTTCCACACACCTTTGCACCTCGCTTTTTCGGCCCCCGATCCCTTCTATTTACTGCATTGCAAGGTGTTTGTCACATTCCCGCTTATGAGAGTCTTTACATTTCGCCAAGCAACGCGGCACGTACTATAAACCACCCTTCCCCGGTATCGTTGCCCTCCATTCCCTTCCTATTCGCCTCACTTGTACTCAATATACTGTTGTGCCAGATCTCACACAGAAGGCGGTCATTTGTGCTTGAATTATGTCTGAGAGAGTTTGTGAACGTACACTATGCGATCAAAAGTATCCGGACACCCCTAAAAACAAACGTTTTTCGTATTAGGTACATTGTGCTGCCAGCTACTGACAGGTAGCCCATATGAGCTACCTCAGCAGTCATTATCCATCGTGAGAGAACAGATTGGGAGGCTCCGCAGAACTGACGGACTTATAACATGGTCAGGCGTCACTCTAGGAGGTTAGAATAAGGGGAGATGGCGTAACCTATGCTGGGAAGAGACATTGGTTGAAGCCAGGGGACCATGCTGTTGTGCCCATAATAACTACCCCTTAATAAATAAAAACCATCTTTATCTACTTAATTCACCAACCTAAAGCTTGAAGGGATAGCTAAATAGTAATCCTTATTCATAAGGTGACAATTTGAAATTGTATCTATTTTCCTGAAGTTTTTTATGTTAAATTGTATAAAATTTTACGTGTTTTAAATTGTATGACTGATAGTTTTAGATCCCTAACAGTCTTTTACTTTAGGCGGTACCTTTTATATATAATCGACTAACAAGCAAACATCCCAATGTGTCTTTAAAATTTTTTAATATACCCTTTTCATAATATAACTTTCTATTTTCATGATTTATGACCTTATATATATACAAGTTAGAACAAAAAAAGCATGTAAATATAATATCTGTTTTCTATGTAATTTCTTTTTGTTAAAAATAACATGTAACTACTATACTGCACCTGATTGTATCAAGTTTCGTCCATTTTAAATTGTATGACTGACAGTTTCAGTTTATCAATAGACTTAAACTTCTAAACACCCTTTTTATATACAACTGACTGCTATGTAAATCTTCACTTCGTCTGTTTTAAATTCTTAATGTGTTTTCAAAATTTCTCTAGGGGCTTATTTTATAGTCTTTTATTGCATGATTGTAATCTTATCGTCTCAGACAGAATCCTGTATCTATACGTGTATATACGGTTTCAATACAAAAACCTTGACTAAAAATTAACTATAAGATGTTAACATTCTATTGAGACCAACTCTGTATTGCCTATACGTACTTCAAACAACAGGATTTCACTGCAGTTTTACTATTCCATTGTCTTGAAAAATATTTCTGTACAATTTAAATCAATCCGTTCTCTATGTAATCATTCTTTGTTAGTCACTACTGTAACTATGATATTGTACGTGGTCTACTCGAAGACGCTGACTCTCTTTTCAGATTATTTTTATACTGATGTAATGCACCGTAAACAAATAAGAATTGATTACTTCTTTATCCTACTACTGATCTGTATTATCTCTTCTTATAATTCAAATGTAATTCATTTTAAAAAAATTATTTTTAATTAATTGTATACTTACCACATTTTATCTCTGTAAACTTTAGGAGAAATGTTATTGTAACACAGCTCTATAGTCATACATTTATTATTTTTAAATATCATCTTGATTTCAAATGTTTATCTCAAACAAAAATATGTACACCATATTTGGTAGAAATTTAAACTCACAGAGCAAGAACTGGTTCGCCTCCACGTGGCTAGGGACGGGCAACGGCGTAGAACACACGAAGGTAATACTTCCAGTAACTACGGCGGCTAAGAAACCAGCAACCGTTACCAATGCTATTAACGCAGGTAGTATACGCCCCACCTTAGAGTTTCAAGGTGGTGAGTCACTCTGTGTTGTTAGATAAACTAAAAAAGGAAAAAAATTAATGAAAATGTGCCCAATACAAGGAGTATTAGCTTAAAACCCTGTGTGAATATTGCTTTCTTTACGTATTTCACTAAATTGGTAGTCACCTCGGAGTATTTAATTAGATATAACGCACATTTCAACGATTAGAACTACTTTACCACATAATACGACCAATATTTTGGGAACAAAAAAATGCCGGACTGCGGGGTTTGCTGGCTTCACTTTTTCAGTGTTAGGGCACCTCCTGAGATTCTAACCTCCTTGCTGTCACTTGTGTCAGAAGTCTGCACGCGGGATTTCCACACTCATAAACATCCCTAGGTCCACTGTTTCTGATGTGTTAGTGAAGTGGAAAAGTGAAGGGACACATACAACACGAAGGCGTACGGGCCGACCTCGTCTCTTGACTGACAGAGACCACAGAATGTGAAGAGGGCTGCTCAGTGTAATAGGCAGGAATGTATCCAGACCATCAAACAGGAATTTAAACTGCATCAGGATCCACTTCAAATATTACGACAGTTAGGCAGGAGGTGAGAAAACTTTGATTGCATTGTAGGGCAGTTCAAATGTTTGTAGAGTCTATGGGACTTAACTACGGGGTCATCAGTCCCTAAACTTACAAACTACTTATGAACTACTTACGAACTAGGACGGCACAAATATCCATGCCCGAGGGGGGATTCGAACCCCCGACCGTAGTGGCCGTGCAGACCGTTACTGAGGCGCCTCAGTCCCCTCGGCCACCGCGGCCGGCTGTAGGGCAGTTGCCCATAATCCACATGTAACGCAGGTCAAAGGCAAACGACGTCTAGCTTGGTGGAATGAACGTAAAAAGGGGACGATTGAAGAATGGAGAAACGTTACGTGGAGTGACGAATCACGGTAGGTGTCGGTATGGCTAATGGACGACGAACTACTTCTACCAGCGTGTGTGGTGCCAACAGCAAAATTCGGAGGCGGTGGTGTTGTCGTGTTTTTCACAGAGGAGGCTTGCACCCCTTGTTGTTTTGCATGGCACTATCACAGCACGGGCCTACAATGATGTTTTAAGCACCTTCTTACTTTCCACTGTTGAAGAACAATTTGGGAATGGCGACTGCATCTTTCAACACAATTATTATTCTTGTATCAGGAAAATACATATTTAAATAGTTATTAACACAGTTGTACACATTATAAGTGACCAAAAATTTGCCACTTGCTATGTGTTCTCGGATGCGTGATGAAGATCGTATTCCATGCAGGTGGTTGGACACAGTCGACATTGAAGCATATGTTTCATGATTTAGTCTTCTCCACACTCGCACTTGATGGTATCTTACTAAACATAGCCCCCATCTTGGTAGATTAGCTCTGGATCTGCCCACTCCGGATCTCAACCGATTCAAGGACTTCCATGTCGGCCATCCCTTGTCATGACCATATGATGATCATGTGGTAAAGTTTCATATACTCTGTTCCACCCAGGTGCTCAAGTCGCCTCAGCTTTCCACAATTGCCATCTGGCATTTTCATCTGTGGTTATAAGTTCTGTTGATGTTCTCAAGAAACTCAGATGTTCAGATGTTTGGGTAGCTTATGAGACTTAACTACAGGGTCATCAGTCCCTAAACTTACAAACTAGCTGAGGATGGCACAAATATCCATGCCCGAGGGGAGATTCGAACCCCCGACCGTAGTGGCCGTGAAGACCGTGACTGGAGCGCCTCAGTCACCTCGGCCACAGCGGCCGGATCAAGAAACTCTTCCGAGATTTGTCTTTCCACATGCAGCTCATGTCCATGTAAATGAGTTTTTTCCTGCTCCACCTTCTTCCTTCCCTTGCTAGCAGTTATTACTCTTCGAACAGAAGGCGGTAAAGTCACTCGATTGTGGATCATTTTAAACATCCCGTTATAATACTGCATCTGTCATTAACAGCTATATCTGTTTCGAGCATGTGTTCATAATGAAAGGCCTGTGGCAGAGTGGTGACACGACAATGACATATCTGTAATGGACCGGCCTGCAGAGTCCTGGCTTGAATCCCACAGAACACGTCCGGGATATTTTGGAACGCCCACTTCGTGCCAGGTCTCACCGACCTACATCGACACCACAGTGCGGCAGCAGTTCTTGAAGAATGGGCTGCCATTCCCCAAGAAACCTTCCAGCACCTGATTGAAGGTATGCCTGCGAGAGTGGAAGCTGCCATCAAGACTAGGATGGGCCAACATATTGAATTCCAGCACTACCGATGAAGGGCGCTTGATACTTTTAAGTCATTTTTCAGGCAGGTGTCCGATACTTTTGATCGTAAATTTGTATGAAAAATGGGAAATTTTCTTACTAAGCCTGATATTTCCGCAAGTTTCGAACTGTGGCTGTTATTAGTTGATTGTTGGCTGCGTGCTGAATTGGTAACTACGTAGGTAGCTCCTGAGAATGGAGAAAAACGAATTTCGCCTTTTAGGGAATGGAGTCTCGGTGATTGGGATAACGACTTGCAGCGCTGGCGGCGGCGCAAGAATGCCGACTGTGGCGGTGGTGGGGGAAGGAGTGGGGGAAGAAAGTAGTGGGCGATCGGCGCCCTCTGGCGAGTTATTGGGCCAATTAGGGTTTGCGCTGGGCTGTGCGCGGCGCGGTCTGCGCAATTAGAAGCGCGCGCTCTGCGGCCAGAGGCAGCCGCGGCGCTAATGAAGGCGGTCTGCCGCGCGCATGCGCATGCGCACGACACGCTGACGAGTGCCACGCACCCCTTCACCTTCCGAGCGGGCAGTCGGCATCCCCCGCAACGGCGGTGTCTCTGATCTCTCGTTAAGACTACTTGAGGCCGACCCCTAAAGCCGTCCTCAAAGAGTTGGGAAGGGGTGGAGGGCGTGAACGCGAAGCGTGTCGCCGAGACGGTCGTGTTTTGTGACGTCACTGTGTCCAATTTAGCGTTGTCGGGGAAAGGCTGTATAGGACACATTTTAGATTCGTGGAGAGGAACTCGGCCAGCGAGATGTCTCACCGTCAGAGTATAGCGTTACTTTGCGGTAAATGGTCACGTATTTCAGCAAAGATGGTTTCAAAAATAAATAATTTAATCCGAAAGTAATGTATTGAATTTAAGATTTTGAAGTGGAATAATTTTGAATATGATTACTAAGAAGTCGTACAGAAAAAGCGCCAAGTTCAATGCATTTTTTTCGATCTCAGCTGCACTACAGAGTGTTATAAAAAGGTACGGCCAAACTTTCAGGAAACATTCATTACACACAAAGAAAGAAAATATGTTATGTGGACATGAAACGCTTAATTTCCATTTTACAGCTCATTTTAGTATTTTTCTTTAAATGTAAATTGAAATAATTCGTGCAGACAATTATTGTCAAAATTCCCAATTGTTTCGTTAGTATGTTCTGTACTTCCTCGATTCACGTCATCAACACAGATTTTCTGTGAACGTTTGAGCAGGAATTGTTTGTGACATCTTGATTGGGCCTCATGTTCTTCCACCTACGCTCACTGGAGCACGTTATCATGATTTCATACGGGATATCTACCTGTGCTGCTAGAACATGTGCCTTTACAAGTACGACACAACATGTGGTTCATGCATGATGGAGCTCCTGCACATTACAGTCGACGTGTTCGTACGCTTCTCAAAAACAGTTTCAGAGACCGATGGATTGGTAGAGGCGGACCAATTCCATGGCCTCCACGCTCTCCTGACCTCAACCCTCTTGACTTTCATTTATAGGGGTATTTGAAAGCTCTTGTCTACTCAACCCCGGTACCAAATGTAGAGACTCTTCGTGCTCGTATTTTGGACGGCTGTGATACAATACGAAATTCTCCAGGGCTGCATCAGGGATTCCTTGCGACGGAGGGTGGATGCATGTATCCCTGCTAACGGAGGACATTTTGAACATTTGTTGTAACAAAGTGTATGAAGTCACGCTGGTACGTTCTGTTGCTGTGTGTTTCCATTCCATGATTAATGTGATTTGAAGAGAAGTAATAAACATGGAAATTGTTTCCGGATACATGTCCACATAACATATTTTCTTTCTTTGTGTGCGAGGAATGTTTCCTGAAAGTTCGGCCGTACCTTTTTGTAACACCCTGTATAATCAGCAAAATTGTACTCACTGGATGTTAAAGATCAATATACAGCTGATGCTGTAGAAAGTCAAAGGTACAATTCGCAGTCCAAAATGATTTATGATCATCTATGCATCGTTTACATTTTCATCTGATTCTGAAAAAAGGGTAAAATTCGAGTTAAATGGCAGATATCTATTGAGTCACAAATTTATGTAATGATTTGTAAATGTCACTGACGACATAATCAGAGCATGTAAATTATTTTTAATTACCATAAGTATTGAAGACAAATATAATTATTTTAAAATATGGCCTCCAACAGTACCCACATCACACAAAAGCTACAATAATATATTACTATCACTTTAATTAGTGAAATAAGGACAAAGGTAAGTCTATCTGACTTCTTTTCGAATTTATTAAAAAAAATGTCATCACTCACATGTATCGTACTGACATCAGTGAAGACACGTCTGATCATGACCCAGGACTAAGATAGAATCCCAAAAAGCATTCGCCATTCTCCCTCCTTATAACAATAGAAAAAAATTATCGTGTAGACTTAACCCATGGATGGTAAAGAAAGGAGAACGCCATACAATATGGTTCATTCTGTGACAGCTGTAAATATCACTATGTTACTTTACAAGAGGCACCACATTGAATCAACGTCGTTTGTAGTAATAACATTGGTCAAAAGGGTTAGGGGGTCAGTTGAGATATCTTAAGTATTGTCATCGGCAGAATGAACTAAAATGGTTCGACGTCTTTATGTCGGTTCCACGGAAAGGAAACAACAACATTACGGCAACGGAGATAGTGATAATAACAGAAATTTGCTTCAGAGGGGGTTGGTGTTGACTTGTGTTTACTCTACTAAACGAATTATACAAGCAGGTGGGTTCATATAGTGTAATGGGCAGGTAGTGCAATGCAACAACAAACATGACTTACCCGAAGCTATGACCTGGAGAGCCTTGGAAACCGGACGCAGAAGAAGGTGGATGCAGCAATTGAAATGACCCAAACTGTAATTTCCAGGCCCTGGGCGCGATTTCAGATAACAGGAACCGTTTAAAGAAGGCAAGGCCAAGGCCGTCCGGTTAACAGCCCGTCCAGAGAGGAGGCTGAATGCAACTCAGCTACAGCGCACCCATCAGGCAGCAATATCAACAGAAAGAGTCCGAATTCGCTTTCCGGAATGTGGTCTCTACATACGAAAGCTCATGGTGTGTGTAACGTCGTAACGATGAAACCGTTTACTCCGCAGAAACTGGGCGGAGGAACATCAGGATTGGAGTCGTAACGAATGGCTGCGGGCTCTGTTCACAGATGAATTAACATTTTGTGCTCAGCCGGACAATCGGCGTTCGCTCATCTGCAGAAAACGTTGAACATGTGCAGGAGAAATCTCCATATCATGGTTGTGGACCAATGCTGATGTCAGTAGTAAATTTTGGCTGATGTATATCGATCAGAATGGTGCTTTTACTGTTCAGAAATAGAGAGACGGGATCCTTCAACCTTTTCTTGTGCCCTTCGCTGGTACCATAGGACATGGGTTCCTCGTCCGTACAGATCTGCGCGAGCAATAGCATTGGACCGCTTTACATAAGAGCCTTAAAGATGCCGCGTTATAGCTGGAGACCTAGGCGTCCACGTACTATATATATATATATATATAGTTGATGATGTAGAGATTAAGGCATCTGATGCACTTGGTGCTCATGTTATATTTAAAGGTCCATCTATGTTTTTGGATATGTTTTTAGTTTCACTGTTACCAATCTGGATGCTGCAGGTCATGGTAATGGTTGGATTACCGCAGATATTGTTCGTTATAATGGTACTACTATTATGGGAGTAGCTGGTTTGGAGAGTTTTAATAACAGAGATGTTATTCAAGTTAATAAACTGTACAATCAGGATATTGCTGCCGCGTTGGAGTAGCCGAGCGGCCTAAGGCGCGTCGCTGAGGAGCGCGCGGTTGCTCGCCGTCGGAGGTTCGAGTCCTTCCTGGCCGGTCGCGGTGGCCGAGGGGACTGAGGCGCTTCAGTCACGGTCTGCACGGCCACTACGGTCGGGGGTTCGAATCCCCCCTCGGGCATGGATATTTGTGCCGTCCTAGTTCGTAAGTAGTTCATAAGTATTTTGTAAGTTTAGGGACTGATGACCCCGTAGTTGAGTCCCATAGACTATACAAAAATTTATCTTAGCAAACATTTGAACATTTAGTCCTTCCTGGTGCATGGGTGTGTGTGTTGTTCTCAGGTTAGTTTACATAGTTTTAAATAGTTTTTGCCGGCCGCGGTGGCCGAGGAGACTAAGGCGCTCCAGTCACGGTCTTCACGGCTACTACGGTCGGGGGTTCGAATCCCCCCTCGGGCATGGATATTTGTGCCGTCCTAGTTCGTAAGTAGTTCATAAGTAGTTTGTAAGTTTAGGGACTGATGACCCCGTAGTTAAGTCCCATAGACTTTACAAACATTTGAACATTTTTTTTTAAATAGTTTGTAAGCTACGGACTGATGACCAGGCAGTTTGGTCCGATAGATTTACAAACATTTGAACATTTTGAACAGGATCTTGGTAAATAATATTTCTCTGTAATATGCCTTTTGTTGTAAAAACGAGGAATCATAGGAAGATTAATGAAGAAGAAGCTGTTTGTATTTGCGTTAAACGTTCTGGTAACTGTTACAAGATTAAAGTTATTAGCGATGTTGTGTATTATTATCGTAGTAAAAAAGTTATATTTGCCTTAAAGGCTCGTGAGTTTTCTAAATATGACAATAAGGAAAGAAACGCATTGGGTCACGTCCAGTGACCCATCCCGAACATCCCAAATACTGATTCACTAACAGTTACGCAAAACACATACATAACGGTGGGAGCCATCGATGGGGACTGTTGAGGACTGGAAACATATTGCCTCGTCTCACGAGTCTCGTTCCCAAATGTGTCGAGCGGATGAGTGTGTACGGGTGTGGAGGCACCCTCATGTATCCTTGGATCTGCATGGTAGCAGGCGACTGTTCAAGCTACTGGAGACGTTGTAATAATGCGGGGCATGTGCTGTTGGTGTGATGTAAAACCCATGATACGTCTAGAAACGACTCTGACAGTTGTCACGTACGTATGGATTCTGGCTAATCACTGCATCCATTCATGTGCATTTTGGATTCCTATGGACTTAGAAACACGTCCAGTGAATGTGTGGTCGTGTTACATTTTGATTGAGACATTAATCTAAAGTGTTTCTCCATCATTAATGGTATCTATTTGAGTGTTAATTATTTTATTCTTTTTATTAATGATCAATGCTCCATGTTTATGTATGTTTGCTCCATATTTATATATGTTTCCATACGTGTGATGGAACTTGTCTGTTTATGTGAATGTTGAAGGTTGTTTTTAATATTGACTGACTGCCGCGCAATGGCTTACAGTCGCCGCCTCCCACTTTAGGCCTCGTTTTGCTGTAGTTAAGAACGCATGGCTTCGTTTGTCGTCTGCGCTGGCGTCTGCTAGATGGCAAGAAACAAGTTTACTTGCAAGATGGCGAGGTGGCCGTATTCTTAGTGTCGTACCAACCTAATCTTGGATGGAAGAGGTGTCAGGAGACCACTCTGGGAGCGGTTGTAGAGGGAATTGTTTTGGCCAGGTAGCAAGGGTTGCTAAACACTAGTCTCTGAACGCACTCTGCGTTGCTTTTAGCGCGCTCTGCATCCGGTGTATGCCAGGGGTTTTTCCGAGGCCTTAAAGCTTTTGTCTTCTCTTCATTCTGGCTCCGATGGCTGTGGAAGTAAGTACTCCGGCGAATCATGCTGTGGGGAAGGCATGCTGTTATGATTTAGCTTTCTTTGTGGTCAGGCAGTCTTGATCTTTCAGTCATAGTTCTCTTGAGTAATTATTTTGCTATGTGAGGTGAATTGTTTCTTAATTGACAGAACTCTAGTAAATTCAGTGTAAATTTATTATTTGCATTTTCAGTCCAGTGATAATTGTGTGTCTGGTTTTTCTCAAGTTAGAATACACGTGTGTGGCCTTCAGCCTTTGTGTAAACCTAGTGTGTTTGAATTTCCTTCGTGTTTTTAACTAACTTTTCACATCACGTCTGTATCTGCGAGTATGCTAAATATGTCTCAGATTTTCTAGCTTGAGTTTGTCTTTCCTGTCTTGTATGACCGATTGCACTACTTGCTTCCATGACTGTCACTACTTCGGTCTTCAGCCATGTTTTTATTAATACTATCTTCTGTACTAAATCTCACATGTGCTTTACTTGCTTATTATAAATTAATTCCTGTTTGTAAATGTTATGAAATTCGGCATGGCCACTCACCACGTGGTACTTAAGAATAGTGAGCCGCTGCCTCCCTTAACATGAGTTTGTTTACTGCACAGTATAATTAAATTTGTGATTGGGACACCCACCATCTCATCAAGATGCCACCGACACTTCGTTTTGCCACTGCTTTCAATTGTTACAGCTCTGTAATATACCGTCTAGCATTGTGTGCATGTCTGTAAATGAATGAATGTGCTTACAGCTACCCATTGTGTGTTTCCAAATTTCCTCCATGTTACCTCCATATTCATAAAGGGCATAAACAATTTTAATGCGGGCAGTAATTTTATGATTTAATTCACTTTTGTACAAGGTGTATGCTTAATTTTTTCTCCCCACATTTATTTGCTTGTTTATTTTACTGAATAGATTATGATTTTAAAGTATGAAACCTCTGCTTTATTATTTCATGCTCCCCCATCCCATGTTATAATATCTATTAATTTATTTTTATACATTGATTTTGTGTTTGTTAAAATGTTGGCTGCTCCCTTAAGGTGCGAGCAATTAGATAAATTTCTATTGCACATGTACTGTGGTGACTCGTAAAGTAATTTAGAGCAGCAGTGAACGTTTTAACTTACATTTGCTGATCTCAGCTGCCCGAGATCTTGCTTATTTTAATAACAGACTACTTTCAACTTGTGCCAATTCCAGCAGAACAAGGTGACACCCCATACATCCAGAATGCTACACTGTGTCAGCGCAAACACTATTTTGAAAATACAAATACAAATGTTAGTAAAGCTTATGGGACTTAACTACGGGGTCATCAGTCCCTAAACTTACAAACTACTTATGAACTACTTACGAACTAGGACGGCACAAATATCCATGCCCGAGGGGGGATTCGAACCCCCGACCGTAGTGGCCGTGCTGACCGTGACTGGAGCGCCTCAGTCACCTCGGCCACCGCGGCCGGCACTATTTTGAGTTTGAACATTTATGCTGACTACCAAACTTCTCAGACATGAACATTATAGATCATATCTGGATGCCTTGCAACGTGCTTTTCAGAAGAGATCACCATCTCGTCCTCTTACTGACAGTCCAGCAGAATGCATGTCTTTCCAGTACAACTTCAGACATTAGTTGAGTCCTTGCCATATTGTGTTGTGGCACATCTACTTGCTCGCAGGAGCCCTACAAAATATTAGGCAGGTGTACCAGTTTCATTGGATCTTCAGTGGATTTACAAGAAGAGGGACTACTCCTGTGGTCCAGAATCAGCGGAACAAATGTTCAAAAAATGTTCAAATGTTTGTTAAGCTTATGGGACTTAACTACGGGGTCATCAGTCTCTAAACTTACAAACTACTTACGAACTACCTTATACTAAGGACGGCACAAATATCCATGCCCGAGGGGGGATTCGAACCCCCGATCGTAGTGGCCGTGCAGACCGTGACTGGAGCGCCTCAGTCCCCGCGGCCATCAGCGGAACACTTTCTTGGATCACACAGAAATGATAATGTTCAACAACGTTGTAAAACCAAAAGGATATAAAGTAACATACCATTTTAGAATTGTGGGTGACATTGTTTTCCTCATAGATGAAACGCAAAGCAGTTTGGAAGAACTACACAGTGACATCAATCAGTACTGTATACCCTCAACACACTTAACAAAAGAGACTGGATAAAACAAGACACTAATTTTTAGACCAAAATGAATTTTCCATCTACAAAAAACCTACAGCCACAAGAATTGTGACCTATAACTTCTCCAATCACTCGGTTACGCAGTATCACAGACTTGCTCAACCGCTTAAACAGAACAGTCTTCTATCTCCAGAACTACACACAAGAACTTGACATAATGAAATAAACTGACGTTTGCAAATAAAATACAGAACATACACTACAGAAAAGCTGAATAACAAGATAAATATAATGATAGTAGTCATCTACGTAAGTGCACAGCTGAAGTACTTGAAAACAAAGGGACAGAACATACAAGACAACACAGCAGACCACACCACATCATAAACCAGAAAGAAATGGTGCACACCAACATACAATAAAGATATAGCACACAAAATTGGAAATATCTTAAAAAAGGAAGGTATCCCAATCGCTTTCAAAGCAAAAAGCACAGTAAAACAAAACTGAGAGCAAGAAGAAGAACTACAGACAAATACAGTAATGCAGGAATATACCAAGTTACACGCAACTCCTGGCAGTTACAATAAATTGGACAAACATGCAGGATTTTTGAATACGGTACACTGATCACAAAGAGCCCTGCATTATTATATCAAACATTTCATTTTTTGAACATCTAATAAATAAGAACCACACCCTACAACTATCGAAACTGAGCTACAAATAATGAAAATCAACAGTTAAAACAGCAAACTGGCGATAGAAGAAAGTTATTACATACGAAAGGCTGTAAAGGAAGGCAAAAACGGAATAAGCGAAAATAGTAACACGCGCAATATCAAAACAGGAGTCGTCAAAACTTGCGATACAGTTTTCAAAACACTCAAAGTATGCGATGCATCTCGCGACACAAGTAAAATATAACCACAACCAAAGGTGAAAGCTGTATTGAGTCACAGTTCCACATTGGTAGCGCAGACACGGACCAACAAAAGAATTTTCAAATTACTATGATTGTTCATACCACATTCTTAATACCTAAAAATCCAGCTGTTTCAGGACACGACTACTTCGTTAACAGATGTCAGGAGCAGCAGCAGTTACATCTCCGGCATATGACACGCTCGTCCGCGTCGTCAGCCATGATGGACCTTGTGTCATTTATCCGGCGCTAAGGGCCTATAAATCCAGAAAGAGCCATCACCGCCCCTTCCAGCTGACAGTATCATCTGTCAGCTGCATCAGGACAGGCGATCGATGGACCGCTCTGGTAAAAGTCCCCCGACACCTTCCACATCGTTCGTGAAGAAGCAATGTGGCGTTGCTACTGTACCAGTATTTTCGGCACAAAAGTATTGTTTATAGTCTGATGAAAATTACTTCCCAATTGACGTTTGTCACGTAGCGCTACAGTGTTGCAACATACTCAGTCAGCTACCCCCTATTACAGGCTAGATAAGCAAGGCGAGACACTTCACGAATGTTGTTAATGTGTAATAAGGTGCAATGAAGCTACCGCTGCATGTTATATTGGGAAGTGACCAATGATTTAACTGTGGCATACGACACGTTACTCATTCCTGAATCTAAACACATCTCCTGACCTAATCACAACCTCGCGATCTGAAATGTGTCTGAGCAAACGGCGTCAACATTCTCTGACAGAGCTAAGATCATGATCACTTCTTACGCGGCGCTTAGACTCTGCGTGCAAACTAAGAAAACACTGAGGTTCAGCGCTAAAAACAAAATGCAATTATTTGTTGGCACTTGTAACGTTTCTGCTATGTTGCGCAACTCTCTACAAATCCGTTACCAACATCACAAACACGAAATAACGGACACCCACTTGTAATATATCAGATTTTCGCGTTCAGTTTGAAATACTATTAATACTGTTAGTAAAACGCGTTTAAGAAATAGTATGTTGATTTAAACATAACTTCGGCTGTCGTTTTACGTAATTTTCAATTTTTGATACTTTCGTCAATAATAGCTGCAAACACTAAAAATGCATTACACTTAGTTACGGAATATGCTGAGCCTATAAAGATACTAATTTGTATAGAAACAGCAATATTACATGTTATAACTATTGCACAACATGATTACAAATGTACCTTTTTGTTTAAATAAATTAGGGCAGACCATATTTTATACATCACTGGATCCTAAATTAAATACTGATAATTTTTCACATACTAAAATTAATAATCCGTTTGGTACTAAGGAACTAGCTAAGAAATAGACAAAACTACGACTACTTTATACAAATCCGTATTTATAAAAAATTAGATCGCAAATTGAAATACATTAAAATTCCATGTCTCAATAATAGTACGGCTACACAATATTGTAAAAACAGAAATGTGTGCATTTCGGAAACACAAATAATGTAAATAACTTCAACAAGTTTAAAATGGCCGGCCGCGGTGGCCGAGGTGAATGAGGCGCTTCAGTCACGGTCAGCACGGCCATTACGGTCGGGGGTTCGAATCCGCCCTCGGGAATGGATATTTGTGCCGTCTTTAGTCTTAGCTAGTTCATAAGTAGTTTGTAAGCTTAGGGACTGATGACCCCGTAGTTAAGTGCCATAAGTTGTACAAATATTTGAACATTTTTTTAAAATGAATCAAAACATGACTTAATTTGCGTATACTATTAAATACAAATTTCATAAAACACGAACATACATAGAGATAAATAGGTAAAGCCTAAATGTAATATTTTAATTTGATGTATTTTGGCATACTTAAAGTAAAAGAATATTGTTTAATTGAGAATTGTCATTAGTCTTATTACGCGGTTACGCAGAAATATATTTGAGAGAAGCCATGTTTTGTCACTCTGTTCCTGGTTACAAACCTGTAAACATCTCTGGTAACTTGCTGCAAGCATGTCATTGTGCAAATAAGTGTCTGGTTGAGTCTTTATCGAAATGGAAATATCATGTTTATGATTTACGAAAGTATCCTGAAGCAGCAATATTTTAATGAATGTCGAAGACAGCTCACAACGCAATGGACTTCAGCCAGATTATAAGTTCTTTTTTTATTTCATCTGCACCTGCAGTGCAATGACTTTGTCATAGAGGTTGTGAACTAATAAAACTTTCCGTGGTTTAGGAAAAAATTAAGGATCAACCATAGTCATTCTCAAAAGGGCTGACAACGTTAGACACTGATTACCAGAAAATATCCTAGCTATGGCTAATGGCTAACTAGCTGCTGCGTCACGAATTGATGTTTCGACAACGACAAAATTATGTCGAAACATCAAAATGTTTTCGACATAATGAAGGGCATCTTCCGGTAGCGGCTGCATCCCATGGTAAAATTGTTTGCTTTACACATGCAAATCTGTAGCGGTTGTCGCACACAAGCGCGCCATCTAAAAGCCACTTGAGCACCTTCGATGCTTGAACAGTTTATTTTGTATATTTTTTTTATTTTTATTTATGGGACTTAACTACGGGTCATCAGTCCCTAAACTTACAAACTACTTATCAACTAGCTAACAATAAGGACGGCACAAATATCCATGCCCGAGGGGGGATTCGAGCCCCCGACCGTAGTGGCCGTGCAGACGGTGACTGGAGCGCCTCAGTCCCCTCGGCCACCGCGGCCGGCGTTTGAACAGTTGCCGGCAACAGTTTTTTCAGTCTTCACCCTCCCTATTGTAATATTTCTTGCTTACGAGAGATTGAACATATTTTTCGTTGTGTTTTAGTTTGTAAATCTCCCCCCCCCCCCCCCTTTTCAAACGTCTGATGATGCCCAGTTTATGCAACCAAGACTACTTTTACCATAAATTTCGAGTTGTCAAAAGCCCACCGCAAACGGCCTACTTTTAGTGTTACAAACCTAAAGTGAGTGGGCCACCAAGGTGACTTTCCACTAAAAAAGGGGGGGGGCAAAAAAGAGTGGCGCCAAGCTGGGGGGGGGGGGGGGGAGGTGCGGCACTTTCAAGTTTGTTTGGGAAATGCCGTAGATCCGGAAATGGTGCTGTGTATGAAACAGAATGCATTTCGTTAGCACTGTTTAAAACGTTATTTCCTATGAATCTATATGAAAATAAATCAACAAAGAAATGAATTGACCAGTTATGTCAATTTGGCAACAGGGAGCAGTGAGAAGATGACGCTGAGCGCTGTGAGACAAACGGCGATATAGACAGTGCCAGTTCACACGAAAAGCGCACTAAATATCACATAACATCAAGAACACGTCACAAAAAATCAAACAGTAACACCACAGCTAGAATATGACAAGCTGTGAAAACTTGTCATTCTTCAAATATAGCAGATGAAAATCCAGCAAATGACTTAATAAAATAACGGTCAAAAACCTATGGAAGGTAGTACAATAAGTGCCGAAACATGTTTGATTTTAAAACAAAACAAGGTGTCTTGCATAAGGCGGATTTGACCCCAAATCTTATACAGCAAGCACGGGAGATACAAGACCTGCACCATCACAAGATGATCATTTTATGGCATCTTGCCACGTCTTGGAAAAAGACGTCTGTGGTAATATTTTCACCCGTTGTTTAGGTGATCTGTTAAAAAAAAGGCAGTTTTAAAATGTTGAAATAAATAGTGACCCCTGAAAAAGCAAATATTTCTTTATAAAGTAAAGGACCGGTATTACAAAATATTTAAAATTAAAAGGCCTGTAGTTTTTATAGTTACATTCATATTCGATGTTAAGAAATTTCTCTTCTTCAGATTTTTTTGTTGTTGCCTGATTTCATATCATCAGTACTCTGGTTATCACGAGCTTTGTTACCAACCAAATAACATAACTCATCTAGTACTTTTATTGTCTTGATTTCTAATTTAACTCTTTCAAAATGATATAATTTCATTCGACTACGTTCCATTACGTTTCTTTGAATTTTTTAATGTTCATCCTATGCCCTTCTTCCAAAACACTCTCCATTTCGTTCAGCTGCTTTTCCAGGTCCTTTGCTGTTTTCGACAGAAATACAGTGTTATCGGCAGAGCACAAAGTTTGTATTATCTGTCTCATTCTCTTAAATATATGGATGCAGATCTTACATATACACTCAGTCGCAAAAGTATTCGGACAGTGGGAAGTTTCACAATGAGTTCTCGAGAAACACTGGTTATGAAACCCAAACATATTCATTAGTAATATATATGCGTAACAACATTAATTACAAAAGAATTATTGTATTATTTCGTTTCCAAGACATAAATAACAAATAAATTAACAACAAAAATGAAACAACCTGCACACCCTGCTGCTACAAAAGTATTCGGACACTGTCCAATAAATATTCATAAGTTGTACAACGAAAATGTCAATACCTTGTGGGTCCACCTTTCCTTTTCAATACCTCCTCGAATCTACTAGGCATACTTTCCACGAGATTTTTCGTGAAATCTGGGCCTATATTTGCCCATTCTTGGCGCAGTTTCTCTTTCAAAGTCTCCTTCGTATAGATGTTGTCCGCGAGGAACGTAGAACACTTCCCTTACTTGTTCACTAATCATCGCTACCGTCTCGCGGAAATGTCGGACACACTGCAGTCGCTTAACCCTCTGTGCGTCTCGGAATGAACTATTCTCTCACGTTGTCCGCCTTTGTCCGAATATTTTTGTTGCACCTTCCCATGCCGTTTTCATGAACTATTACGTAACAGACACATGTCCAACAACAATTCTTCGTATTTGACGAGTGTTTCACTTTGCGGCATCGTACCCGGAGTCCCAAATACATTACAAAGTGAAATTTCTGTATTTGTTCAGCGGCGAACTGCAAATTTAAGCACATTTACGTGCTGTCCGAATACTTTTGCGACTGAGTGTGCATAGATATACCCGCTGTAGCTCGGTAGCACAGTTTGAGTGCCAGACTATGAACCTAAAGGTCGCGGGTTCGATCCCCACTACGTCCTATGATTTTTATCTGTCACTTTCCACTTATTTCACCTCTATTAATGTGCTGATGTGAAAAATATCGAATATCACCGTGGGACAGAACCCAAACTGTAGGTCCCCCAATAACTGGCTGGGTAAGTTAGTATGAAGGTCGGAGGAAGTCAACGGCATAGCACCTCTACACAGGACCATGCCTAGTGAAGCACTGTGGTGTTAAACCAGGCATGGCCAAACACCGCCCTCGCCGTGCCCGCGCCGCCGCCCCTGCCCCGCGCACTGTGCGCAGCGGGGTGTGGAGCACTATAGTCGGGCCGCCGAAAGAACGACCCTGACATTTCGCGCACGTGGGCCGCAGAGGGTGGGGGGGGGGGACACTCAACCACCAACCTGAGCTCTGGAATTCGTAAACGTTGCCTGGGTAACGGTGCCGCGTTGCCACCCTGCCACTCAAGGTCGCGCAGGCTGGCGTGCTTCAGTCGCTGCAGAGCATTTGTCGCGTGTTCACAGTTTGTCTCGTTGTGTTACAAGAACAGAAGCCGAAAATCATTTATGAAATTGATACAATTGCTGAAGAAAGTGCTCATAGAGTGTTGCGCCTTCCACTATATCATTGCCATTTCAGTGCAATAGAACTCGTGTGGGCTCAGGTGAAATCGTACGTTGCAGAAAGAAATCAAAGTTTTTCAGTAACAAAAGTAAAATTCTTAGTTCGTGAAGCATTGTGCAGTATTACTACCACAAAATGGAACAATGTTGTCACATACGTGGCATCTCTTAGAAGAGGCATGGGAACGAGAAGGTACACTAGAAGAACAGGGAGAAGAATTAATAATAAGAGTAGTAGACGATAGTAACAGTAGCAGCGGTGCATTGCACATGATGCTGGCTGCGACTGATTTTTAATGTATAGTTTGTTTCGCAACCAAATATCATTTACTGAAAAATTTCATTATCTTATTTCTACATCTGTGACCAATAGACTAGCTGTCGAAACTGATCTGACACTATACTATACTATGGCAGTCAACAGCGACCATAAACGAATGAGACAAAAAAAAAAAAAAAAAAAAAAAAAAAAAAAGCCTCTTTTTTTATGTAAGACAAATCATTTTACTGGAAGAGGCGGTTTTAGTACTTGTAAAGTGGTAGTCCTTTTTGTTTACCCTCTCGGCCGACTGTCACAATACAGTGTCCGAGTAATAACAGCGAGTCTGTGGAAAATAGTTACAGAAGATGATATATATAAACAAAATTTTTCAACTAGCGAACTTTGGCTAAAGACATTATATTTAATGGAATACTGGAACGTATGAAGCTTTACTTTAAATAGACATATATTTCTAAACCTTTTCTTTTTAACTGCAAAAAGAGTGTTTTTCATTACTTCGTGATTGTTCTCGTTCATTCAGGCTTTAGCAGTACATAGCAAAGGTCCCAAAATTTTCGGACGTGATATTCGTATGCCGGCGACCGACTCGGCGTAACAACAAACAGACGCGTAGCAGTACTGGCAACATAGCCGCTAGCTGTCAGAGTCGTTCTTTCGGCGGCTCGACTATAGCGACACACGGTCGCGACCGGGGCTGTGAACTACAATGTACTGCGCCCGCGGGGCGCGGCCGCGCCCGCCGGGCGTAAATGTTGGCCATGCCTGTGTTAAACCAATCTTCGGATTGTTGACTGCTTTACTTTTTTTTAGATATACCCGGAAGAATAGTCACCAACTTTGATCATGCAGTCCTTGTGAATCAAGATACAAAGGAGTTTACGGTATTGGCTGCAAGTGGGCATTGTATTAAATCGATGAGGAAAGTTGAAAATTTTTGCCTAGATATTCGAACCCCGGTCTTCTGCTTATACGCAGCCGTGCTAATCTCTACGCAACATGGGCAATACATCAGTAGTGTGGAAAAAAAATTATGTCTTGCAGAAGTCGTGTATGGTAGTCCGTAGAGTGGTGATGACCATGGACGTGGTCGGCGCGATTACCTAATAAGCAGGAGATCCGGGTTCGAATCCCAACCTGGAACAAATTTTCAATTTCCCCCCGTTGTTTTAATTCAATGACCACTGCCAACCAATGTCGTGGATTCCTCTGTGCCTTTTAATTCTCTTTCCAAATTTCTCATTGTTTTCCGTCATACCTGTAGTTCTTCATCTTCACTGAAAGCAGCATCTCATCAGAGAATCTTATCGCTGACATCTCTTTACCGTGTATCGCACTCTGGAACTTTCTTTTCTTCTTCGAGGAGTTAGATTGAAAGGTAGTGATGAAAACTGCAGCCCTGTCTTACTCCCTTTTAAATCCGAGCACTTCTCTCTTGGTTTTTCACTCCTATTACTCTCTGTTGACTCTTGCACAATTTCCGTATTATCCGTCTTTCCATAAAGCTTACTACCATTTTACTCAAAGTTTCACACACTTTGCCTTTCTTGTTTCCGTACTGTATTAAGTGTAAAGTTAGAACAGCCGGCCGCGGTGGCCGAGGGGACTGAGGAGCTTCAGTCACGGTCTGCACGGCCACTACGGTCGGGGGTTCGAATCTCCCCTCGGGCATGGATATTTGTGCCGTCCTTAGTTGTAGGTAGTTCATAAGTAGTTTGTAAGTTTAGGGACTAATGGCCCCGTAGTTAAGTCCCTTAAGCTTAACAAACATTTGAACATTTTTGAAGTTAGAACAGCCTTTCGTTTGCTTTTACCCAGTGACGGTGCTAGGTGTTGGTGACGTCGGCTAGTGCTGACGGGCCGGCCGCGGTGGCCGAGGTGACTGAGGCGCTCCAGTCACGGTCTGCACGGCCACAACGGTCGGGGGATCGAATCCCCCCTCAAGCATGGATATTTCTGCCGTCCTTGTTCGTAAGTATTTCATAAGTAAAATTCTTGAATGTCCGTCTCCAAATCGCTTATATTTTCTAAAACATTACCGGTTTCGGGACAGCTGCCCATCTTCAGATCTGTTAAATAAATGTTATAACTGAATATAAGCTACTATTTATAAAGTATGGTATCAAAAAAATTTAAAGGCAAAACATTAAAAAACATTAAAACATACCAAAATTTAGAAGTTACAGAGTAACCTGTCCTGTAATGAACGAATGTTCACAGTCGTTACTAAAACATAGTAGTTGCCTGAGGCTTTATATAAAGTACGTGAAATCAACTGATTGGTTGGGATCCTTTTGTTAAAGTTGGGGACACGGCGGAGGAAACCTCGGCGACGCTACTGCTACCTGACACACGGAAGCCTCATCCGCAGACGGGAAAGAAGAATTGTCCACAATATTTCTTTTTAATCCTTTTTAAGAGATTTTAGTATTTAACAATATTTTTATTTTTATACTTTTATATATATATATATATATATAAATATTTTATTTTTTAACTCGATAACAGTTTCACTTAAAATGTTATTATATTTATCCAGAACCCAGTTTTATCTTATTTCTATGTCCTTTTATAGTTTGACAGCTGTGTATCTCATTTGTAACCTTTTTTTTTTTTTTTTTTTTTTTTTTTTTTTTTTTTTTTTTTTTTTTTTTTTCATACCTTGACTACTATCTTATACCTTGACCTCAGAATTGCTTTTATATGTAAGTCAATAATTACTTATTGACAATAACTTTAACAAAAGGATCCCAACCAATCAGGCAACTACTATGTTTTAGTAACGACTGTGAACATTCGTTCATTACAGGACAGGTTACTCTGTAACTTCTAAATTTTGGTATGTTTTAATGTTTTTTAATGTTTTGCCTTTAAATTTTTTTGATATCATACTTTATAAATAGTAGCTTATATTCAGTTATAACATTTATTTAACAGATCTGAAGATGGGCAGCTGTCCCGAAACCGGTAATGTTTTAGAAAATATAAGCGATTTGGAGACGGACATTCAAGAATTTTATTCATATAACGATCGCAATAACTCCGTGAAGACTAATAAGTCTTGCTTTGATAAATTTCATAAGTAGTTTGTAAGTTTAGGGACTGATGACCCCGCAGTTAAGTCCCATAGACTGTACAAACATTTTTTTACAACACACACACCCATGCCCCAGGGAGTACTCGAACCTCCACGGCGAGCAACAGGGCGCTCCGCAGCGAGACGCTTTAGACCGCTCGGCTACTCCACCGCGGCTCCATGGGGTCTCGCAAAACAGTTTTTCAAGTTGTTAAAATTTAGTTACCCGTACTCAATTCAGTATCAGTGTAGTCGTATTCATCTAGGATCGTCTGGCAACATTATTAAAGTTAAGCCCCTATTACACGATGCACCAAAGGTGTACATGAATGCGGCAGCAGTACACGCGTAATTCGTGGGAACTGCAGACTGCATCAGGTAGAGTATGTTGTATCTACGTTTATGTTTAACATATGTAAAGGGCCTCGAAGCCTTGACAGCCTCTTACTGAATGAATGTATTTTGGCACCGGTTTGAAATCTTATTCAAAATTTCCTGGCTCTGCTAAGCTCGAAATCATAAAATTGAGTCCTAGTTCAGGAAATAATAATAATAATAATAATAATAATAATAAACCTTACGTTTTGTTGATGAACCTATTCAATCATTTGAAATATAGTAATGTTAACTTTTTAAGGACAATTCTAGATGCTGCAACAGTAGACACTGTATGCCGATTCGAAGTACTCAACGAGTATTTTGGACGATTTGGTTTTATTTCCATCAATTATGAAAGGGCGGTCATTTCAAGCGTTATAATGATTAAGATGTAATACATCTAGAAGGCGAAAATGGTGACATAAATTCTTTCGAACTTTGAGGAATCCAATCTGTTGCAATCCAATCCATTTGACTGAAAACAATTTATTCGGTGCATTGTCTAAAACAATTTGGAAGAAGTATATCCAAATGCTAACGTAACAGAATCATGTCACAGTTCCGGTCAGTACTGCTCCGATTAAGACGTACTTGGGAAGCAGGATGAGCCAAGTAAGACTATCTGCGTCGTCAGTACTTTCAATTGAAGCGAAATAGTGACTTATTATGACGTAAGCTTTAAACAAGTCAATGGGGTGATACCCGAAACGTTTTCCTATTTTAATTTGTGTTTGATGATATAATATGGATAGTCTACAACTCATCGCAAGGATGCACTTCAAGACGCGGCAGGTATACAAAAAACACAGCTATACATATAACTCAAGCTTTTGGCAGTTCCAATTCGTCAGAAAACACGTCACGCAAGTTCAGACACACAGCCATCAACGCCGCTCTCCGAAAGGTATTTGTGTTTCTATTTCTTTATGTAATTTTTGTCATCGCAATAGTATCTGTAAATTAATAAAACTTCAATACAATTATTGGTGTATAGTTCAACTCATTTAACTTAACAATTTCTTCATATAACTTGCGATGGTCGCAGTACAGAGGATATAAAATGCAGAATGGCAATGGGAAGAAAAGCATTTTTGAAAAAGAGAAGTTTGCTAACATCGAATATTAATTTAAGTGTAAGGAAGTCTTTCCTGAAAGCATTTGTGTGGAGTGTTGCCTTGTACGGGAGTGAAACATGGACGATAAGCAGTGTGGACAGGAAGAGAATAGAGGCTTTTGAAATGTGGTGCTACAGAAGAATGCTGAAGATTAGGTGGGTAGATCGCATAACTAATGAAGAGGTACTGAACAGAATTGGTGAGAAAAGGAATTTTTGGCATACCCTGACAAAAAGAAGGGATCGCTTGGTAGGACACATTCTTAGACATCGGGGAATCGTAAATTTAGCATTGGAGGGAAGTGTGTGGGGTAAAAATCGCAGAGGGAGACCAAGAGACGCTTATAGTAAGCAAATTCAAGTGGATGTGGGATGCCGTTCTTATGAGGAGATGAAAAGGCTTACTCAGGATAGAGTAGGGTGGAGAGCTGCATCAAACCAGTCTCCGGACTGACGACCATAACAATATATATATATATATATATATATATATATATATATATAGAGAGAGAGAGAGAGAGAGAGAGTGCATTGATTTTCATTTGTATCAACTAGTTTCGGTCCTTTTTGGACCATCTTCAGGATTGGAACTCTACTGATGTTGTGGAGCTGGGCAGGTGTTTGGGAGCCTTCCAGACTGGAAAACAGTACTGTTAGCCCAAAAGTGGAACAAAAATGTTTAGAAAAATATGTGAATTTCTTCTTGACTGTAAAATGAGAGGCCTTGCAAAGATTTTTGTTATTGACGTCTAGTTTTTGTCCTGAAGGTGAAGTGACCGTCATCTAACCGATCATCACTCTTCTGAATATTATTATTGTCTGTAGTTGGGAGGTAAATTATGTCGAAGTGTGGAAACACACTGAAATTACCCTCGTTAAGCGACAATTCTGCAGAATTAATTACGTGTAGCAAATCTCTGAAATATTTCACGGATAGGTAACAGCTTTCCGATAACCCGAATTGGACGTTTATGGGTGTTCACTGTCCCATTAGCGTGAAATGTCGCTGGGTCGTGTGGGACCGCCGGACACCTTATCAGCCACTGTGGGTCGGCTTACCGCTAACGAATGGTCCGACGGCCTCTGGGGGCTTCACTGTCAGTGACGTCCTGCAGCTTGCCTTATTAAAGGAGGCTATGTCGTTAGTTAGAGGCGGAGACATCCGAGAAAGTACAGAAATGTAGAAGGGTATATGGCAGGGCTTGATCTTTTAACGGAAACCATTCCGACAATCACCACACCATAAATAATTTAAAAACACTGAAGGCAACCAGATGGACAACGATTTTACCAGTGCTCAAGATCAGTTTCTATTTAAGAGATATGTATATTAAGGAATAGCAAACCTCCGTTTATTGCTTTTGTAAATTTGGAGAAAGCTCTTGATAACGTATACTGCAATACACTGTTCCAAATTCTGCAGACAGGGAACGGTAAGTTGTATACCATTTGTACAAAGCCATGCAGGAGTCGAAATACACGAAACAGATGCAAGTGATGCAGAAGAGAATAAGACATGGTTGTTATCTTTTCCCAATGTCCTTCAATCAGTACACAGATGTGATTACGATGTAGTGTAAGTTAACAAATTCTCCTACCCACGAAGTGAAATAATTCAAGTTAAAGGGGTGGTCTTACAGTACTCAACGTCTTAAAGTAACGCCCATCGCTAGTTATCGTTTCTAGTACCAAATGGCAGCACGTTCAAGACGTGAGCTAAAAGACGCCATGGTCCTACACATACGTTCGACATTGTTTTCTGCGTTCAGTTTTTCGTGAGTTTGATCGTGTAATATTATTTGTGTTAAATGAGAGCGCAACAAGATACGAGGGCGAATCGGAAAATCTTTGGCCCTATTTTTTTAATTTTATTTTGTACTGCGCCTGTATAGGCGAGGTCAACATATCTCTTCCCAGCTTTGCATCTTCTCTCCGTGACCAACATATCTCTCCCTCCCTCCACCTCCACACTCCCCATGTCCCTTCCGAGGGTAACCCGTTAGCTTCCTCTTCCAGAAGACGCCCTCCGTCCCCATACCTATTTTTCATAGCAACCCTCATCCTTCCTCGTATTTGAAACGCCTCCTCTCTCCCCCTCCTCTCCCTTTCCCTCCCGCGCTTTGCTCTCCCCTCCCCTTAGAGTCCCATCCTCCTCTCCTTCTCCCTCTCTCCTTCATTCTCCCGCCCCTCACACTTCCCATCCCTCCCCTATCCCCTATCCCCTTCGGGGTCTTCCTTGAGAATTTTAACTCGTTTTTCGTTAAATTGTTTTGTGGTGACTCATCGTCTTTTTAAACTTCAGCAATCGCCGTATCGGCAAAACAATGTGTTGTCATGTGTTTTAGTAGTGCTCCGATGTGGACATCAGTTTGTTTTTAGTCACCGTGGCAAAATTTTAACTCTATGTATTCGTTACAGCCTGCTTTTAACGTCATACTATTCGCCATCATTTCACCCGGATCTCCTGCTTTCTACGCAGTTGCGCTGACCACTACACCACTGGGGAGACAGTGATCACCGCACCTGCAAAGACTACCTAAGCACGCCTCCCGTCAAATTCCTAGCTTCGCTGGAAAGCAGGTGACCAGGGTTCGGACCCCGGCTGGGTATACATTTTCAGCTTTGCCAATTCGCAGTTGATGCCATATATTCTGTAAATATGATGTAATAATTACTCTTTCTTTTTTCGGGATGAATTGTCAGATAATAATCGGAAAACAAAAGAAAAAAGAAGTGAAGAGATTATGACAGTAAATGAAGTAATATCGCGGGAAATGACAGTCAGACAGCTAAGTCGTTCCATGTTTCGATGAGCATTACAAGTGATCGAATAAGAGTACCCCTTCGGGCATGGATATTTGTGCCGTCCTTAGTATTAGCTAGTTCATAAGTAGTTTGTAAGTTTAGGGACTGATGACCCCGTAGTTAAGTCCCATAAGCTTAAGAAACATTTGAACATTTTGAACATAAGCTATACAAACATTTGAATTTGAATAACAGTAATTAGAACTGTCGCATTTTTGTCTCCAACCTTTCAGGTGGGCAGTTTTAAAAAAGCATTCAATTATAAGAAGCAAACACATTTAGTCCTGTACATTAGATGTTTAGAGAACAGGATCCCACAGCCTAGCAAGAACCATTTCTTGAAGTTAGCATTTGCATTTGCTAAATATTTAAGAGTACCTTACCGATTCAGTAAAGAGAGGATAACTAAATTCGAAGAGCGGACACCTGTTGGTTCTATGGTACAAAGAAGTATAATTAATTTTATTTGTGATATTTGCAAAAGTGAACAATGATTATTTGAAATCACTAAACTTTATTCATATAATGACATGTTTACATGTTTTATTTATTTGTATAATGTTAACTGTCAATAAAGCATTAAAATAACAAATCCATCCATTTAAATACGAGGTGGCTATTATGGATGATCAGCGACATTCTACTTCGTTGTCCCAAGCATTTTATCTTTGGAATTATATATTAACTAGCTTAACGCCCGCTGCTTCGCATGCGTAGGCTGGTTGGTTTGTACCAGTTGTTTCTCCCTCTTAATTTAAAATTTCATAGATATAGCTTACTATCATAATGAAATGTTGTGATACTACTTGTAGGTCCGGCAGAATGGCCGTGCTTATTGAGGCGCCACGCTGCGGTGCGCGCTGCTGTTCGCCGTCGGGGATTCGATTCGCCCCTCGTGCATGAGTGTTTGTGTTGTCCTTAGCATCAGTTAGTCTAAGTCAGTTTAAGTTAATTAGTTTGTAAGCCTTAGAGACTGATGATCCCGTAGTTAAGTCTTAAGATTTACAAACATTTGAACATTTGATTTTACTACTTGTACCTATGCCACCCCTTAATAGTTGATTATCGAAAAATATCCCAACATGTGTCTTTTAAATTCCAACCAAGTATGTAAATATCATTTTTGGTAATTCTGGAATCAAAATTGGTTTAGTAGCAACGTATTTTCAAAAAAATGTGTCATCTCCTCTTTCACCACCTAAATGATTAATTTTCTGAAAATACCGAAACACTTGTCTTTTTAATTTTGACCAAGAAAACATATACCAGTTTATGTTGTTGTAGCTTCAAAATTACCTTAATAGCAAAAGATTTTCAAAAAAACATCCCCACAATTTAACCCGTTTGATGGTTGAATTTACAAAAATTTACAAAAAAAAAAAATTTTAATTCTAACCAACAATACAAATATCATTTTTTGCAGCTCTAGCTTGTATTGACAACAATGTTTTCGAAAAAAAAATTATCCCCTATTTTACCCCCTTAGTTGATGAATTTCCAAAAATACCGAAATTCGTGTTTTTTTAATCTGATCAAGCGTCCATATCCTATGTTTCGTAGTTATAGCTTGAAATTTGAGTTAACAGCAACATATTTTTGAAAATAAATTTTTGCATCCCGTATTTCAACCCTATGTTGGTCGAATTTCTAAAAATACCGAAATACGGGTCTTTTGAATTCGAACCCCGAAACCAAATCCGAAAAATTGTAGTTCTAACTTTAAAATTGCCTAACTAGCAACAGATTTTCAAAAAACACCCCCTCTCCGATTTTGATGATTGAATTTCCAGAAGTACCGAAACACGTATTTTTTAAATTTTAACGAACAATACATATAACAATTTTCGCAGCTGTAGCTTCAAAATTGTCTGAATAGCAACGTGTTTTCAATAAGAATTTTTCATCCCCTATTTTACCCTCTCACTTGTTGAATTTTCAAAAATACTAAAACTAATCCCTGACCAAGTTTCGTAGCTGTAGCTTAAAATTTGAGTTAACTGCAACATATTTTTGAAAATCAATTTCTTGTGTCCCCTATTTTACCCCCTTATTGGTTGAATTTCAAAAAATGCCGAAACACGTGTCTTTTTAATTCGAACCTTGAATTAAAATCCGAAATTTTGTAGTTCTAGCTTCAAAATTGCATAAATAGCTACGAATTTTCAAAAAACGTTTCATCCCCTATTTCACCCCCTTACGGACGGAATATCGAAAAATCGCTTCTTAAATGACGCCTACAGAGTAAGATCAACACCCTCCACAAATTTCAAGTTTCTATCTTCAGAGGTTTACTCTGTGCGATTATGAGTCAGTCAATCAGTCAGACAGTTGGGATATTGCCTTTTATATATAGAGATTTGAATGTCAAGTTTCAGTTGTTACAGTTTTATGAATAAAGACTGTTAAGGTAAGGTGAACATACTTGTGCTTCCTTACTTTCTGGATTCGACGGCGACCGTTTCTGACGCTGAAACCCGAGAAGTCGTAGAGTTGGTGGACTGTTCTTGGACGACACACTGCCGCTTTGTTGCCCATAACGGACGGAGCTGCTACACTGCTACAGCAACAGAAAGGAACGTCGCGATCGCTTGTTGCAGCGTAGCCACGAGGCGCGGGATAAACATTGTCCGTTTGGTTTTGTGGCAGAATGAGGAATCATCACGGTCCCACGGACCCGAATTATGTATTTTACTTAATTGCTTATCAACTGTCGCACGGAGTAATATCTTTGGCCGACTGTCAACTGCTTCACGTACACAATCTTTGCTTACCCGAAGGAGAAGAATATTTTGACAGCTAACGTAGCGTATTATTTGAAGGTTAATTAGAACAGAGTCTCTAGAAGAATTACAAAGCTTAAAACACCAAAGCGATCTCAACATCGAGGTTTATCCGCGTTTGGCATCCGATATTAAAGAGCTGTGAGTAGACACATAACAAAAGGCTAATAAATATCCCAAGGAACGTCTAGAAGCAGAGCTATCACTGCTCTCACATCAACGTGACGACATTTTGCACAATCATTTTTTGGATGAGGTTTATATCACATATGTAGTACATTGATATGAATATGCTGATAAGGCGAAACATGCAATTTTCAAGGCCAAGGGGTGTATAGTGGAAAAAAAATTCTACTTTCATCATGACAATGTGCACTAAATACCATCCCGTCTGTCACTCAGATCCCTACATAAATTGTCGTCCATTAACTTCGAACCATTTTTCGGAGATAAAGAGACCAGGTCCGGATTTTTGAACAGTTTAAAAACTTAACGATATAGTGTCCGTATCTATCAAAAAAAAAAAAAAAAAAAAAAAAAAAAAAAAAAAAAAAAAAACACGTGCTCTCTTGGGTGACCCCAAGAAACTGCTCGATGGCTAAGTGATTGATTCCACGTATGAAGATACATAGCGAATTCTTCATGCACGATATGGAAATCGCAATCGTATAGTACAGACCTATCTAGATTATCCGAGTTGAGTGTCGTGCAACTTTTAATACAACATTCATAGAATGCAACAAAAGCATCCAAATTCATAAATCCGTGGCCGAGGATGTAAACGCCAAAAAATTTGCGCGCATTTAAAGACGAGAGGGAAACTATTCGAAGGAGACATATTACATTTATTTCAAATGTGTTTATTTCCGTCAACAGTTGCAATATATTTGTTTAATTACATGTTTCGATCACTTGGATCATCTTCAGATCTAGAAAAGAAAAGTAAAATAAAAATATACAATTTGATAAACATACTAAAGGTTAATTGAACAATAGTTAAATTATACATAAATTTAGAGATTTTTTTACGTTATAATTGCGTCCGCAACTCGTCTCGTTGAGTACTAATTGGTACTGAGTTTTACAGTTTAATGAAAGCAGTTAAAATTTAGTTCCAGATGGTGGTGGGCAGGGAAAGAGCAGGTGGGGCGGGAGAGGGGGTTTGGAGGGGATGGCTTGAGTCCTAATAAGCTAGGGTCTTATACTGAACAATTGTTATATAAATATTTTCCTGAAAGTGGGTGTCTTGAATATATCTAAACATAAAAAATTATAAAATTGTAGGTGGTATAAGTATAGAAATATGGTAAGATAATTAAAACATGCTTACAGTATTTTAAGCCGGCCGCGGTGGCCGAGGGGACTGAGGCGCTCCAGTCACGGTCTGCACGGCCAGTACGGTCGGGGGTTCGAGTCCCCCCTCGGGCATGGATATTTGTGCCGTCCTAGTTCGTAAGTAGTTCATAAGTAGTTTGTAAGTCCCATAAGCTTAACAAACATTTGAACATTTTGAACAGTATTTTAAAACATTGAAGGTGTAAAACAAAGATGTATAAAATCACAAATGTCATACTTTAAAAACTTTTAAACATCATTTTGTCAAAATTATCATTGAAATGATTTAACGTACTGTACAAAATATTAAAATGTATATGAAACACCGTGGTATGGGCATTAATTGCTTCTGTTGCTACTTGGTGGCGTTCATTTTACGAATAAGACCCTAGCTTATTAGGGATCAAGCCATACCCTCCAATTCCCCCTTCCCCCCACCTGCTCTTTACCTCCCCACCACCACCTGGAACCAAATTTTAAGTGCTTACATCAAATTGTAAAACTCAGTACCAATCAGTACTCAGACGAGTTGCGGAAGCAGCAATAAGGTAAAGAAAAATCTTTCCATTTATGTTTAATTTAGCTATTGTTCAATTAACCTCTAGTAAGTTTACCAAACTTGAAAAGGTTTTTTTTTTTTACATTTGTTTTTTAGATCTGAAGATGATCCAAGTATCGAAACATGTAAGTAAAAAAATATATTGCTACTGTTGACGGAAATAAACACATGTGAAATAATACAGTGCAGTTATGGCCACTCTCCAGATGATCATGTCGATTATAATAAAAAATATTACATTTAATGGAATTTTTAGGGGAAGAAGATGTTCAAATGTTTGTAAATCTGTGGGACTTAATTTCTTTGGTCATCAGTCCGTAGGCTTGCAAACTACTTAAACTAACTTAAACCAACCTAAGGGCAACACACACACACACACACACACACACACACACACACACACACACACACATATGCCCGAGGAAGGACTCGAACCTACGACGGCGAGCAACCGCGTGCTCTGCAGCAAGGCGCCTTAGAACGCTCGGCCACTCAACCGCAGCTTAGGGTAAGAAATCTTTGGTGCATTCACTGCAGAAAAGTTAAGTAAGGACACCTCATTTACAAACACATCCTGTCCTTTGGACACAATAATGGTGCCGCGGTGGAGTGGCTGAGAGCTCCAAGGCGCCTTGCTGTATATACAGATACATAAGACCCTGCGATAGCAAAAGTCATGGGACAGCTCCAAATATCGCACTGGATCTTCGTTTGGCCAGCGATGTACGCCAACTCGATATAGCATGGACTCAACAAGTCGCTGAAGGACCCCTATGAGTGGCTGTCTCTGGCGTCATGCTACTTACTGTGCTGCCGCTCTCCGTCGGAGGTTCGAGTCCTACCTCAGGCATGTGTGTGTGTGTGTGTGTGTGTGTGTGTGTGTGTGTGTGTGTGTGTGCTGTCCTTAGGTTAGTTTAAGTAGTTTGTAAGACTAGGGACTGATAACCGCAGCAATTAAGTACCAAAGATTTACAAACATTTGAACATTTCAGAATAACGGCTGTCGCGGCCACTCTTAACGATAAGCACAGGATTAAACATTCGTGGACTTAAAGTTTAAAAGGATGGCATTTTCATGCATGACAACGCTCTGTGTCACCAGGCTACAATAGTCCACGATTTCTTTGAAGAACCTTCTGGACAGTCCTGACTAATGACATGGCCGTCCAGATCGCCCTACCTGAATCCAACCGAACAATTGTGGGACATAATCGAGAGGCCACTTCGTGCACAAATTACTGGAACGGCAACACTTTCGCAATTATCGACGGCTGTTGCGGAAGCCTGCAGGGAATTTCCAGTGACTTGCTGAGACCTTAGAATAGCTGTACTTCACCGGACAAAAGGAAATCGGAGATGATATTAGGAAGTATCGTGTCTGTGCTTTCGGACACGTACGAAAGAACAAACACCACACATATATGACTTATACAATACTAGCTAAAAACCCGGCGTTGCCCGGGTATTTATTTAAGCCTGTCTAGAGTTAGTACTTCTCCTATCGCTTCTCTCTCTGTCCACTTCCTATTTTCTAAAAACATATTTAACGAAAATATGTAAGAAATAACGCTGTCTTGCATAATATATAAATTTATAACTGCAGTATCCAAACAAAGAAAGACAGCAGTCAAAATACAAATGACATATAAAATTCGTATGATCTCATATTTATTGAGTAATATGTCGTACAGTTGTATAATTTTTCAGGTATGTATTCATTTGTATTAGTGCTGTTTGTGCAATCTGTTGCGAATACAATTAGTAGCAAAGGAGTAATGGATTAAAATTTGCTGCGTTATGGGGCGATTTTCCATGAACGTTACAGTTTGTGTTCTCATACTTCATGAATTACGTATTGTACTGTGATACAACTTAGTAGGTACATTCAGTTATATGTGTGTATACTGTTTGTAAAATGTCCTGCGGCTACAATTTGTAGTGTAAAATTATAAACGGTAACGTCATACCGAATGCCGTAGTTTTAGTCCATGAACAGCGGAAAAGTATTAACCGAGAATTTTTTTTCTTTTCATTATTTTGATGTGATTGTCACCGAGAAAAAGTTTAATAAAGGTTTGAAATTATGTTTAAAGTTTGTTGCAAGTCGCTAAGTACTGTCGTTTTCATATAGCGTCGCATTATGTGGCAGTATCTTGCAACTCCTGTCGTTTATGGCGTTATATCGTCTGCACCATGTGGTTAGTACTCGCACAGCAATTGTTATCTCACGTAAGGAATATGTGTACCAAATCTGATTGAAATCGATCCAGTGGTTTAGGAGAAAATGAAAAGCACTGCAGTTTAATGCAGCAGTTTTTCGCACATCTCATTGTTTATGACGTCATATCTCTTGAACTGTATGTTGTACGTGATTCTTACAGTTACGGCGACGTTTCTCATGAAGATTGGAACAAAACTGTAGATTTGTATGCAACACGTACAGACAAATGCACAAAAATACGGACACTCTGCTTTATATATTTGAAGATACCGATGACGGGCAATGATCCTTCAATGCGGAGGCACTCCTAAGCCCTCACTCGTACGGTAATCAGTTCACAAAACTACGAGTTTGACTACTAGTTGCGTTGAGAATTTGTATATGTCGGGAGACGTGCTTGAGTAAGTCCGTGCAAGTGGGTGATCGCTGTGTCTCCGGTAGTGTGGGGGTCAGAGCAACTGCGTAGAAACCAGGAATCCCGGGTTCGAATCCCCGCTGGGTACACATTTTCAACTTGACCCATTCGCAATTAATGTCATACATTCCGTCAGTACGAGTATCCCATGACCTTATTCGCCTGACTGTCAAATTTGTAGCATAATAGAAACATGGTCATCTGTTTATTAAAGGCAGGAAATTCAGGTTTCATCACTCTTTGAGAAAATGGTGGAATATTATGGATGGGTAAATGGAGACTGACGAAAAGCATCTTCATTTACATCATGGGATTAAAGCCTACACCTAAATGGGTAGATGAAGTGCAGAAGTAAGCAGTGAAAGTTGGAATTACGCCAGAGATGGCCCACGACAAAGAGGAGTTCAAAAGCAGAGTTGACGGTATCGAATCATTTCAGGAGGAGGAACAAACACACTTCTCAAATGTATCGTTCCCGACGACAGAAAAGAGGAAGCGTACGAAAGAAGAGGATCAGGGAGGAAATTCTTTTATGATCCATGGTTGACCAATTGCCGGCCGCGGTGGCCGAGGAGACTAAGGCGCTCCAGTCAGGGTCTGTACGGCCACTACGGTCGGGGGTTCGAATCCCCCCTCGGGCATGGATATTTGTGCCGTCCTAGTTCGTAAGTAGTTCATAAGTAGTTTGTAAGTTTAGGGACTGATGACCCCGTAGTTAAGTCCCATAGACTATACAAACATTTGAACATTTTATTTGGTTGACCAATTTAAAAAAAAAAAAAAAAAAAGAAACGTTAATTTAAAAACTTAATGGGAATTAAACCCGAAGTTCTCTACGCATCTGAGACCCTAAATACTAAAAGGAAAATTTGAAGTGAAAGATCGTAAAATAATGAAAGTCCTAGGACCAAGACTTAAACATTGTGTACATTATCCAAAGCCCATATTGAAGTATATAAAAATGTCTTCAAAATAACAGACACAATGCGCATGCGAAGAATCCAGTTCGTGGGGTATTAAGAAGGAATAGATTCAAACAGGTTAATTAACAAAACCGTATATTCTTAAACAACAAAACTACTAGACCAAACTGGTACAATCTGACAGAGACCTAAAAAAATAAGGATCTCCAAATCTGCATAATCGAAAAGAAATCAGAAAAATTAAAAACTCACCGGTTTTAGAGGAAGAAGAGAGAAAAACTAACCGGCATACGTGGTCTGCGAAACGAAAACAAACCCATTCATCGGGTATAAAGGAATACTGGTCCAAACGGAAGACCAACAAATGTCGATTCCGCGTGGTCCAAAGTAATCCATCTGCGAAGAACAAGAAAAAGCAGGAATGGTGACCACGAAATAGAACCGACATGTCGAGGGAAACACCCACAGGGCCCGACGTCAGTAATTTTAGAGGTATACCGTTCATCATCCGAGGAGGCCCCATGTTGCTACTTGGCATCCCGTACAAGTTATTTCACATCCGGGATTATCACCTCAAGCGTAGCCCTACACTTACGACAGCAACATCACGATACCGTACGGTTCGCTTGACGTACACTGCGCTCTTAGGACGCCCACAAATTGGAGTCTCGCTTCCCAAACATTAACTGGTGACAGGTGCGCATCAACATCTTCCATCCACTCCTGCCGTCAGATACAAACTGGTGTATAATGAATTACCTAGCAACCAAAGTATGGCCGATATACGCCTTGTTGTAGCTGGCAATTGTTCCCAGTGTCAGGTCCAGGACTCAAGAAAACACCGGTTCGAATGTATGCGAGCATCTTCCGTGTGAGCAATTGCCCGAGGTATGTTGGCCTTATCAACAGAACCACTCCATGGAATGTGGCAGTGGAATGGTTCACCATTCTTGAAATCAAACCTTATCCACCATATAGATAGTGGGGTACACAATATACGCCATTATTGAGCTTCAGGTCTCGAATTGCGTAGAGTACATGCCATATCTATGGTAGGTCCATTCAACGATACGATCACACCCATAGTATCGGGAGCAAAAAAATTCGTCAGAGTTCTGTCGGCGGTACTTGTCCACGGCTACCAGTCAGCCGCCGGAAGTTACATGCGACAAGTGATCTTTCGCGTTGGATGTTACCACACGTGTCGACCGGGAGCATTGTTTGTCTGGCCACGTCGCAGCCCTAGCTGAGTTTGGTGCTACAACTAAACCCTTCCCTGAGAAATTCTGCTATTAACATAGCAGAGAAGTTGCATTTTATTGTAATTAGAGTCCATATTGTGCCAGCCCACCACAAAATTATAATGAAATATAAGGTTTCAGCTTGGTAGGCGTTGAGAGATGTTTATTTCTTTTTTTTTTTAATTCAAATTCACAACATATTGATTTCGTCCCTATGATGGAACATCATCAGTGCGTGCAGAATTGCAAGTCATGATGACCTATGTGCTCTGCTTAAAACATTTTTTCCTCATATCATAAAATACGTTTAAAAGGTCTTGCTGGTACAATTCACAAGTAATTTTATACTAAGTCACAAATAATTTTATACTTGTGACTTGTACCAGCAAGAACTTTTAAATATATTTTATGATATGACGAAAAAATTTAATAAAATGTTTTAAGCAGAGCACATGGGTCATCGTGACTTGCAATTCTGCACGCACTCATGATGTTCCATCATAGGGTCGAAATCGATATCTTGTGAATTTTAATAATAAATAAATAAATAATCATCGCACAACGCCTACCAAGCTGAAATCTTTTATTTCAGTTGCAGTTTAGTTTAGCAATATCGACTCCCACCAGGAGTAGGTATCTGGGGCATTTTTCCCTTCAACTTTTATTTCTAATTCAGTCACTCAGTCTTGTGACCTGTAGGAGAATTACCGTCCCACTCATACATTTGTTTAAGGGGATCGTCGACAGCGATGTATGTCAGGAAATGCATTGAACACTTTGCTGTCATGTATAATTTATTGCGCTACCGGTTTCGGGCATTTCTGGAATAGTACAAAAATTAGTTAAGCTTCAATGTGATATAAATATAAAATATAAAATCTTCATCCTTGTTGGAAGTTACTTCTTGTGATTGTACATATATGTAAAATAAACTATTACTGTGTAAATTTCGTTACACATGTGTTAACGATACAAGAAGCGAGCACAATGGCATACCCTGTTCTATGAGTCTGTTATATTTTATCTTTGACTTGTTGTATTACGAAATAGTACTGTTCTTCCAGAATGAAACTTCACTCTGCAGCGGAGTGTGCGCTGATATGAAACTTCCTAGCAGATTAAAATTGTGTGCCGGAACCGGGACTCGAACCTGGGACCTTTGCCTTTCGCGGGCAAGCGCACTACCGACTGTGCTATCCCGACACGACTCACGATGCCGCCTCACAACTTTACTTCCGCCAGTACCTCGCCTCCTACTTTCCAAACTTCACAGAAGCTCTCCTGCAAACACGCAAGACTAACACTCCTGGAAGAAAGGATATGGTGGAGACATGGCTTAGCCACAGCCTAAGGGATGTTTCCAGAATGCCGCGAAAGGCAAAGGTCCCAGGTTCGAGTCCCGGTTTCGGCACACAATTTTAATCTGCGAGGAAGTTTCATATCAGCGCACACTCAGCTGCAGAGTGAAGTTTCATTCTGGAAACATCCCTTAGGCTGTGGCTAAGCCATGTCTCCACCATATCCTTTCTTCCAGGAGTGTTAGTCTTGCGTGTTTGCAGGAGAGCTTCTGTGAAGTTTGGAAACTAGGAGGCGAGGTACTGGCGGAATTAAAGTTGTGAGGCGGCATCGTGAGTCGTGTCGGGATAGCACAGTCGGTAGTGCGCTTGCCCACGAAAGGCAAAGGTCCCAGGTTCGAGTCCCGGTTCCGGCACACAATTTTAATCTGCCAGTAAGTTTCATATCAGCACACACTCCGCTGCAGAGTGAAGTTTCATTCTGGAAACATCCCTTAAGCTGTGGCTAAGCCATGTCTCCACCATATCCTTTTTTCCAGGAGTGCAAGTCTTGCGTGTTTGCAGGAGAGCTTCTGTGAAGTTTGGAAAGTAGGAGGCGAGGTACTGGCGGAAGTAAAGTTGTGAGGCGGCATCGTGAGTCGTGTCGGGATAGCACAGTCGGTAGTGCGCTTGCCCGCGTAAGGCAAAGGTCCCAGTTTCCAGTCCCGGTTCCGGCACACAATTATAATCTGCCAGGAAGTTTCAGTACTGTTCTTATTTATGTTAATTGCAGGAACCCCTTGATGTTGTCGTTATCACTATCACTTTTAACTTGTATTTTAATTGGTTTGATAGATGTGACGACACTGTCAACTTATTCAGAAAATGTATAAAACTAAACTGCTGATGTAATTTTGTAAGTACTTCTACCATGGATGAAGATCTTTATATTTTATATTTGTGTAAGATTGAATCTTAACTAATTTTTGTACTGTTATAGAAATGCCTGGAAGATGGAACAAAAATGTTCAAATGTTTGTAGACGTTATGGGACTTAACTAAAAAATGTTCAAATGTTTGTATAGTCTATGGGTCTTAACTACGGGGTCATCAGTCCCTAAACTTACAAACTACTTACGAACTACTTACGAACTAGGACGGCACAAATATCCATGCCCGAGTGGGGGATTCGAACCCCCGACCGTAGTGGCCGTGCAGACCGTGACTGGAGCGCCTTAGTCCCCTCGGCCACCGCGGCCGGCGGGGCTTAACTACTGGGTCATCAGTCCCTAAACTTACAAACTACTTATGAATTAGCTAATACAAGGACGGCACAAATATCCATGCCCGAGGGAGGATTCGAACCCCGACCGTAGTGGTCGTGCAAATTGTGACTGGCTCGCCGCAGACCGCTCGGCCACCGCGGCCGGCAGGATGGGACACTCCCGAAATCGGTAACACAATAAATTAAATTTTACATGACAGCAAACTGTACAATGCCTTTCCATTCCACTCAGAATTTACATTTGTTTTATCTTATTTCATATGTTTTTATTTATTATATCGAAGTATCGTTGTGACACACACATCTTGGAACATGTCCATTACGTACTCGCCAGCAGAGAGGTTTCTCTGTTTTCTGTGCTCTTTCCATATGTAGGTTAATTGGAAGGAGAGGAAATCATGCCGACCGCAGTGGCCGAGCGGTCTGCGGCGCGCCAGTCCCAATCTGCAGGGCCGCTACGGTCGGGGGTTCGAATCTCCCCTCGGACATGAATGTTTGTGCCGTCTTTAGTATAAGGTAATTCATAAGTAGTTTGTAAGTTTAGGGAGATGACCCCGCAGTTAAGTCCCTTAGCCGGCCGCGGTGGCCGAGGGGACTAAGGCGCTCCAGTCACGGTCTGCACGGCCACTACGGTCGGGGGTTCCAATCTCCCCTCGGGTATGGATATTTGTGCCGTCCTAGTTCGTAAGTAGTTTGTAAGTTTAGGGACTGATGACCCCATAGTTAAGTCCCATAGACTATACAAACATTTGAACATTTTTAAGTTCAAATGTTCAAATGTTTGTACAACTTATGGGACTTAACTACGGGGTCATCAGTCCCTAAGCTTACAAACTACTTATGAACTAGCTAAGACTAAAGACGGCTCAAATATCCAAGCCCGAGGGGGGATTCGAACCCCCCATTTTTAAGTCCCTTAAGCTTAACAAACATTTGAACATTTTTGAGGAATTCGTGCTTTCTCCAGGAAGAGACGGCTCCATGTTTTAATTCCAACGAAGGAAGTATATCTTACTTTCGTCTTAGGCAGGATTCAATTTTCTATCTTCAGAACGTTGTGACGGGTCAAATCTAGTCTCCGATACCGGTTTGACCAATGACGTCACGTTTTACGTCATTCCGTCCCGTGCGTGGTTTCAATATCGGTACTCACTGTTTACAGATCTGATAATTTTGAAGACAGCCTAACTTTCACTTAAAAAAAAAGTTATCTGTAGCATAGCCCTAAGAAGGTAAGGTATAGGTTAAGCAAGAATTTTTTTTAGTACGTGAGGGCGCTTAGCGCCCGAGTCTCCGGTTCAGAAACTCTCGATCGATTTACAGTTGTATGCTCGACATAAATATATCATTTCAGGCCGTACAAGTTCAAGCTTTCTTTAAAATTACCTAATTATTAAATGTATTTTGAAGACGTGGTATCATTAAGTAGATTTGACCTATTTAGGTGAAATCTAACTACCGATACCGTGTTGTGGTAAACTTGGTTCGTAGTATCTCTCGATTATGTATGACGTCATATGTGACGTCATTGGTCAAAGCGGCATCGGCAGTTTATCCCTGTGTGACTGCCAGGTTTGTAGGACTGATAGGAGACCCATTAAACCCTTAACTGCCCTGGAAGCGTCATTTTTGGCCGCAAATTGTTGGGGTAAATGTAATTGTAAATGACTTTTTGAATGTCAAGCATTTATTGTCTAGTTAATATCAAATTGTAAGGTAAACAAATTCATTTAAACATAGAAGGAAGCACAAAGAAATTAATTTAAAAGCTTTGCTTTTATTTGACGTTTTTTTAAATTCACATTAAAAAAAAAAAAAAAAAGGAAATTAGGCCGGCCGCGGTGGCCAAGGGGACTGAGGCGCTCCAGTCACGGTCTGCACGGCCACTACGGTCGGGGGTTCGAATCCCCCCTTGGGCATGGATATTTGTGCCGTCCCAAGCTGTAAGTAGTTCATAAGTAGTTTGTAAGTTTAGGGTCTGATGACCCCGTAGTTAAGTCCCATAGACTGTACAAACATTTGCATTTGCATAAAAATTAGTTTTCATTAGAAAGACGTTATTTTTCCGTGATTTGAACTACTGAAGGCATGGATCTTGCCATATGAAAAAAAAAAAAAAAAAAAAAAAAAAAAAAAAAAAAAAAATAGCGAATAGCGAATAAATATTAAAATGAAAACTCTTGGGGTCAAATGTGACTCCACCAGGGCAGTTAAAGGTTAAGAAAAGACGTTCCAAGAGATTGAACGACGACTAGTTCAAAGGTATCATCGTAATCGAACTAAATCATGTAGATTCATATAAATTGCAGTGTTTTGTCTCGGAAATTTAGTGAAATATAGTGAAACCAGGACGCGCTGTAGGCGGGGTGTATGGCGGCAGGGTCGACGAGGTAGCTCCTGGAGTCGGGCCGATCGTCTGCGAGCGGCGGTAATGGGCCGTGCATCCAGTGGAAACCGCCGTAAAGAGATTGTGCGCCAGGCAACCGGCAAATAACCTGCGTCTCCGCAGTCCCGAAGACTGCGCCGCCGCCGCGGGCCGAAACGTCTCGAGTGGCGCAGTGCGGGCCGCTGTGTTTACAGCCGCGGCTGCCGCCTCTGTTTATCTGTTTCCTCCTCAATTCTGCCCTGGGAGCGCCACTGCGTTCTGGAGTAACACCACGCGCGTGCCAGCGCCGCGCGCCAATCCTCTCAGCGGCTCCGCGTGCTCCGAAAACTTCATCGCGGAACACTGTGCTGCTGCATCTGCGTAGACCAAGTCAGCGGGTGTCGGTGAGGGGCGTCCGTGGTTGCTGCAGTCAGCGTCACACAATGGAACCGGTGGTTTTTTATTCGTTTCTAAAATTTCTTCTTTTTTGTTTTGTTTTTCAGTTTTCAGTCTCACGTTTGGTTTGACGCTGCCCGCACCAAATTTCAAGGCTTCAAAGTAGCGCTTCCATCCTGCGTCTTCAATTATTTGCTGGTTGTATTACAGCCTTTGTCTTCCTATACAGCTTTTACCCTCTAAAGTTACCTCTAGTATCGTGCAGGTTATTCCGATGTCTTGTCACATGTCCTTTCTTCTTGTGAGACGTGACTCAAGACTGTCGGAGCATTATTGTACTCAACCAAGAGAAAGGACTGGATTAATGAGGAAACTCAAGTAGTACACAGCGTGATCAATGATTAGTGATACACGTCTGGGCGACCAATGAGGACGTGAAAAGAGGCATTTTTTTTTTACATACGGGCTACCTTAAAGACCGCTGCTTCGCATGCGTAGGGTGGTAGGTCTGCAACAGTTGTTTCTCACTCTTAATATAAATGTTCAAAGATATAGAGTAAGTACTATCATAATGAAATATTGTGATACTACTTGTAGCCGAGACAGAATGGCCGTGCTATTGAGGCGCCATGCTGCGGTGCGCGCTGCTGTTCGCCGTCGGGGGTTCGATTTGCCCCTCGGGCATGGGTGTTTGTGATGTTCTTAGGATAAGTTGGTCTAACTTAGTTTAAGTTAGTTTAATTAGTTTGTAAGCCTTAGGGACTGATGATCCCGTAGTTAAGTCTCTTGAGATTCACAAACATCTGAGTTTACTATTTTTAACCCCCAATGGCACCCCTTAATAGTTGAATTTCGAAAAATACTCCAACTTGTGTCTTTTAAATTCCAACCAGGTATGCAAATATCATTTTTTTAATTGTTGTTGTTGTGGTCTTCAGTCCGGAGACTGGTTTGATGCAGCTCTCCACAATACCCTATCCTGAGCAAGCCTCTTCATCTCCACACAAGAACGACAACCTACATCTGTCTGAATCTGTTTACTGTATCCAACTCTTGGTCTTTCCCTGCGATTTTTCCCCACACACTTCCCTCCAACGCTAAATTCACAATTCCTTGATGTCTAAGAATGTGTCCTACCAATCTATCCCTTCTTTTAGTCAAGGTATGCCAGAAATTCCTTTTCTCCCCAATTCTGTTCAGTACCTCCTCATTAGTTACACGATCCAACCACCTAATCTTCAGCATTCTTCTGTAGCACCAAATTTCAAAAGCCTCAATCCTCTTCCTGTCCGCACTGTTTATCGTCCATGTCTCACTCCCATACAAGGCAACACTCCATACAAATGCCTTCAAAAGGGACTTCCTTAGGCTTAAATAAATATTCGATGTTAACAAATTTCTCTTTTTCAAGAACGCTTTTCTACCCATTGCCATTCTGCATTTTATATCCTCTGTACTGCGACCATCATTTGTTATTTTACTGCCCAAGTAACAAAACTCATCTACCTCCTTTATTGCTTCGTTTCCCAATCTAATTCCTTCGGCATCACCTGATTTTCTTACACTGCACTCCATTACCCTAGTTTTGCTCTTGTTAATGTTCATCTTATATGCACTTTTCAGCACACTGTCCATTCCGTTCAATTGCTCTTCCAGGTCCTTTGCTGTATCTGACAGAATTACTATGTCGTCGGCAAAACGCAATGTTTTTAATTCTTCACCCTGAACTTAATTCCTTCTCCAAATTTCTCCTTGCTTTCCTTTATAGCTTGCTCAATGTACAAATTGAACAACAATGGAGAAAGACTACAACCCTGTCTTACTCCCTTTCCAACCACTGCATCCCTTTCATGCCCTTCAACTCTGACAACCGCTGTCTGGTTTTTGTACAAGTTGTAAGTAACCTTACGTTCCCTATATTTTACTCCTGCTTGCTTCAGAATTTGAAAGAGTTTATTCCAATCAACATTGTCAAAAGCCTACTCCAAATCTACAAAAGCGAGAAATGTAGGTTTGCCTTTTCTTAATCTATCTTCTAGGATAAGCCGTAAAGTGAGTATTGCCTCCCGTGTTCCTACCTTTCTCCTGAACCCAAACTGATCTTCCCCGAGGTCGGCTTCTACCAGATTCTCCATCCTTCTGTAAATAATTGGTGTTAATATTTTGCAACCATGACTTATTAAACTGATAGTTCTGTAGTTTTCACACCGGTCTGCACCTGCTTTCTTTGGAATGGGGATTATAACATTTTTCTTAAAGTCTGAGGGTACTTCACCGGTCTCATACATCTTACACACCAGGTGAAACAATATTGTCATGGCTGGTTCTCCCAGAGACTTCAGTAGCTCTGAGGGAATATAATCTACTCCAGGGGCCTTGTTTCGACTTAGTTCTTTCAGTGCTCTGTCAAATTCATTTCTCAGTATAGTATCTCCTATTCCATCCTCATCTACTTCTTCTCCCCTTTCTACAATATTGCCGCTAAGTTCATTTCCTTCATAGAGCCTCTCTATATACTCTTTCCACCTTTCAGCTTTCCCTTCTTTGCTGAGAACTGGTTTTCCATCGGAGTCCTTGATATTCATAGAGCTGTTTTTCTTATCTCCAAATGTTTCTTTTATTTTCCTGTAGGCTGTATCTATTTTTCCCCTATTTATACATTCTTCTACATCCTTGCATTTGCCTTCTAGCCACTCCTGCTTAGCCATTTTGCACTTCCTGTCAATCTCATTTCTTAGTCGTCTGTACTCCATTTTGCCTGTTTCATTTACTGCATTTTTATATTTTCTCCTTTCATCGATTAAATTTAGTATCTCCTGTGATATCCAAGGATGTTTTGTAGGTCTTTCCTACCTACCTATTTTTCCTCTGTAACCTTCACTATTTCATCTCTCAATTATACCCATTCCTTCTCTACTGGTTTATTTTCCCCTGTTTCTGTCAATTGTTGCCTAAAACTCCCTCTGAAATTCTTAAGAACCTCAGGTTCCTTCAATTTATCCAGGTCCCATCTCCTTATTTTCCTACCTTTTTGTAGTTTCTTTAGTTTCAGCCTACAGTTCATAACCAACAAGTTATGGTCAGAGTCTATATCTGCTCCTGGGTACGTCTTACACTGTAGAACCTGATTCCGAAATCTATGTCTTACCATTATAAAATCTATCTGGTATCTTCCGGTGTCTCCTGGTCTCTTCCACGTATACAGCCTTCTTTTGTGATTCTTGAACCAGGTGTTTGTTATAACTAAATTATGTTCTGTGCAAAATTCTACCAGGCGGCTTCCTCTTTCATTCCTTTTGCCCAGACCATATTCACTTACTATCTTCCCTTCCCTTCCTTGTCCTACTACCGAATTCCAGTCTCCCATAACAATTAAGTTTTCCTCTCCCTTAATTGTCTGAATAATTTCCTTTAGCTCCTCATATATTTCTTCGATCTCCTCATCATCGGCAGAGCTAGTTGGCATATAAACCTGTACTACTGTTGTCGGTGTTGGCTTCGTATCTATCTTGACAATGATAATGCGATCACTGTGCTGGTCATAGTAGTTTACCCGCATTCCTATTTTCTTATTCATTATCAATCCTACTCCTGCGATACCCCCAATTGATTTTGTATTTATAATCCTATACTCACCTGACCAGAAATCCTGTTCATCATGCCACCGAACTTCACTAATCCCCACTATATCTAACTTCAACCTATCCATTTCCCTTTTTAAATTTTCTAATTTTCCTACTCGATTAAGGGATCTAACATTCCACGCTCCGACCCGTAGAATGCCAGTATTGTCTTTCCTGATGATCACATCCTCCTGAGTAGTCCCCGCCCGGAGATCCGAATGGGGGACTATTTTACCTCCGGAATATTTTACCCGAGAGGATGCCATCATCATATGTTCATACAGTAGAGCTGCATGTCCTCGGGAACGGTAACGGCTGTAGTTTCCCCTTGCTTTCAGCCGTTCGCAGTAGCTGTGTGGCAAGGCCACATTAGCTGATCTTACAAGGCCAGCTCAGTCAATCATCCAGACTGTTGCCCCTGTAACTACTGAAAAGGCTGCTGCCCCTCTTCAGGAACCACACGTTTGTCTGGTCTCTCCACAGATACCCCTCCGCTGTGGTTGCACCTACGGTACGGCTATCTGTATCGTTGAGGCACGCAAGCCACCCCACCTCGGCAATGTCTGTGGTTCATGGGTTTAATTGGTTTAATTATGGGTTCAAAAGTGCCACGTAATGGTCAGTACATAGAAAGTCTGGTAACAGAGGGTCTGTTGCAATTGCTTACCCTGCTCATGCAATAGTGTTATAGTAATTATTCAGCGTGGTGGTAATTATTTTAAATTAAATTTCAGTAACTTGGTTTTTGTGTGGGAGCCACACTGATCACGTATGTTCACCACTTAGACGGGAATTGTAATGTTTTGTGATCCCCTGTCATGTTCTAGTAATGATCAGAAGGTCGGTAATGAAAATCGCATTCACGGGTATTATTTTGTATCCGTTCACACCACTTTGCCGCCCCTGGCGCACAACGGTCAGGCGGATTCAAATTTTATGGCTCACACAGTAATTCTTCTTTGCATGCCTTGTGTGAATGTGGTAAATCATAGCGGGTAATCAGAGGAAACTCCTTGCTTCCATATCCTTGCGAGTGACGAAATTAAACTGTCCTTTTTTGAAAATTGCTAGGAGGTGCATTCAGATGATAGCAACAAAAGATTGCACTTACATTCTCTTTCAAACTAAAAATTAGCATTTTAATTAATGTCACATAGTGTTTATCTTAAAGAATTAGTGGTTAAATAAATAACGATTTTATCCCACATGCGTGTCGAAGTAGTTTCTAAATGTTCATATGACCCTATTCAGCACTAATAGTTCCATTCTTAACGTCTTTCCTGTGGCCTGCAATGGTGCACTGAAGCATAAATAACAAAGTAACGTATCCGTTCCATTTGAGTATGTATATTGGTTCCGATTAATTAGGTCAGACGCGTAAGTAATGTTATCCGCTGCGCGGGTCAATCTTATGACTCTTCAATTTCATTAAAGATGTTGGGCGTGTTTATTTCGCACGCGGCGGGAACCCATATATGTACTCAAACTGGATAAAGCCTGCAATACAAACGTGTGGGAGCCATATTGCATCGCAATAGCTTGCAGTAGGCACCTTCATTGTACAAGTTATCGGGCACAGTGTCAGACAGAATGGTAAAATACACAGTCCAAACACGAGGATATATAAAACAAAATTAAAAACGGCGACAGGTACGTTACAGGTTTAATTTCTAAAAATAGCGAAACAAGTATTTTTTTATTTTCTAACCAACAATACAAATATCAATTTTTGCAGCTCTAGCTTCAAAATTGTTTCAAAAAGAATTTTTCATCCCTTATTTTACCCTCTTAAGGGATAGATTGGTTGAACACATTCTGAGACATCAAGGAATTGTCAACTTAGCATTAGAAGGAAGCGTGTGGGGTAAAAATCGTAGAGGGAGGCCGAGGGACGAATATAGTAAGCAGATTCAAAAGGATGTAGGTTGCCGAATGTATTCTCAGATGAAGAGACTTGCTCAGGACAGGGTAGCGTGGAGAGCTGCATCAAACCAGTCTGCGGAATGAAGACCACAACAACAACTTGTTGAATTTCCAAAAATACTGAAACTGGTGTTTTTTTAATTATGACCAAGATTCCATATCCGAAGTTTCGTAGTTCTGGCTTAAAATTTGAGTTAAAAGCAATTTATTTTTGAAAATCATTTTTTTTGCGTCTTCTATTTTACCATCTTATTGGTTGTATCGTAAAATAGAAGACGCAAAAAAAAAAATGATTTTCAAAAATAAATTGCTGTTAACTCAAATTTTAAGCCAGAACTACGAAACTTCGGATATGAAATCTTGGTCATAATTAAAAAATTAAAAAAAAAAAAAACACCAGTTTCACCATCTTATTGGTTGAATCCACCCCCATGAACCACAGACATTGCCGAAGTGGGGTGGCTTGCGTGCCTCAACGATGCAGATAGCCGTACCGTAGGTGCAACCACAGCGGAGGGGTATCTGTGGAGAGGCCAGACAAACGTGTGGTCCCTGAAGAGGGGCAGCAGCCTTTTCAGTAGTTACAGGGGCAACAGCGTGGATGATTGACTGAGCTGGCCTTGTAGCATCAGCTAATGTGGCTTTGCCACACAGTTACTGCGAACGGCTGAAAGCAAGGGGAAACTACAGCCGTTACTTTTCCCGAGGACATGCAGCTCTACTGTATGGAAATATGATGATGGCATCCTCTCGAGTAAAATATTCCGGAGGTAAAATAGTCCCCCATTCGGATCTCCGGGCGGGGACTACTCAGGAGGATGTTGTCATCAGGAAAGACAATACTGGCATTCTACGGATCGGAGCGTGGAATGTTAGATCCCTTAATCGAGTAGGAAAATTAGAATATTTAAAACGGGAAATGGATAGGTTGAAGTTAGATATAGTGGGGATTAGTGAAGTTCGGTGGCATGATGAACAGGATTTCTGGTCAGGTGAGTACAGGATTATAAATACAAAATCATTTGGGGGTATCACAGGAGTAGGACTGATAATGAATAAGAAAATAGGACTGCGGGTAAACTACTATGAGCAGCACAGTGATCGCATTGTCATTGTAAAGATAGATACGAAGCCAACACCGACAACAGTAGTACAGGTTTATATGCCAACTAGCTCTGCCGATGATGAGGAGATTGAAGAAATATATGAGGAGCTAAAGGAAATAATTTAGACAGTTAAGGGAGAGGAAAACTTAATTGTGATGGGAGACTGGAATTCGGTAGTAGGAAATGGAAGAGAAGGAAAAATAGTAGGTGAATATGGACTGGGCAGGAGGAATGAAAGAGGGAGTCGCCTGGTAGAATTTTGCACGGAACATGATTTAATAGTAACAAACACCTGGTTTAAGAATCACAAAAGAAGGTTGTATACATGGAAGAGACCAGGAGATACCGGAAGGTATCAGATAGATTTTATAATGGTGAGACATAGGTACCGGAACCAGGTTTTAAACTGTAGGACATACCCAGGGGCAGATATAGACTCTGACCATAACTTGTTAGTCATGAACTGTAGGCTGAAACTGAAAAAACTGCAGAAAGGTAGGAAAATAAGGAGATGGTACTTAGATAAATTGAAGGACAGTGAAGTTCTGGAGAATTTCAGAGGGACCTTTAGGCAACAATTGACAGAAACAGGGGGAAATAAAACAGTAGAAGAGGAATGGGTAGCATTGAGAGATGAAATAGTGAAGGCAGCGGAGGACAAAATAGGTAGGAAGGCAAGACCAACAAAAAATCCTTGGGTATCACAGGAAATACTAAATTTAATTGATGAAAGGAGAAAATATAAAAATGCAGCAAATGAAACAGATTAGATTAGATTAGATTAATACTTGTTCCTTAGATCATGTATACGACATTTCGTAATGATGTGGAACGTGTCAGTTTAGTAAATTATGTCTATACTTGACAATTTATATTTTAAGAATTTTTTTTGTAAATATTTTTAAATTTTTTTATTATTTTTTTAATATATTTTTTATGTTTTATCTAAAAATTCATCTACATTGTAGAAGGAGTTGCCATTCAGAAATTCCTTTAATTTCTTTTTAAATACTAGTTGGCTATCTGTCAGACTTTTGATGCTACTTGGTAAGTGACCAAAGACTTTTGTGGCAGCATAATTCACCCCTTTTTGAGCCAAAGTTAGATTTAACCTTGAATAGTGAATATCATCCTTTCTCCTAGTGTCGTAGCTATGCACACTGCTATTACTTTTGAATTGAGTTGGATTGTTAATAACAAATTTCATGAGTGAATATATATATTGTGAAGCTACAGTGAGTATCCCTAGATCCCTAAATAAATGTCTGCAGGATGCTCTTGGGTGGGCTCCAGCAATTATTCTGATTACACGCTTTTGTGCAATGAATACTTTTTTACTCAATGTTGAATCGCCCCAGAATATGATCCCATATGAAAGCAGTGAATGAAAATAGGCGTAGTAAGCTAATTTACTGAGATTTATATCACCAAATTTTGCAATGACTCTGATAGCATAAGTAGCTGAACTCAGACGTTTCAGGAGATCTTCAGTATGTTTCTTCCAATTCAGTCCCTCGTCAATGCAAACACCTAAAAATTTTGAATATTCTACCTTAGCTACAGATTTATGTTCAAAGTCTAAATTTATTAATGGTGTCATGCCATTTACTGTATGAAACTGTATATACTGGGTTTTATCAAAGTTTAATGAGAGTCCATTTGTAGAGAACCACTTAATGACTTTCTGGAAGATATCATTTACAATTTCATCAGTTAATTCCTGTTTGTCAGGTGTGATAGCTATACTTGTATCATCAGCAAAAAGTACTAGCTTAGCATCTTCATGTATGTAGAATGGCAAGTCATTAATATATATTAAGAACAGCAAAGGACCCAAGACCGAACCTTGTGGGACCCCATTTTTAATAACTCCCCAGTTAGAAGAATTAATTGTGTCATCTACATCATGTGAACTGCTTATTTCAACTTTCTGCACTCTTCCAGTTAAGTATGATTTAAACCATTTGTGCACTGTCCCACTCATACCACAATACTTAAGCTTATCTAGAAGAATCCCATGATTTACACAATCAAACGCCTTTGAAAGATCACAAAAAATCCCTACTGGTGATGTCCGGTTATTCAAAGCATTTAATATTTCATCAGTGAAGGTGTATATAGCATTTTCAGTTGAAAAGCTTTTTTGAAAACCAAACTGACATTTTGTTAGAACTTTATTTATACTAATATGTGAAGCAATTCGAGAATACATAACTTTTTCAAAAATCTTTGATAAAGCTGTCAGAAGTGAGATGGGCCGGTAGTTGTTGACATCGTATGTATCCCCTTTTTTATGCAAAGGTTTAACGATAGCATATTTCAGTCTATCTGGGAAAATACCCTGCTTTAATGAGCTATTACAAATATGACTGAGAATCCTACTTATCTCCTGGGAACAAGTTTTTAATACCCTGCTGGAAATGCCATCAATTCCATATGACCGTTTACTCTTGAGAGAGTTTATTATTTTCCTAATTTCTGAAGGTGAGGTGGGTGGAATTTCAATTGTATCAAATTGTGTGGGTATGGCCTCTTCCATTAATTGCCTTGCTCCTTCTAATGAACATTTAGATCCTATTTTCTCCACAACATTTAAAAAGTAATCATTAAAAATGTTTTCAACTTCTGACTTTTTGTTGATAAAGTTTTCATTTGTTTTGATGGTAATACCCTCTTCCTCTGCTCTTGGTTGCCCTGTCTCCCTTTTAATAATATTCCAAATTGTTTTAATTTTATTATCAGAGGAGCTAATCTCAGACATGATGCACATGCTTCTTGATTTTTTAATAACTTTTCTTAATGTAGCACAGTAGCTTTTATAATATTTTATTGTTTCTGGGTTATTACTCTTTCTTGCGGACAGATATAGTTCCCTTTTTCGGTTACATGATATTTTTATACCTTTAGTAAGCCATGGTTTTTTGCATGGTTTCTTAGAATTAAATTTTACTAATTTCTTGGGGAAACAGTTATCAAATACCCTTACAAATGTATCGTGAAATGAATTATATTTTAAATTAACATCATGTTCCTTGTAAACCTCATCCCAGTCTAACTGCTGTAGACTTTCTTTGAAATTTTTAGTTGTTAAGTCATTAATCGAGCGCACTATTCTGGTGGACAGTTTCGAATTACTGAACGGAGCTATTTCATATACTGTTAATAGCTGTGCACCATGATCCGAAAGACCATTCTCAATGGGACAAGCATTTATGTTGTTAAACTTATCTTGGTCTATAAAAAAGTTATCTATCAATGTACTGCTGTCCTTTACTACCCGAGTAGGAAAATCAATAACGGATGTCAGATTGAATCAGCCAAGTAAGACTTCCAGGTCTTTCTTCCTATTACACTCTTTCAGTGAATCTACATTGAAATCACCACAAATAATAATTTGCTTCCCCCTATCTGACAGATAGCACAACAAGGCATCCAAGTTTTCCAGAAATAACTGAAAGTTCCCTGAAGGGGACCTATATACTGTTACAATTATAAGATAATCATCATTAAGTTTAAGCTGGCAGGCACATGCTTCAATATGCTGCTCTACACAAAACTTTTTTGTTTCTAAATTTTTTACACTGTGATAGCTTTTGGCATATATGGCAACTCCTCCTCTTATCTTATTATCTCTACTTACATTTGAGACTAATTTATATCCACTGACATTCACATTTTCCATACCGGTGACAATGTGATGCTCAGACAGGCATAGTATATCTATTACATTATCAGTTTCTATAGCATCTAAACAAACTAAAAGCTCATCTATTTTATTCTTTAGTCCCCCAATATTCTGGTGAAAAATGCTAACATTATTTTTTACTTTACTTCTCTGAGAAATATTTGATTTTTCAACATTTTTAGCACCTGCCTGCCTGAGCTTCTCACTGGACACTGATCTTAGCCTAAAAAAGAAGTACCTTCATGAATTGCAGTGTCCCCCCTTAAGGACTTTGCTATCAACCCAGCTAGTTTCCCCTTCCCTTTCCTATTGAGATGTAGGCCATGTCTAGTGAAATCCCACCTATCAATAGCATCCACAGGAACCAAACCGATGTCCGACAGAGTGTCCGCCCTAAGCAGTTGATCAATCTCCATATTGACTCTCCTGACGGAGCGGTTCAATTGGGGTTGATCGTACCGCATGAAAGCAGGCAACAGTCCAACATTTGTCTGAGTCGTTGCAGAAGCTATTTTAACCAGGTCACACTCAATATTGTAGCCCTGATCCCTATCAATGCTGTTTCCCACCCCACCCACTATAACAACATGATCCTGTTTTGTGAAACCCTTACACAAGGAACCTATATCCTCTACCACCTGGCTTAGACCTGCACTGGGCTTGAAAATGTTTGTGACCTGGTACCTGTCACCTAGTTTTTCCTGTAAAATCTGGCCCACACCTCTTCCATGACTACTTCCTAACAACAGAACTTTCCTCCTACTATCTACTTTTTTTGAAACCGTTGGTTTCCTTGTGAAAGTCTGTTGCTTCCTAACTGCACCTACTTCTAAAGGAGCCTCTTCCTCACTTGACTGTGGTAGCAAGGCAAATCTATTGGTTGTGCCAATTGTGAAGCTGTCAGGAACTATACTCTCTCTGTGGCCCCTGTTCCCTGCTACCACTTCCCACCCATGCTCACCCTTCTCCCCCCTTAACCTCGTAAGTTCCTCCCTAGCACTATCCAGTTCAGCCTGAAGGGCCCTAATCTTCCCTTCCTGTTCAGCTATTTTTCTGTCCCTTGAACACACTTTGCAAAACAAAGGAAGAGACTCATTTGCTTCCCTCTTTCCCACACCGCTACATCCCCCCCAATGAAACCACTTGCTACAACAGCTGCATTGAAACCCAAAACGAACAAACCTACTGCAGCTCAAACACATTGCATTCATGATTGTTACTACGTGATATTGACAATATATATTAACTAATAATACAAGGGTTACTAGATTTGCTTAGGACACTAAAATACGTGTAAGCTGTTAGTAAATGCACTTAAAATTGCGGTATAACACTAAATTTTCACACTCGCGAATTTGGCCTATGAATGTACACAAAACAACTTTTCGCGATTAATGAGCCAATGCGCGAAAAAAGAAAAGAACCTTTAATGGTGAGCTTGAAGACGACACTAATAAACGTATTTAGTTAGTTAACTGTGTTAAATGCACTTAAAATTACGGAGAAACGCTAAATATGAACACTCGGAATTTAGGCCTAACAAGGCGGCGCGAACGTCGTCCACTAAAGTCCACAGGCAAAATGGAGTACAGACGACTAAAAAAGGAGATTGACAGGAAGTGCAAAATGGCTAAGCAGGAGTGGCTAGAAGCCAAATGCAAATCTGTAGAAGAATGTATAAGAAGGGGAAAAGTAGATACCGCCTACAGGAAAATAAAAGAGACATTTGGGGACAAGAAAAGCAACTCTACGAATATCAAGAACTCAGATGGGAAACCAGTTCTCAGCAAAGAAGGGAAAGCTGAAAGGTGGAAAGAGTACATAGAGCAGCTCTACAAAGGAAATGAACTTAGAGACGATGTTGTAGGAAGGGAAGAGGAAGTAGACAAAGATGAAATAGGAGATAATATATTGAGAGATGAATTTGACAGAGCCCTGAAAGACCTAGGTCAGAACAAGGCCCCAGGAGTAGATGACATACCCTCAGAGCTACTAAAGTCTCTGGGAGAGCCAGCCATGACAAAACTATTTGAACTGGTGTGTAGGATGTATGAGACAGGTGAAGTACCCTCAGACTTTAAGAAAAATGTAATAATCCCCATTCCAAAGAAATCAGGCGCAGACAGGGTTGAAAATTACAGAACCATCAGTTTGATAAGTCATGGTTGCAAAATTTTAACACAAATTATCTACAGGAGAATGGAAAAGCTGGTAGAAGCTGACCTCGGGGAAGATCAGTTTGGATTCAGGAGGAACATAGGTACCCGGAGGCAATACTCACTTTACGTCTTATCTTAGAAGATAGATTAAGGAAAGGCAAACCTACATTTTTAGCTTTTGTAGATTTGGAGAAAGCATTTGACAATGTTGACTGGAATACACTCTTTCAAATTCTGAAGTCAGCAGGGGTAAAATATAGGGAAAGGAGAGTTATTTATAACTTGTACAAAGGCCAGACCGCAGTTATTAGACTCGAAGGGCATGAAAGGGAAGCAGTGGTTGGGAAGGGAGTAAGACAGGGTTGTAGCCTTTCTCCGATGTTATTCAATTTGTACATCGAGCAGGCGGTGAAGGAAAGCAAGAAAAAATTTGGAATAGGGATTAAAGTTCAGGGGGAAGAAATAAAAACATTGCGTTTTGCTGATGACATTGTAATTCTGGCAGAGACAGGAAAGGACCTGGAAGAGCAGTTGAATGGAATGGACAGAGTGTTGAAGAGAACGTATAAAATGTACATTAACAAGAGCAAAACAAAAATAATGGAATGCGGTCTTAGAAAATGAGGCGAGGCTGAAGGAATTAGATTAGGCAACGAAACAATGAAGGTGGTAGATGAGTTTTGTTACTTGGGTAGTAAAATAACATGTGATGGTCGCAGTACAGAGGATATAAAATGCAGAATGGTAATGGGAAGAAAAGCATTTTTGAAAAAGAGAAATTTGCTAACGTCGAATATTAATTTAAGTGTAAGGAAGTCCTTTCTGAAGGCATTTGTTTGGAGTGTTGCGTTGTACGGGAGTGAAACATGGATGATAAGCAGTGCGGACAGGAAGAGAATAGAGGCTTTTGAAATGTGGTGTTACAGAAGAATGCTGAAGATTAAGTGGGTAGATCGCATAACCAATGAAGAAGTACTGAACAGAATTGGTGAGAAAAGGAATTTTTGGCATACCCTGACAAAAAGAAGGGATCGCTTGGTAGGACACATTCTTAGACATCGGGGAATCGTAAATTTAGCATTGGAGGGAAGTGTGTGGGGTAAAAATCGCAGAGGGAGACCAAGAGACGCGTATAGTAAGCAGATTCAAGTGGATGTGGGTTGCCGTTCTTATGAGGAGATGAAAAGGCTTGCTCAGGATAGAGTAGGGTGGAGAGCTGCATCAAACCAGTCTCCGGACTGAAGACCATAACAACAACATTGGTTGAATTTCAAAAAAGGCCGAAACACGTGTCTGTTAAATTCGAACCATGAATTAAAATCCGTAATTTTGTCGTTCTACCTTCAAAACTGCCTAAATAGCAACTTTTTTTGTGGTTCTACCTTCAAAACTGCCTAAATAGCAACTTTTTTTCAAAAAACGTTTCATACCCTATTTCACCCCCTTACGGACGGAATATTGAAAAATCGATTCTTAAATGAAGCCTACAGAGTAAGATCAACACCCTCCAAAAATTTCAAGATCTATCTTCAGTGGTTTGGGCTGGATGATGATGGTCAGTGTTAGAACTGAAGGTAAGCGTTTTGGGCATTAAATTTTGCCATCAGAATAGATCGTTTGTAAAGTAATACAGTAATAATAATGAACAAATATAAAAAACTTACAGAATCGAACTGTAAATTTGCAAAATAAATAAATAAATTAAATTAAATAAAAATAAAATTAAAAAGGAGAAATGAGGACAGAAATGAACCAAATAACCACAAAAAGTCTCTAACGAGAGAAATAAAATTCAGAATTGGACTGGATAACATCACAAGTAAAGAAAGGTAAAGTAAATTTGAATTAGGGAACAAACTTAATCAAAACCAATACAAAGAAGATCAGTCTTTGATGTAAACATTTAACACTAGGCAACAGTAATTAGAGTGGAATCACTGTACGGATTCTGAATGCCGAACAGTGAGTAAAACAGGGAAACAAGAACAACTAGGAAAGAAAGAAGGGAAAATAAGCAAAATAATGTTAACTACGACGATGAAGAGAAGAAATGAAAAATCCTACAGAAACATAGAGAAACTGTTACAGACAGAATAAAGAAAAGGAGATTTATGTTTTACGGACACATTTACAGAATGAATAATACTTTAACGAAGACAATTTCATTTCAAAATTCAAGAACACCATGCGATTGGTTGGAAATAATAATAATAATAATAATAAATGAATTTGAGAAAACTGCGCGTCACAGAATGGAGCATAAATGAGAGGGAAGTCTCAGGTACCAATTAGTGCTGTATTATCTCCTATTCAACAACAAAATTAGTACAACTAGCAGGACGATTGTAAATGAACACAGGAAAATCAACAGCCAACGCATGTAGAAGTTCCGGTAAGACAGGAAGAAAAATATTGCTACATGGTATATCTTCTAAGCGGTCTATAACTGACTAAAATATGTGAAGACCCGTGAAAGGTAAAGATCCCAGGTTCGAGTCCCGGTTCCGGCAAACAGGTTTAATCTTCCATGAAGTTTCATATCAGCGCACATTCCGCTGCAGAGTGAAAGTTTCATTCTGGAAACATTCCTTTTTGGCTAAGCCATGTCTCCACCATATCCTTTCTTCCGGGAGTGTTAGTCTTGCATGTTTCGCAGGAGAGCTTCTGTGAAGTTTGCAAAGTAGGAGGCGAGGTACTGGCGGAAATAAAGTTTTGAGTCGGCATCGTGAGTCGTGTCGGGATAGCTCAGTCGGTAGAGCGCTTGCCCGCGAAAGGCAATGGTCCCAGGTTCGTGTCCCGGTTCCGGCACACAATTTTAATCTGCCAGGAAGTTTCAAAAGCTCTGTTGCTTGGTTTTGAGAACCAAATTCTATTATTAATGTAACAGCTACAAGAAAGGACTTTATTTACGTACAATGGAAATATATATTAGATGTATTTTCAGAACAACTGAAAAAATTAGCCGTTTTAAGGTCTTCTTCCACAAATCGGAAACGTCCCTCCCTCTGACAATATCCTGGTTGCTTCCTTGAAGTAGATTCCAATATGCCACGGCCTCAAAATATGGAGATCACATTTCCTTTTCCTGAGAATGAAATTAAAGCAGCCTACAGGTCACGTCAGACTTTTAAAAACATTCTCACTTTACTGACGTTTACGAGAGCGGAAAATAATACCTAGACCGATTCGAAGAATAGATTAGGTTACTGCTTGCTATAGTTTCAAACACGCTAATGGAGGCGAATTCATGAAAGATAAAAGCACGACAGGCAGTTGTTACGCAAATAGCGTGCCGGACGTTGCCGAAAGGCTAGCTGGATTAAAAAGTGGCAGCAGGCTGACTTCTGAGGCCAATGAACTTATTAAGATTGCTATCGACGAAAACTTCGTAAAAGCATCAACACCGTTCGCTGGCGGGGCAAGTTTCCTGATGGAAGCGTTGATATTGTTCTGAGGCCTCAAGGCCTTTAAATTACATAGTAACGGAATGCTTTCCTGGCGACCATAGGACTAATTCAGTATTTTCAATTGCCAGCCACGAAGAATATATAGCCGTTCCTGATAAACTGTCAGAATAACGAAAATGATACCACAGTGTATAGAGCGTTTATGTCCTCCTCCTGGCGACAGGAAGCGATTTCAGCCAGCGTTTAAATTAACCACGTCAAATCTAAAATCAACCACGCCGACCCCGCATAGATGCGGGGCAATGGTGAAAGAAAATGTAGTGTATGTTTTACCATGTTAAAACTAAACATAAATTTCTTGAGATAAAGTTTCATCTAAATGCAAGTTTCAAGTTTTCATCGACCATGATTATTTATATTGGAAGATTGTTCAGTCGCCTCTTACAGAGGAGTAGAAGTATGACAACTGTTGCTTCTACCTGAAGCACGGAACGAAATATTTATTTGTTCGTCCACACTTGTGGGAAGACGAAGTATGTCCGAACGTGTGTTATTTTCTATTAAAAAAATTCCAATCATTTTACGTATGATTTTACATTGTTCAGATCTAGTGTGTATTCAAAAAATGTTCAAATGTTTGTAGAGCTGATGGGACTTAACTACGTGGTCACCAGTCCCTAAACTTACAAACTACTCATGAACTAGCTAATACTAAGTACGGCACAAATATCCATGCCCGAGGGGGGATTCGAACCCCCTACCGTAGTGGCCGTACAGACTGTGACTGGCGCGCCGCAGAACACTCGGCCACCGCGCCCGGCTGGTGTGTATTCTTTCAGGATGAGTACTGCTATAAAGGGACAATTCCAGAGATTGTGGATATGTTGCAGTTATACGAGGAAATATGGAATACTGAATGTATTGTTAATAATTGTAACTGAGATACACACTCATCTTTCAACTGTGGTCTTCTCGTTGGTGCCTTGCATTTTCTTCTTTTCTTTGTCTAGTGGTAAGGTGCAAAGGCAGGACATTGAAACTTATCCGTGAAGATGTAACATACACTTTTGAAAGTAACAGAATTTCAACTTGCTTCTTGTAACATTGTAACAAAACACTACATTCTTGAATTCCCAAATAGAACCATATTCTTCACATCCATTTTAATGCACAATACTCGAAATAGCAAATTTTTAGAACAGTTTAACAGTTCAAAGATGGACTGTTACTCTTCTTCCGGCTACTTTATGCAATTACTCGTGGACAAGCTGTAAAAAGTACAGAACTCGACGAGACGGTTCTGATTTTACATGCATGGAAAGTAATCGGTATAATTTTGTTATAAGTGTTTGGTTATCAATGCAAGGAGTTTGCTAATGAATAGCAATTAACATTATTTTTAATGCAAAAGGAAACAATTTCAACAATAACACAGTCTCTAAAATTGATTGCGCTCAATAAAACGGAAAATAAACGTTAAGATCCAGTGATTTAGAAAATTGAAAAATGTGAAAAATGTGGCATCGGTAGTTAAAATATATAAATTACATTATATTGAACGATTTACTTTCGGCTATTTGGATACCAATATTAAAAGTAATCCTTCAAAATACAGCACATAGTTCGGATTAGACTGAAATTTAGATTGAATATTTTCGTGTAATGCATTCACCACGTAGGCTCAACTTACGTATGACAGAATTGTAACTTTATGTAAAATTTATAATCGAAAATTACATGGAAGCTCAAATTTCGTCAATCGGGTTACGTATTGGATACCACTATTTGAGAAAGGTCCACATGGTACTGATTATTTATTAATTCAATAGCAAAACTCCGTTTGTCTTTGGTTTTCTTGGCAGATCTTTGGTAAGTAGGTTCTTTGACAGTACTTCAAAACGACACCACCGCAGAAATAAAATATCAAATCATTCAAAACACACAACAAGCCAGATTTCTAGTTCTTCACACAATCTCAACTAGTCAGATTGTTTCTTTACATTTTAGATTCCATCATCCAAATCTACTGTTGCATTGTTGCTATCTGAATTTTTTATTCTTTCCTCGTTTAAATTTTTTAAACATGGGGAGCCAGAATGCAGGTGAGAAAACTTGCGTCTTCGAGATATATAGTCCATTTCCTTGCAGTATCCGCCTTTATTTGTGTGCTGCAACCAATATTTTCTTTTTTCTTATTTACTAACTCATCTTATGTATCTCCTTTCACTTGCCAAGGTGTGTTCATGGTTCTCTCACTACATACGTGTATCTGACTATTCAGTACTGCGTCAGAAAAAGTAAATTTGGTCAAATTAAAACAGCTTACAGTGGCCTGTTAGTTACCGCATAGATGCGGAAAACAAATTTTCAGTCTTATCGGGAACGACTAACTAGAAATAGGGCATGATCATCCTTATCCGTTTTGAAAATAGACGTTACTGCTATTCAAAATTTGTGGTTTTTCGAGTTATCTCCGAAGTCATCCAGAGCTCCTCTAGGTCTTGCGAGAGCTACGATTTTAAGTTTCACTAAGCGAAATATAAATTTCTCTCTGGTACTGAGGAAACATGATGAAAGTACAGTGTGATCCGGTTGCTTTAAGCCGTTAAACTATGAAAGCCTTCTCTCCATTATGAATGTCGAACACTAAGGCAATGGGTGAGCGTAGATTTTCACAAATAAGTGTGACCGATTCTCTCCCCCAATGGGCAAATTTTTATCTTTTTATTTTGTAAAAGACGTCCAATCACGGCAGGCGGTATATTGCACTTATTTCTGGAAATATGTGTTGAAACATTCCCGCGTAGCACTTTAAAGTCAAAATAAATTACATATTGAAACACAGTGAAACCGTGGTTTAAAGGAAGTGCGTGTGCCGGCCGCGGAGGCCGAGGGGAATGAGGCGCTCCAGTCACGGTCTGCACGGCCACTACGGTCGGGAGTTCGAATCCCCCCTCGGGCATGGATATTTGTGCCGTCCTTAGTTCGTAAGTAGTTCATAAGTAGTTTGTAAGTTTAGGGACTGATGACCCCGTAGTTAAGTCCCATAAGCTATACAAACATTTGAAGTGCGTGTACGAAAAAAGAAAGGAAGGAATTAGTCTTTAATGAATTGCTTCGATGCTCTATCACAAATACTACTCAACGGAATGTTACGCGGAAGCTGAAATTTAAAAAGGTGGATTAAATTTAAATTTTGTCCCTTGGAGTGTGGCCGGGCCGAGCACTCTAAGGCGCCTTGCTGCGGAGCACGTGTTTGCTCCACGTTGGAGGTTCGTTTCATCCCTCTTACATATATGTGTGTGTGTATATATTGTCTTAGTTTACGTTACTTTAAATAGTTTGTAAGCCTAGGAACTGATAACCACAATAGTTAAGTCCGGTAAATTTACAAACATTTGAATTTTTTTGTTTGAAATTTAAGCTTTTATTAATGTTTTCATTCTTGCAACAGCTCACGAAATTTCACATGCACTTAATTTCGGTGAACAGTGACCACATTCAGACCTGTAGTGTACTTCAGAGTTCGTGTCATTGTGAACATGGATGGAAATATAACATTAATTCTACATTAAACATGACTGTATGGTGTAGTTACACAATCACACGAACTCTGAAGTCTGTGTCGTAAGACAGAAATCACTGAGTAGTGCATCAAATTGAGGTCTGCGCCATATTTAAATAAAAAATAATCATTATGTCCTGCTCCTCCCCCACCTCCTGCTCTTCCCCCCACCCATCTCCCACCCCAAGTGAAATCTTGGCGGGAATTCTCCTCCCTCCTCCAGACACCGACCCTTCATAGAATTTGATGGAAAACTGTCAGTGAGTGCTGGACACCTAGTCTGGAAGACTGTGGCATCGTGAGCAGTCTCTAAATTGTGTAGTACAATAATTGTTTATAAAACCGGAAAATGTTTATAAGTAATCTCTTGCTGTCGGTCAATCAAAGAAATCGAAATCCGAATTTTGGCGGGAAGTGACGAAGACGAATGTCTTTAGGAAGACGGAAACTGCGTTAGAAACATCGTTGTCGTCTAGCACGTTCCTGGATATTAATCAAATGCAGCCAGAAATGCCGAAAGAACGGACGACGGACGTTCAATCCGGATGGTGTACGATGTGGTACGCAGATCTGAACTGCTGTGTCATTCGGATAGGGTGTCTTCACAGGGTGTGGTTCGGGCGGAGCGACCTAATAGTCTTCTGCGACCATTCCGCTCACACCCTGTGCACTGCCGAACACTTGGTCCCACACGAGTGGCAATTTCTCGGATGGAGAAATCACATTCTCTCATGGCAACAATGCACCCTCTCTCAAACTCACTGATCTGACGGTGCTGTTGGAGCACATATCTCCGAGGCATCTTGCATTCATTCTTGCATTCTTGATTCATTATCTTCGGTTTATAGTGACAATGAGTGCCGCAGGCACATTTTTACCTGTAGTTGGTGTTGCGCCATGATACAGATGTTGATCTTGAACCCGCGGACCGATACGGTTCTGCAGACCATACTAATTTACAGGTGCAGTAAATATCAACTTCCTTATTTCTAGTCTTTCAAGGTACTTTGTTTTCTGATTATGAGTGTGCTTCTACATCTCGGTTGTTTCAAAACATCGATTTAAAATTTCTCATTTCTGGGCAGACATCTTCGCCAGTCCAACCTGCACAATATCCTAGTTCATCTCTTCGCCAACACCAGTCCGCGGCCACAGGTATCATATGCCTATGGAAGACCCCACTGCAACACCTACCCAATCCCCCTCCGTTACTTTCTACTGCACTCGTGTCACAGGCTTATCCAACCCTATCAAAGGTCGGGCCAACTGTGAAATCAATCACCTAACTTATGGTGCTCCAAGTCCTGTCCGCTTTTTATTCTAGTATGATGTCCATTAGGACGAATGTGGCTAGAAACGAGGTAGTCCACAATGCGGCACAACATACAGCTAAGCATATGCTTAATTTCAACAGCTGCTTTACAACCCGACCAGCTGGATCCCACCCCCCCCCCCCCTCGCCCTACCTACCTCTATTTTCTTTTCTGAAATGCACTGACTGAAGTTATTTTTTCCATACATTCTCCGATCACTCGAGGCCTGAATCTGCAGTCACCTCTTTTTTTCTACACACACACAGTTTCAGCATTATCTATCCTACACATCTCCCATTTCTAGTATGTTTTTAATTATAAGAGATATTCTGATAGCGATTAAGACAATTATTTCTCACCTGAAGCGGTGCGAATTTTCAGTGGACCCATAGATATTCATACGTAGGTTTGTACAATTCGTTTTGTATATGTAGATTAAAAACAGTTCTTCATTTTCTTTTTGTACGTTATGAGTTCCTTTTAAATCGGTGTATAATCTACGAGAGCTATTCGCATCGTAGGGAACGTTTTGGTATTAAACACCTAAGTACAAGAATTTTTTTTAAATATATATATATATATATCTGAAAGAGCGACTACAATACTACTTTTCTATATGGTCACCAAGCAAACTGAAGCACTTATCGCACCCGTGGACAACCTTGGAAATTCCTTCGTCGTAAAATTCTGCTGTCTGAGACTTCCTTACATCCCACTGCTGCTTTTCCGTCTTGCCGGCTAAGCTTGGTTGGCAACAAGACGAAAAAACAGCATTGGGATATGCCTTAAGTGGATTATATATAAAAAAGGATAACGAACACAAAAAATTAAAAACTTTTTTTATCTCTACATGCAAAACGAAATGTAAAAATTTATGTATCGACATTTACAGAACAACAGAAGACGCTTCGCGAATAAAAGCGAAAAGCGTCTGGTGTGGAATGATTGCCTTAATTGTAGTCAGAATGACGGACAACATGTTATAGGTAATTTTAGCAGCTACTGCGGAAGATGACCATACGACCATACACTACTGACCATTGAAATTGCTACACCAGGAAGAAATGCAGATGATAAACGGGTATTCATTGGACAAATATGTTATATTAGAACAGACATGCGAGTATATTTTCACGCAATTTGGGTGCGTAGATCCTGAGAAATCAGTATCCAGAACAACCACAACTGGCCGTAATAACGGCCTTAATACGTCTGGGCATTGAGTCAAACAGAGCTTGGATGGCATGTACAGGTATAGATGCCCATGCAGCTTCAACACTATACCGCAGAGTTCATGAAGAGTAGTGACTGGCGTACTGTGACGAGCCAGTTGCTCTGCAACCATTGACCAGACGTTTTTATTTGGAGAGAGATCTGGAGAATGTGCTGGGCAAGGCAGCAGTGGAACATTTTCCATATCCAGAAAGGCCCGTACTGGACCTGTAACATGCAGTCGTGAATTATCCTGCTGAAATGTAGGGTTTCGCAGGGATCGAATAAAGGGTAGAGGCACGGATAGTAACACATCTGAAATGTAACGGTCACTTTTCAAAGTGACCGAGACGTGTAACACATACCATCACGCCGGGTGATACGCCAGTATGGAGATGACGAATACACGCTTCCAATGTGCGTTCACCGCGATGTCGCCAAACACGGATGCGACCTGGATGCGACCTGGATTCATCCGAAAAAATGACGTTTTGCCATTAGTGCATCCAGGTTCGTCGTTGCGTACACGATCGCCTACCCTCGATTACCTATCTACATGCTGCGTATGGCCGCTATGTACCATCCCCAGCACCGCCTTGCAACATTCCTGCTCCGCCTACCCTCAGCTCCCCGCCTATCCAGTCCCCGAGTGCTTCTCGGAACGCCGCCGCCAGAATTGGCGGTAAAGTGTGACAGTGTGATTGAATGAATAACAGTGTTTGCGGTTTCATGGCAAAGGATGTGCCCGAAATCTGCATGTTTATGTCTTTTTTGTGTCTTTAGTGGCTAGTGGAATGGCTTTGCAATGAGTTAAATACCATCCTCTTAATTATAATTCGTCACATTGCAGACCAGGAGTGCTCTAGAGTTAATTAATTGATTTGCGACACGTATGAGTAATATTCTGACAAGGCAACTGTTACGTTTGTATTTATTAGACACACGATTAGTTTCGTCGTACTGCGAAAACGTCATCTTTTTCAAGCGTATACAAAAATCTAATGAATGTAAAATTTTAAAATAACCTTTGACTTCAAAATTTATAAAAATTAGGCAAAATTACTGCGTGTGATCAAGCTCTTGTAAACTTAGTTAGAAGCATGATTGTTTCAGTTAGTAGATAGGTCAATATTATTCCACCTTGCGTGGAGTTTAATTCTGCGTCATTAAAGAGATAACATGGTTGACCAGTCTGGAAACTAAAACAGCCATACTATATGAAATAACAGTAATTTAGCTCAGCAGTTTACATCAGCTTGTTCATACGCGGTAATTTTGGTTGATTATTTTAAAATTTGACATTAGTAAGTTGATTTTTGTAAACATTTGAAAATAGCGAAGTACTTTTCAATTTCATTTTCATAAATGGGAAGGAGGATGGAAGCTTGTTGTTTAACGTCCCGTCAACAACGTGGTCATTACAGACGGAGCTAACGCTCGGAGTTTTGTGTAAGGATGGGGAAGAAAATTAGCCGTGCCCTTTCGAAGGAGCCTTCCCGGCATTTGCCATGAATGATTTAGGAAAATCAGTGGAAACCTAAATCTTGATGGCCGGAGATGGATTTGAACCACCGTCCTGAATGCGAGTCCAATGTCTATCTACTGCGCCACATCTCTCCGTCTTTCATAAATGGGAAGTCGTATATAATTAAATTCAGTAGGTTGATTGTTGTACTATTTGTTGGTTGAAAAAGTAAACAGTTACCAGTTGCAAGGTTGCAGATTTATTTACAACCGGTTTCGAGAAATTGTTGCCCCTCTTGAGGTATCTATGGAGAAAACAGTTAACAATAATAAACAAATACAAATATTACATAAAATTCCTAGTAGAATCATGAGATTAAAGGGGCAAGAAGTACACTGTCTATAAAGATTTCTGAAAAGTGACAAAATGTAAGTAACGCACCTAAAATTTATATGAATTCTTTCTACAGTTCCTTATTTTACCAATATTCAGTAGAATAGCGAATTAATATTTCACATTTTGTCATTTTTCGAGAAAGCTTTATATACAGTACATCTTGCTCCTTTTATCCTGTGATTCAACTGCGAATTTTATAAAATATTTGTATAGTATTCGTAACTGTTTCCCTTAAAGATACCTGAAGAAGGGCAATAATTGCTGGAAACGGTTTGGAAATCAATCTGCAACCTTGCAACTTGTAGCTGTTTACTTTTCCAACCTATAAGACACAGTTGCTGCAATGAATAAAACATTTAATAATTGTAATACTTGTTATAAACATTTAGAAATTGCGACGTAGTTTCCATTATCCTTTTTTTCCCTTTTTTTAATTTGACATTGAATAGTTTGATTTTTGTAATATTTCTTGTATGTCGCGGCTGAATAGCCGTGTACACTAAGGCGCCTTGCGGAGGCGCGCACGGCCGTTCGCCGTAGGGGGTTCGAGACCGCCGTCGGGTATGTGTGTGTGTGTGTGTGTGTGTGTGTGTTTTCCACATTTCAGTTGCTGTAAACACTTGAAAATGGCGACGTAGTTCGCCGAAACTTGTCTTGAGTCTAATAAATACAAAAGTCCCTGTTGACTGATGAGCATATTAATCATATGTTTCGGTAATAAATCATTTTGGTTATATTGTTGAATTCCATCCTGCACCTTTCAGTGTTACTTCTTCAGTTCTGCACCATTTTGGACCCGTTTTAAATTTAATTTACCTGTCACTGCCCCATTCCCCCCCCCCCCCCAAAAAAAAGAAAAAAAATCTGCCACCCTGGTAGGTGGCACGGTTCGCCTCCCCAACCCCTCAGCAGCATCGCGGGCCCTACCCTGGCCGCGATTATTTCCGTCAACACGCGTTCCTGAAGGGCACTTCCGGCCGTCGGTTTCCCACGCGGCGCTTGGCTGGTAGCGACCCAGCGCCCCCAGGCCGGGTTCGCTGCCACGTGGCCGCCACCCCTCAACATCCCTCGGCGCGCCAGCTGTCTGCACCACCCCCGCACCCTAATCCTGGGAGGGCGCGGGTGGTCACGCCCTGAGCGCCGGACACCGCCCTGCCGGCACGTTCTCAAAAAGCCATACGGAGCAACGATGAGCTAAACTGCCGGTTTCCCATTTCTGTCATTTCTGCTACTCTCCCGTATCTGCGTTCTCAGTTTGGGTTTGTTACACTTCACAATCATAAATCACTAATTCACTACTTATACCCATCCGCACACCGCCAATAGCGACCTACGCGATTTCTTCAGCTTTTCTTGCGATTTCCGCGACTTATCACCACAGACGCTGTCATTAGTAGTAAGTAGCCATATACCTGACTAGTACAGTTATCAGACACAACAGTATCAGCGCATACCTAGCAGCCGATATGATGTGAATCCATCTCATGGTGTGTGCAAAGCGACTTCGGTTGGTCGAGTTCTTGTTGGAAAATATTCAACATCCGTTTAAATGTTCAATAATCAATAGCTGAGTAGGCCGCAGTTATTGAAGATCATACATCAGGCATAGCATGACTTCGTTATGACGCGCTTCAGACTATTTGTTAGTGAGCCACAGGTACAGGAGAACATGTAACACATGCAGGTACATAGGTATTTAATAATATGATCGCTCCTCCGCCGAATACTACCCTCCTGGCCATTAAAATTAATACTCCACGATTATGACGTGCTACAGACGCGAAATGTAAGCGACAGGAAGAAGATGCTGTGATATGCAAATGGTTAGCTTTTCAGAGAATTCACACAAGGTTGGCGTCGGTAGCGACAACGTGCTGACACGAGGAAATTATCCAACCAATTTCTCATACACAAACAGCAGTTGACCGGCGTTGCCTGGTGAAAGGTGTTTTGATCCCTCGTGTAAGGAGGAGAAATGCGTACCATCACTTTTCCGACTTTTATAAAGGTCGGATGGTAGCCTATCGCGATTGCGGTTATCGTATCGCGACATTGCTGCTCGCGTTGGCAGCGACCCGATGACTGTTAGCAGAATATGGAATCGGTGCGTTCAGGAGGGCAATACGGAACGCCATGCTGGATCCCAACGGTCTCGTATTACTAGCAGTGGAGATGACAGGCATCTTATCCGCATGACTCTAACGGATCGTGCATCCACGTCTCGATCCTTGAGTCAACTGATGTGGACGTTTGCAAGACAACAACCTACTGCACGAACAGTTCGACGACGTTTGCAGCAGCGTGGACTGTCAGCTAGAAGACCATGGCTGCGGTTACCCTTGACGCTGCATCACAGACAGGAGCGCTTGCGATGGAGTACGCAACGATGAAACTGGGTGCACGAATGGAAAACGTTATTTTTTTCGGATAAATCCAGGTTCCGTTTACAGCATCATGAAGGTCGCATCCGTGTTTGTCGACATCGCGGTAAACGCACTTTGGAAGCGTGTACTCCTCATCGCCAACTGGCGTTTCACTCGGCGTGACGGTATGGGATGCCATCAGTTACACGTTTCGGTCACCTCTTGTTCGCATCGACGGCACTTTGAACAGCGGCCGTTACATTTCAGATGTGTTACGACCCGTGGCTCTAATCTTCTTCGATCCCCGCGAAACCCTACATTTCAGCAGGATAATGCACGACCGCATGTTACAGCTCCTGTACGGGCCTTTCTGGATGCGGAAAATGTTCGACTGCTGCCTTGGCCAGCACATTCTCCAGATCTCTCACCAATTGAAAACGTCTGGTCAATGGTGGCCGAGCAACTGGCTCGTTACAATAAGCCAGTCACTACTTTTGATGAACTGTGGTATCGTGTTGAAGCTGAGTTGGCATCTGTACTTGTACACGCCATCAAAGCTCTGTTTGACTCAATGCCAAGGCGTATCAAGGCCGTTATTACGACCAGAGGTGGTTGTTCTGTGTACTGATTTATCAGGATCTATGCACCGAAATTGTGTGAAAATGTAGTCACATGTCAGTTCTAGTATAATATATTTGTCCTGTGAATGCCCGTTTATCATTTTCATTTCTTCTTGGTGCAGCAATTTTAATGTTGTTGTTAATGTTTGTTAAGCTTATGGGACTTAACTACGGGGTCATCAGTCCCCGCCGGCCGCGGTGGCCGAGGAGACTAAGGCGCTCCAGTCACGGTCTTCACGGCCCCTACGGTCGGGGGTTCGAATCCCCCCTCGGGCATGGATATTTGTGCCGTCCTAGTATGTAAGTAGTTCATAAGTAGTTTGTAAGTTTAGGGACTGATGACCCCGTAGTTAAGTCCCATAGACTTTACAAACATTTGAACATTTGAACATCAGTCCCGCAATTTTAATGGCCAGTAGTATATAGCTATTCTTTCGTTACATTATTACAATTTGATATAATGTACTAACTCGATTCAAGGAGACATGTTCCTCACTCGGTATTGCTGAACGTGATAAGTATAAATAAATAGCCGTGGTGGAACAGCAGAGCTTTCTAAAGCGCATTGCTGCAGAGCGCGCGGTTGTTTCCTGTCGGAGGTCCGTGTTATCCATCGTACACGAATGTGTGTGTTGTCCTTATTTATGTTTGAATTAGTTTAAGTCGTTTGTAAGGCTAGGAACTGATAACCAGACCGCGGAATTTTAGGTCGTAAAAAGAGCATTTTAGGCGCCTTAAATAGGCTCTTTCATTACCTCATTAAGGCCAAATAATATCTAGAATAGGCCATGAAAAGAATTCATCACATGAAATAAACATTAAGTAAAATGCGTAGTGTTGACTTAAGAGCAAATTTTTATTCGCTTAAGGTAAGAGAAACAGTACTGGACATGAATGAGCAAACTGACACCAAACCTTTTATACTTGTTCGAAGATAAAAATACAATGCAGATCAGTGGCCATAAGATGATATCCATGTGATAGGCCGCCGCAAATTAACAAAAGCTGAATAAACCAGTGGTTTCAACCATTCAGACCATAATTGGCTTCACAGTAAATGAATGAAACCTTTTGTACGTTTTCCAAAGGAAAGCCACAATATGCCGAGAATGAACGTTCTACAACAATGGATGTGGCGGGGACATACTTTAGGTACATTTTGGACAGGAATGCAGCAGTGAATGGAACTGGGTTTTCCGCAAAGGTCCTTCACGCCGGTGTTGTTCTGGAAAACCTGCTGAATTATTTTCACGTTATTTCCTCCCACGTCACCTGCACTTCATTAATTTACTTTTCCACCTCCTCCAGAAAAGCAATATTCTCCTAGGTAGGTTTACCTGAGACTTATAATTCGTAAATAATAACGCTTCTGGGTCTAACTTGCCAACAATCGGTTTTGGAATGTGCTGCAGTTTCGTTTACAAATATCCCTGTAGTCCGTCCGTGAACATTAAGTCCTCAAAATGTTTCAATAATTCTTCCATTGAATCTTAGAAGCAAGTCTTTTGAAAATATAAGACACAGGTACACCAGTTATCAGAGTTGAAGGTCATGAAAGGAATGCAGAGGTTGGGGAAGGAGTAAGACAGGTTTGTAGTCTTTCTCCAATGTTCTTCAATTTGTACATTGAGCAAGCTATAAAGGAAAGCAAGGAGAAATTTGGAGTGAAAGTTCAGGGCGAGGAAATAAATACATTGCGTTTTGCGATGACATTGTATTTTTGTCTGAGACAGCAAAGGATCTGGAAGAGCAGATAAACGAAATGGACAGTATGTTGAAAGGTGCGTATAAAATGAACATTAATAATAGCAAAACAAGGGTAATGGAGTGCAGTCTAAGAAAATCGGACGATGCTGAAGGATTTATTCTACGTAAAGAAACAATAAGGGTGGTAGAAGAGTTTTGTTACTTACGCAGAAAAAAACACACAATGGTCGCAGTACAGAGGATATAAAAATGGTGAATGGCAATGGGAAGAAAAGCGTTTTTAAAAAAAAAGAAATTTGTTATTATTGAATATTAAGCGCAAGAAAGTCATTTCTGAAGGCATTTGTGAGGCATGTTGCGTTGTATGGGAGTGAAACATGAACGATAAACAGTGCGGGTAGGAGGAGGCTAGAGGCTTTCGAGATGTCGTACACTGCTACAGAAGAATGATGAAGATTAGGTGGCTGGATCGCGTAAAAATGAGGAGGTACTGAACAGAACTGCGGAGAAAAGGAATTTCTGGCATACCTTGACTAAAAAAAAAAAAAAAAAAAAAAAAAAAAAAAAAAAAAAAAAAAAAAAAAAAAAAAAAAAAGGATCGATTGACAGGACACGTTCTTAGACATCGAGTAATCGTGAATTTAACAATGGAGGGAGGTGTGTGGGGTACAAATCACCGAGGGAGACCAAGAGATGAATACAGTAAGCAGATTCAAATGGATGCAGGAGATAAGGGGCTTGTTCAGGATACAGCAGGTTGGAAAGATGCATCAAACCAGTCTCCGGACTGAAGACTACAACAAGACACAGGTGGCTTTTAGCATTTTAAAGCTGAAATAGGCCAAATAGACGATAATCTCGAAATAGGTTATTTTAGGTGCTATAAAATTAGCTGCTTCGAATTACTAAAAAATTTTCAAATGTTTGTATAGTCTATGGGACTTAACTACGGGGTCATCAGTCCCTAAACTTACAAACTACTTATGAACTACTTACGAACTAGGACGGCACAAATATCCATGCCCGAGGGGGGATTCGAACCCCGACCGTAGTGGCCGTGCAGTTCGAATTACTCATGAAACGTGTAAGTACAAGTTTATTTTCAACTAGGAGCTCAGGAAATAAGTTGGTTTTAACCATGTGACTCGTAGAGAAGCTTCACGTTGGTTGTCTTGTATTTTGGTTTTAGCTTGTGAGTTGTAAGCTGTAGATTCGGCTTGACTTTCACAGTTGTGGTGGATGGATGGGTTCAAAATTTTATTTGTCAATTCAGTATGAAATTTAAGTTGGCAGACCTCGTACTTCTTCGTAATTAATAAAATTTATTTCTTTGTTGAATTTTTCATACTGTAAATATTGGTTGTGTATCATCAAAAATTAAAGACTTTTTATAATGTTTGAGCATGAAATTCCGTTTCTCAGGGGCTGATATTTAATAAACCGAAAAAATTGAATCATTGAGTCCCGGTAGTTCAGACAGTTTGAAATCCGCCACAAAAGATATTATTTGTACCTGATTTCTATCTATCGAATTATTCTTTAGAAAAAATTTCCACAGAAATCAAAACTGTTAGATATTTTCTATCACATATTAACTGATTCATTATGAATTTCACAGATATATGTTCACTTTTAGAATCTTCTTGGACAATATTAAGGAACTAAATACTTGAATAATTGTTTAAGACTTGTTTAAGTATCACAGATTCTCTATTTTGAATTTAATATTTACAACAAAATCACTTTCACAGAAAACACTTTAGGAGTTCACAATGCGTGATTATTTTCGTCAAAGCCTCAGTTATATTAAAATCTGAATCCTGTTACATTGCTTACGAACTTTAACTCGTCCAGATTATTTTTTTAAAAGTTATTAAATTAAACTTGACAATATGTTCAAATTTCAAAATCACGAATGTTAATCAGTTTAATACGGGAGGCTAAAGTTTCCAATTCTTCCGTCCTAGCCTATCCCGATCAAAGTACAAAGATAATGTACGCATTCGTGTATGATCACGATATGAAAGTTTATATTAATAAATATAATACTTTTTCTTAGGTTTCTTGGAAATAAACCACGTATGATACTTTGAAACTTATTACGGAGAGCTATCACATAGGGAGTTAAACACTTTGAGATCGAGTAACATACAAAGAAAGTAACATAGAGAGAGAGTAATTTAACTGCGGGTACTATTTATAGTAGCAACCTGACAAGTGATCGTTGATATACGAGGTGTTTTGGATTCTGTTATTCTGAACTACTCTAATTTGAATTTACTAAAAATTTTGAAAAATTAGAAATTTCTGTCTCTAAACAAATAATTAAAATTACGTAACGATGAAAAATTTTGGAATTTAGTGATTATAATGCTATGTTACAACCTAAATATTCTTTATTCACACGAAGTGATGGGTGCTATCAACAAGGGTTCGCAAATCGATTCCGTATTTATCGATTTCCAGAAAGCTTTTGACACCGTACCTCACAAACGGCTTTTAATCAAATTGCGTGGTTATGGTATATCGCCCCAAATTTGCGATTGGATAGGGGATTTATTGTCAGAGAGGACACAGGATGGTAAGCCAGCGACTAAAACGTGATATTGGGCGTTCCACAGGGTAGTATTATTGGTCCTCTGCTGTTCCTTATTTACATAAACGATTTAGGGGAAAATCTAAGTAGCTCTCTTTGGTTGTTTGCAGATGACAACGTCATTTACCGTCCAGTAAAATCATCTGAAGATCAAAACCAACTGCATAACGATCTGAATAAGAAATCAGTATGGTTTAAAATTGGCAATTGACTTTAAATAATGAGAAGTGTGAAGTCGTCCACATGAGTACGAAATGAAATCCGTTAAACATTGTTTACAAGTTAAATCAATCAAAAGTGAAGGTAGTAAACACAAAATACCTAGGAATTACTATTACTTCAGACTTCAATTGGAAAGAACACGTAGATAATATCGTGGGTAAGGCGAACCAGAGACTACGTTTTATTGGCAGAACCCTTAAAACATGTGACAGAACTACAAAATAAACTGCATACACTACGCTTGTCTGTCCATTTTTGGAGTACTGAAGCCCAGTGTGGGATCCTTATCAGGTGGGTTTAATGGAGGACATCAAAAGAGTCCAGAGAAGGGCAGCTCGTTTCGTATTGTCACGATAGAGGGGAGACAGCGTTACGGAAATGATACAGGATCTGGGATGGGAATCATTACAACAACGGCGGTTATCGCTGCGGCGTGGGCTACATACGAAACTCCAATCGCCAACATTCTCCTCCGAATGCGAAAATATATTGTTGACTCCCACTTACATAGGTAGAAATCATCATCAGAATAAAATACGAGAAATCAGAGCTCAAACAGAGAGATTCAGGTGTTCTTTCTTCCCGCGCGCTATTCGAGAATGGAATGGGAGATAAATAGTGTAATGGTTCAATGAACCCTCTGCCAGGCACTTAAATGTGATTTGCGGAGTATCCCATGTAGATGTAGATGCAAATATCCGCAGTCTACTGATAAGCACAGTAGATAATTCCCATAGATTTGACATAAATAAATAGAAAGTTAGCGGTGAGCCATGGACAACGGGAGCGGCGGTGCTGTCATGACAGGCGCACGGCATTCTACCCTACGCCACGCGCGGCGGAGCTGTCAGCGAGTCAGCAGCCAGCAGCGAGCAGGCAGGCGGCGTGACGGCGCGACCGCAGCGCCTCTCGCGGCGACAGCCGCAGCCTGCCAGCGCGGGCAAAAATCCAGGCCGGGCTGCGTCGGCCCCGTAACGAGCCGCTGTAAACACGCGGCCGCCTCGTTACTGCCCACTGCGCCCGCAGCCGCTACAGCCGGCAAAAACGACAACAGGTGTTTGCCGCCGCTACTGCTGCTGCTGTCTAAAATGTTTTACTATATTTTTGAGCCGGCCGCGGTGGCCGAGGAGACTGAGGCGCTGCATTCACGGTCTGCACGGCCACTACGGTCGGGGTTCGAATCCCCCCTCGGGCATGGATATTTGTGCCGTCCTAGTTCGTAAGTAGTTCATAAGTAGGTTGTAAGTTTAGGGACTGCTGACCCCGTAGTTAAGTCCCATAAGATTTACAAACATTTGAACATTTTTAAAAATATGTTTGAGTAATTACAATTTATTCTACCGATACTCAGCCTTTCAACATTTCTATGTAAGGGGGTTCTGCTCGCTGCAACATTATTCTCCTGGGGCGTCGTGGTAGAAATAAATACTCGATATGTACAATTTTTCACTTCTTCTTTAACTTGCACAAAACTGCATCTCCACCAAAACATTACAAATTTAATCTTGCGTACAACAACAACACAGACTGACGTAGATTCCAAAGCACTTTGCGAAAGCCAGAACTCGAATTCCCCCACGCAAGGCGGTGAGGCAAATACATAACATCGGCAATAATGACCTTACATTATGCATTGTTCATAACAATTGAATATACTAATTTACAATTAACAAACACACAAAGAAAACATTTCATGTATACAAAAATAATCACAATATAAAATGAAAACTTTACATACAATAATTTTACATGCCACGTATTTCTTTAAGTCGAAATCTCTGAGCTTTCTGTTGATAACAAACGGCAATATTAAATGTCAATTAATTAGTTAATAAGCACGTCATACATGTTCCTAGCATATATTAAACTATCGAATATCTTCACAAATCTGAAAATAGGTTCAAAGTCTCGTCAGTCAATATATACAAAGAATTACGATATTCAAATTTTGACTATTATGTTAATTAACACAATTAGCTGGTCAACACAACTTGTCATGAGCCTAACATATATACAATGCTATTCATTTTCATTTCTTTTTGTTTTTCACAAAAGTTTTTACAATTCGTCTGTTTAAGTCTTTAACTAACATACAATGATGAAACTATTGTTTATAGAACTGTCTGGAAACGTCATATACAAATCTCTTAATTAATGAAATATATCACTTGTTTTAATCACAGTATCACTGAGACACTGTCCTACACTGATTCCTAGGCTGGCTATATCGTTTTTAACTAACTTCACACGCAAAATATATCACAACTGAACCACACGATTCCGGATCCGACGCAGATGGTATCGTACGATAACATTGAGATGAGAGGGCCAGCTGTATCGTCGCATGTCCGACTCCCGTGTATCGCGACACTCTCTTATCGCGCCGGTCACTTTTGGAAAAATTAATTGCTACTAACCGTTTGCTACCGACAATTAGTCAGTACTTTGCTTGAAGAAACAAGGAAGCAGTCACCTGAGCCCGATATTATCTATTCGTCTCGCGATTGAACATTCTTGTGTGACATTGTTGTTGTTGTGGCCTTCAGTCCGCAGACTGGTTTGATGCAGCTCTCCACGCTACCTTGTCCTGTGCAAGTCTCTTCGTCTGAGAATACGTTCGACAACCTACATCCTTTTGAATCTGCTTATAATATTCGTTCCTCGGTCTCACTCTACGATTTTTACCACACACACTTTTTTCTAATGTTAAGTTGACAATTCCTTGATGTCTCAGAATGTGTCCCACCAATCTATTCCTTCTCTTAGTAAGGATATGCCAGAAACTCCTTTTCTCCCCAATTCGGTTAAGCACCTCCTCATTAGTTACGTGATCTGCCCAACTCTTTTTCATCATTCATCCGTAGCACCACATTTCAAAAGCTTCTATCATCTTTTTATCTGAACTCCTTATCGTCCATGTTTCACTCCCATACAATGCTACACTCCAGGCAAATGCTTTCAGAAAGGACTTCCTAACATTTAAATTAATATTGGATGTTAACAATTTTCGATCCTTTAGAAACGCTTTTCTTTCCATAGCCATTCTGCATTTTATATCTTCTTTACTTCGGCCATCAGAAGTTATCTTGCTACCCAAATAACAAAATGCATCTACTACTTTTATTGGCTCATTGCCTAATCTAATTCCTTCAGCATCGCCTGATTTTCTGACATTGCATTCCATTACCTTCGTTTTACTCTTGTTAATGTTCATCTGATATCTTCCTTTCAAGACACTGTCCATCCCATTCAATTGCTCCTCCAGATCTTTTGCGGTCTCTGTCAGAATTACTATGTCATCAGCAAACCGCAAAGTTTTTATTACTTTTCCCTGCACTTTAATTCCCTCTCCAAATTTCTCCTTCCATTACTTCACTGGCTGCTCAATGTACAGATTGAACAACGTTGGGGAAAGGCTACCTGAATTTTATTACCAGATTTTCCTGAAATACCCAAGAACCTCGTTCATCTGGACTAGTTGTGACCAGATGGCATCCGGATTATCGAAAATCTGAAAACCTTTGAAATACGTCCATTGAATGTGTGGTCGTGTTCCATTTTGATTTATTCATTACTCTTAAGTGTTTCTCTGCCATTAATACTGTCTATTTGTATGTCAATTACCTTGTTCCTTTATTAATGATCAATGCCCCATGTTTATATAAGTTTCCACCCGTGTGATTGAACTTTTGTGTTCATGTGAATGTGGAAGGTTGTTTTTAATATTGACTGAATGCCACGCAATGGCTTACAGTCGCCGCCGCGCGCTTTAGTCCTCCTTTATTTAATAAGGCATGGCTTCGTATGTCGCCTGCACTGCCGTGTGCTGGATGGCCAGAGATAAGCTTACTTGGCAAGATGGCGAGGTGGCCTGCAAGCCCCTACCACGCTGTACCGTAGAAGCGAGGCAACTATTCCCGAATTGAAGTAGCTGATCGCCTCCATTTGCAGGGAAGCATCCTAGTACTGGCGTTGTGATTTGAAGAGTATGAGACGCAACAAAAGGAAAATGAAGCACAAAATAAACGCATGTTTCTTTTAAAAAATTACTGATATTGTAGTCTTTGTAAAAAGTATTCTTAAATGAATGAAGTTTCATAATTTCCGAAATACTTCTGCATAGAGACACGAAATTTAAGAACCTAAAACTCTTTTCTCAGAAGGTGGGGTGACTTTACATAGAGATATTTGCATAAGATGATTCCATGAAACTTGTAAAGTAGCAGAGAGTGCAATTATGATTTAATTCACGTAATTTTCTGTCAAGTCCTGTTTAATTTTTGCCCACTACCTTTTGCACGCTTATTTTTGTACTTCACATTTTCGTCTACATTCCTTTATATATTACATAGAATTTTTCTTTCAACTTCCTTGAATTTGGGTATGAATGATTGTAATAACCCACACAATTTTAAACAGGCATTTCATTCGCACATTACTTTTTAACAGAGATAGTACTTCTCAAAGTGGTTGACTATGCAACATTCGATCAAGTAATGATCATTTACAAAGTACAATCACCACCTGTTGAGTGTCTAGAAACAATTATTCGTCCTACGCCTGCATCATACTTGTGTATATGATAAATACTTCTTATACGCCTAGTTATTCGTTCAGCTCAAATTATTATTTTCAGTAATTTATATGCAAATAGAATATAAGTACTTGATATGCAACAAAGTACGTTTCTCACTTTTAGAGAATCATTTGTAAGAGGAAACCCAAACATAAACCAACGCTCATGCATTATTGTTTTACCATGAAAATACTGTAAAGTATACAAGTAATGACTGATCTGTGAAATGTAACATTGTTTCCATCTTCCTCTTAGCTTCCGTTCTCATTGTTACAATTAAAAGCAGCACACGAACGGACCAGGTTTACGCACGATTGCCCTGCAAATGGCGGCTTCTATCACGTTCAATGTGTGGACGCGACAGTTGCGCCAGCCAGCATCTAGTTTTTATTTAGTAAGTCTATGGTGGCCTGTTCTTAGTATAGCACAAACATAATCGTGGACGAGAAAGGTGACAAAAGAGACCTCTCTGGAGCTCTAGTAGAGAATATTATCTTCTTCAGATAGCGGGGGTTGGTAGACAGTAGGCTCTGAACGCACTCTGCATCGCTTTTGAGCGCACCCTATATCCTGTGCATGGAGGGGAAGACTTTGCACGTGGCCTGAGGCTGCACGCTTGCCGAAGTGAGTATTTCGTCGAATCATGCTGTTACAACTCTACCTTGTTCGTGACTAGGCAGTATTGGTTTTTCAGTGATAGTTTTTCTTGAGTAATTCTTTCGCTATTCTAGGCGAAGTGTTTCTTAATTTACAGAACTCGAGTAATTCAGTGTAAATTTAGTAATTGCATGTTCATTCCGGTGATGATTTTGTGTCTGGTTTTCTCAAGTTAGAATACACGTGTATGGCCTTCAGCCTTTGTGGAAACTTAGTTGGTTTGAATTTCCTTGCTGTTTTTTAACTAACGTCATCCGTGAGTATGCTAAATTTTTCTCAGATTGTTTGGATTGATTCTGTCTTTCCTGTCTTGGTATGACTGATTGTACAAAGTCCTTTCGTAACGGTCATTACTTCTGCCTTCAGCCATGATTTTACTGATACTAGCTTCTATATGAATTCTCTTGTGCGCATCACTTGCTTATTCTAAATTAATTTCTTTTTATAAATTCCATGTAATTCACTGAGGCCTCACACCACATAGTACTTAAGGATAGCATGCTGCTGCCTCCCTGTACATGATTTCGTTTGGTGCATAGTTTGATTTTTAATTGTGCTTGAAGACATTCCACATCTCGTCAAAACGCTGCTGACGCTTTGTTTGCCACTGCTATAAAGTGTTCCCACTGAGTAATCTGTCACAAGCATTATGCATGTGCCTGTGACTGAATGAATGTGCTTACCTTTATCCACTGTGTATTTTCAAATTTCCTCCCACGTTACCTCTATATTATAAAGGGCGGAAACAATTTTATTAGCCGGCCGCGGTGGCCGAGGGGACTGAGGCGCTCCAGTCACGGTCTGCACGGCCACTACGGTCGGGGGTTCGAATCCCCCCTCGGGCATGGATATTTGTGCCGTCCTAGTTCGTAAGTAGTTCATAAGTAGTTTGTAAGTTTAGGGACTGATGACCCCGTAGTTAAGTCCCATAAGCTTTACAAACATTTGAACATTTGAACAATTTTATTACAGGCAGTAACTTTATTATTTAATTCACTTTTGTACAACGTGTGTGCTTTATTGTGCTTAATTTGGTCTCCCCTCATTTATTTGCTTGTTTATTTTATTGAATAGATATCGATTTAAAGTATCAAACCTCTGCTTTATAATGTCATGCTCCCCGTCTCATGTTTAATTATCTATTCCATTTCTAACATTAATTTTGTGTTTGTTAAAACGTTGGCTGCTCCCTTAAGGAGTCAGCAGTTAGATAAATTTTCGTTGCGCAAGTACTGTGGCCACTTACAAAGTAATTTAGAGCAGCAGTGAGCGTTTTAATTTGCATTTGCAGATCTCTAATGCCCGCGATCTTACATGGAAAATTTAACAAGCTCCTGTCACCTTCATCACAAGTCGTTGTGCTCACTGCTGAGCGTCTTGACCTCGTGAACCAAGCGTCTCTATCCCGGACGGTTGCCATCCTCTCTTAGTGCCTCTTGAAGATGTAGACTGGAGATCTTCTTGATTTGATCTAGCCATCTATTCGCTGCTCTTCGTATTGGTCTTGTTCCCCCGATATTCCCTTGCAAGATCATTTTATCTAGATTTTCTCTATTTCTCACAATATGACCAAAGAACTGGAAAAATTTTTCGGTAACTCGAAAAGAAAGGCATCTGGAGATATCGAGTTGTTCAATAATGGGCACATTTCTTCTTCTTTCAATCCATTTTATGCGTAGCATCCTTCACCTGCACCAAACTTCAAACGCATCAATGCGCTGTCTCTGTTTCCCAACCATAAAAGAAGGAAAACACGAGTGTTTCAACTAGCCGGATCTTTGTGTACTTGATATTAATCTGCTCTGCCAGATCTTGGTGAGCTTCTTCATAGCCACTCGGACTAGCGTTATCCGTCTTCTTATCTCATCTTCACAACTTCCCATGCTGCAGTTGGGTGACCCAAGACAGATGAAGGAATGCACAACTTCCAGTTCCTTTAATCGACCTGTGAGTTGGATTTATTCTTCTCGGTCAGTTATAACGAGGTTGATGTCTAATCCATATGCTAGACTAATGTTCTTTATTCTTGTTAGTAGCTCAACAAGTTCAGCTGTTGGCTGAAAGCACAATGTCATCAGCAAAAAGGAGGTTGTGATTCTTCAGTTTCTCTCCGCGTATTTGATAATCAAAATATCCACGGGTGTACTGCCTTAGCGTGCGGATCTCCTTGCCGGCGCGTTTTCAGGAGCTCAGTCCCTCAGTTCACCTGATGATGGCGACATGTATGATCGCCGAAATATTGTGCCCGTTGGACACTATAGACCGGCAGTACACCCGTGGATATTTTGATTAAAAAGGAGGTTGTTGATAGTCTCCCACCAATTGAGATGCCTTTGGTCAAACCATCAAGAGCTTTCCTAATGACATGTTCTGCATAGATGATGTACAGTTTTTGAGATAGGACACAACCCTGTCTCACACCTTTTGATTCCCTGAAGGAATCAGACGCGCCAGAAATTGTCTTTACAAATGCGATGTGATTATTGTATAGACTTTTGATCTATGCTATCAAGTGGGGTGGGACACCGAACTCTGCAAGCACCTGCCACAGCTTTTCCCAGACAACACAGTCAAAGGCTTTCCTACATTCAATGAAGCAGAACTATCGCGATTGCGGGAACCTACATAAAAACTGTAATATGTACTGCAATAAGCGTAGGAACTTTTATTCTGCCCCTAACAACAGACATTTTCGGCCCTTAACACTATATATACACTGTAGTCAGTTCACTTTTATTTCGGAAATATTTCATTTTTTAGCTTGAAATTTCTTTCTAATTTCCCGGCAGCACGATCGTGGTCCTTAATGTAAATTAGTTTAAATAGCTTGTGTGTCTAGGGACTGATGACGTTAGCAGTTTGGTCCAATAGGTTTACAAACATTTGAACATTTGTCTCCGGCTGACGTTCTAGGTAAGTTTTACCAGCTGTGCCATTGCCTCCGCATGAGGCATTATTATTCGTTCCACTGAAACGCCACTTTCATTGTCTACTTCACCGTCACTGTCCTCTGTAACAGAACAGGCGGCAATACATATGTCGTCGTTGGTCATCGTCCTGTAATGACCATTACTGTAATTCTGCAACCAGGCATCAACGTCTCTAACATCTACATATGAACAACCAGAAATGTTTGCTAACGTTTCAAGGAAGTCAGTGGTTATGACAGCTTCACTGACTTTATCACCGGAATCACAAATATTAGGCCACAGCTTTATCCATCTCTTCCGTTTCGAAGCCATTTCTATCACCTACACTCAAAGCACGCAAAACCATAATACTGGTGCGGAAAAGAAAGATGAAAAATGACCGTAGTAAATGTAACTGAAAGTATGGGACCGGCAATCTCTTTGTTGCCTGCGGTGTCAACACAACAACGGTACACACACAGCTCCGCACTTCAGTAATAACCGCGAAGAAAAGGAAGGAAAGAAAACCCAATTCTGATAAATCGGAAACTAAGATCTTGTTTACTACAAATTTGTACACGATACCCCAATGAGTAATGAGCAATTAGACGGACATAGCCTATATATTTTATACTTATATTTAGCATGTAAAATTCGCAAAAGTGAAGCGGCCATATACGTTGCGACATTTACATATTAAATATACGTCTAAAATGTATAGGCTATGTCCGTCTAATTGCTAATTCCTCATTAGGGTATCTTATATACTAACTTTGAAAGACGCCGAGAACTACCTCAACTTTAATTTTTACGGGTTATTAATATTTTGATTCAGTTGAATTCCACGCGGAGGCCAAACCAGTGAATCCTGTGTTTCTCAAGTGCTTGTGGGTGGCACTAGAGCGAGAGCGAGGTGCGGAGTCCATGTGACACGGAGAGTCAGCCTTCTGGGAAGGCATCCATCTATTACACAGAGGACCCTCGGTGGCGGTTAGTGGACCCCGTTGAGCTGGTACTTGCTGCAGGACCCTTGTGCGCCGGCATGGCAAGCACTGGAGGGGGGGGGGCTTCGAAATTTGCGTCGTGATCGCCCTGGGAACAGCAGAGCCGCGCCAAGACGTTAGGTTCAGGTCAGTGACAGACCCGTGGAGAAATACTTTCTGTGTAAACGGCTATATGGGCGAGTTGCGCGGGAACAGTCGTCATTGGACTGCACTGAGCGAGAGGATAGTTTTTTAGAAGCCTTCTTGGCGTCGTGTCCGCGCATTGTATGACAATTGACGCTTAAAGAGCGCTTGGCGTTTGCTTTCTGGTGAGGGGGCAGCCTCGCGTTTTGCAGGCGGAGTGCAGAGAAGCACTCCAGAAGGGAATCCGCCTTAGACAGCCGATGTGTAAGGTCGGCTCGACTTAGATGTTTCCTTGTGTGAGTTTTGATTACATCTTAGGCAGCCGACAAGTACGGTTGGCTCGCCTTAGGTGCTTACTTGTGTGTGTTTTGAGACTTCGGTTATTTTTTCGCCTATTGCACTTTCAGATTCACTTTTTAGACACCGTGTGAACCTTTGAGTGTCATAGAGGTGTGAATAGGCTCGGCCAGTTTGAATCGGCAGCACCGATGCGTTGATAACGTCATTCCTAGCTCTGGTGTCAATTGCCTCTGAGTTGGCGAGACATAGCCGAGACTGTGCTTTCGTTAGACACTATATGCTTACCGTGCACACAGAGGATGAGAGTAGTGCATTCACATTCTGTCTTGAGAAGTCTTTTTCTTTCGGTCGGACCGCGATTTTCAGCACTCCAACGCACTGCCGCTACCGCCCCAGTTCCAACGACGACGGCTCCAGCAGCATTTGGTTGAGTATTGCTTGCAACTGCTTATCTGGGCGACAGTTAGGATTCTTCCTTTTGACGGTTATCTTAAACATCGTTTTGTGACGAAAATGCTCGTAATTATAGCATGCTCTCTTTGTCTCCTTCGTGCTGTGAGTTTTTGCCACTGTCCGAAATTACATTTACAATAGGAGCTTGCCATTTATTAGTGTCATTCTTGTATTTATTCATGAACTGTAATCTGAAATTGTTCGACATTTTTTAAAGTTGTGAGAACTGTTCCTATTTTCGTCAATTAATGAATTTTATTCTGACTCTTTAGTGAAGTAAAGTACGTTTTCAATCTGGATTTGATTCAGCAGCTAGATTCCTCATTTTTGATTGTATCTTGGTGGGTATTTGTTTATCAAGAGGCCAGATCTCTTTTAGGACTCATTTCAGTAATTGTTACCTCTACATCTCAAATCACCCAACCTGATCTACAACATTCCTAACTTTACAGCTTGACACCTGTTAGCTTCTCACGTTAATATCACAATGAGCCTTCGGTAGCCGTCGGTAGGCGGAGTGTGTTTCTGAACGTGTATGACCAACGTGCGGAATTCCTGAATTAACAGTCACAATGAGGTTCTCGCTAGAAGTCTCAGGATGTGCGCTAGCCGCCCGTTTAGCGTATTTGAAGCGTCAACTTCGCTTCGACCAATATCTTCTCTGGATGTAACTGGTGTATTGCGATGGAATCAACGCCATTGTTTACGTGATTTATCGTGCTATAGATTTCTGATGAAAAAATATATGCTGTCCATTTAGAAACACATGTTTGTGTTAACACATACGCTTTCGTTTCAGAATGTTTCGAAATATTTACATTCATGAGCCCCTGCTTACATTGGGCCATATGAATAAAAAAGAGCACATGCTCAAGAGAAGATTCTCAGAGCAAAAGAACGTTCTCTGAGTAAGTTCTCAATTCCGTATGAATAAAAACTTCGAAGCATATGCTCTGAGCAGGTAGTTCATTCTCGCTACCTCCCCTCCTTCTTGAGTAAGTTCTCCGTCTGTCATGTCCGGCATAGAACAGCTGTTCAATCATACATTTCTTTCAACTACCTTAATAAGACAAATTATTAAGTGTACAAATATGGAGTAGGCATCTAAGTGTCAAGATATTTAGATATGTTTAGATATTACTTTGTTCTGGAGGTAAATCAGTCAACAATCCGAAGATTGGTTTGAACAGCACAGTGCTTTAATTTTTTTTTTTTTTTTTTTTTTTTTTTTTTTTTATGGGACTTAACTACGGGGCTATCAGTCTCTAAACTTACAAACTACTTATCAACTAGCTTATCCTAAGGACGGCACAAATATCCATGCCCGAGGGGGGATTCGAACCCCCGACCGTAGTGGCCGTGCGGACCGAGACTGAAGCGCCTCAGTCCCCTCGGCTACCGCGGCCGGCAGTGCTTTACTAGGCATGGTCCTGTTTGGAGGTGGTATGCCGTTACCTTCCTCCGACCTTCGAACTGACTTACCCAGACAGTTACAGGGGAACTTACAGTTTAACGTGGGTTCCGAACCACGGTGCTACTCGGTATTTTTCACATGAGCAATACTGCCAGAGTTGAAAGAAGTGGAAAGTGACAGATAAAAATCCCAAGACCTGGCTGGGATCGAACACGCGACCTTTGGACTTGTAATCTGGCACTCTGCCACTGTGCACTTTTTACGAAAATGTATTCTTCTGACGATAAAAAATTTCGTCACACGAGAAACTTTTTGTTAATGAAGTTGGGTTAGCACAATTTGTGAACGAAATTTTAAGACTGCATCACATATTCATGTGTTTCAACGTGGAATGCTGTCGGAGTTTTTAAACATGAGACAGGCCTTATGAGCAGACCTGCTCATAAGCGTTAGGACATGTGGTTTTGTTACAAGAAACAGACTTCTAGGTATGTAACTAATCAGTTATTAATTTTCATGTCGTGTGTACTTACTTCTAAAATAACAAAAGTTACGATTACGATGTCAGAAAACGCATCTTGAATAGGCCGACCGGTTTGGATAGAAACAATACTTCAGTAGGCCTACGTGGTATTGCAGCAATATTCATTTTATGATAGAAACTGTGAAGTCTTGGTATGCACTTTATTTGGAACTAACATCATAAGGCCTTACTAATAGACCCAATTTAAAAACAATATTATTTTGCTATGTACCGTTAGCTGTTTACAACTGTAAATATACCCTCCAAACAAAACAAGCAGCTGAATCCACTTGTTTCATTTCTATGTCAGTAATGAAAACATTCCTCTTACATCATTCCCGTCACTATATAAAATGCCTGAAGTGTCACATTCACGTCTTTTCTGAACTAAGCTACTCGTCAACAAAATATTTTTATTTACATTAACTTTTTAAATCCTCTCGTATTTCTTAAAGACCACGCTTAAAGGAACTTGTTTTCGCCTTCTAAGTAACACAAATGTTGTAATTTTCATTATAACCCACAGTAAAACGTAACATAATAGAAGTTACTCAGCGGGAAGTATGCTAGAGAGCTCACTTCAGAAATCGGAGAATGTTCTCTGGTCGTGAGAAACTTCTCTAGTTTTCAGAATGAAACTTTTCACTCTGCAGCGGAGTGTGCGCTGATATGAAACTTCCTGGCAGATTAAAATTGTGTGCCGGAACCGGGACTCGAACCTGGGACCTTTGCCTTTCGCGGGCAAGCGCTCTACCGACTGAGCTACCCCGACACGACTCACGATGCCGCCTAACAACTTTACTTCCGCCAGTACCTCGCCTCCTACTTTCCAAACTTCACAGAAGCTCTCTCGCAACCACGCAAGACTAGCACTCCTGGAAGAAAGGATACGGTGGAGACATGGCTTAGCCACAGCCTAAGGGATGTTTCCAGAATGAAACTTTTCACTCTGCAGCGGAGTGTGCGCTGATATGAAACTTCCTGGCAGATTAAAATTGTGTGCCGGAACCGGGCTCGAACCTGGGACCTTTGCCTTTCGCGGGCAAGCGCTCTACCGACTGAGCTACCCCGACACGACTCACGATGCCGCCTCACAACTTTACTTCCGCCAGTACCTCGCCTCCTACTTTCCAAACTTCACAGAAGCTCTCTCGCAACCACGCAAGACTAGCACTCCTGGAAGAAAGGATACGGTGGAGACATGGCTTAGCCACAGCCTAAGGGATGTTTCCAGAATGAAACTTTTCACTCTGCAGCGGAGTGTGCGCTGATATGAAACTTCCTGGCAGATTAAAATTGTGTGCGAGAGAGCGAGAGGGCTTCTGTGAAGTTTGGAAAGTAGGAGGCGAGGTACTGGCGGAAGTAAAGTTGTGAGGCGGCATCGTGAGTCGTGTCGGGGTAGCTCAGTCGGTAGAGCGCTTGCCCGCGAAAGGCAAAGGTCCCAGGTTCGAGTCCCGGTTCCGGCACACAATTTTAATCTGCCAGGAAGTTTCATATCAGCGCACACTCCGCTGCAGAGTGAAAAGTTTCATTCTGGAAACATCCCTTAGGCTGTGGCTAAGCCATGTCTCCACCGTATCCTTTCTTCCAGGAGTGCTAGTCTTGCGTGGTTGCGAGAGAGCTTCTGTGAAGTTTGGAAAGTAGGAGGCGAGGTACTGGCGGAAGTAAAGTTGTGAGGCGGCATCGTGAGTCGTGTCGGGGTAGCTCAGTCGGTAGAGCGCTTGCCCGCGAAAGGCAAAGGTCCCAGGTTCGAGTCCCGGTTCCGGCACACAATTTTAATCTGCCAGGAAGTTCTCTAGTTTTATTCAAACGAAATTGGAGAACGTTCTCTGCTGTGAGCAACTTCTCCCACCCTGTTAGTCACGCTGAGAACATACTCGGCTGAAGTATATTCTCATGCATACCTGAGTACAGTAGAATCCCTCATATCCGACCCCGGGATATCCGACCATGTGCCTGACTGTCTTCTGCCGGCGACGAGTCAAACTGACTCAACAGTGCTGTGCATTGTTTCTCTGTTAAACTGCCAGTGTGCTGATTGTCCACGTGAACGTTGCTCTACTTTATTGTTTTTTTGTTTTCGTGATTACTGTATCTTTGGTGATAAACTGTGTTGTGCGATTAACGAAAGTTCGCTATGGCTTCTCAAAAATGTAAGCGTGTGTGCGTTTTCCTTCAACGAAAACTTGAAGTGTTTCAACGTTTGGACCGTGCTGAGTTACGGTGAGTTACTAGTTAAATTAGCCGCAGAGCTAGGGATCGGCGTGACAACTGTAAAAGGCGAGAATAAACCGTGAAGACCTGGAAAGTTATTCTATGACAGTTGAAACTGAAGATGCTATAAAAAATCGGAAAATGTTAAAAAAAATCTAAGCTGGAACTTGTAGACGAACCTCTTTGGCTTTGGTTTTGACAAGAACGGTGCAATGATGACGAAATAGTTGCTGTTCTTCAAAGCGCAACAAATGAAGACAGCGACGCTGAAGAAGAAGTTGATCGTGATATTGGTGTGACGCATTCAGAGCCTTAAAGATGCATTTGACATTGTGTTAAAATATTTGGAGCAGAACCCGAGAGCCACCCCTATGGACGTGTTGTGGGCAAAGAAATGGCGTGATTTTTCAGCGAAATCAAGATTGGGTAAATTGAAGCAAAAGAGTATTAAGGACTTCTTCAAATGAGGTACTGTACACACTGTATGTCATTGTTTGCCTTTTTGATTAAACAGTACAGTACCGAATTTTTACTGTTGTCGTTAATTAATATAAAAATTAAACTTTTCCATTTTATAAAAAAAACTGTTACTTTTTATTAGTATATGTACTGTAAAATAATATTTTATTGAATACAGTAATTACGATTAAGCAGCACTGTGTGTATTGACTGTGTATTTTGTACAATACTTATAATTTAGTGCAGTATACGGCTGTTTTGACCCGAAAAATTCAAATATTTGTTAAGCTTATGGGACTTAACTACGGGGTCATGAGTCCCTAAACTTACAAACTACTTATCAACTACCTTATACTAAAGACGGCACAAATATCCGTGCCCGAGGGGGGATTCGAACCCCCGACCGTAGTGGCCGTGCAGACCGTGACTGGAGCGCCTCAGTCTCCTCGGCCACCGCGGCCGGCTGACCAGAAAAAACGTGTTTTATTGCTCCTCGGTATATCTGACCTTTTGGCCGTTCCGACCACGGCCTGGTACCGTGAGGGTTGGATATCGGGGGTTCCACTGTATGTTCTCTGGAATTCAGAGTATAAAGTAGATACTCCGTTTTATTTATATGGATCATTGATACCAGTAAATATCGTTTTACGATAGTTGTCGTTGTTCCAGAGATATTTTGAGTGGTCAGGATAAATGGGACACACTATACCTGTGTGTGTGCGTGCATGTGTGTCATTGTTGACTTCTCATTCCGCGCTGTGCTTGTACGTCTGGCTGGCGCAGTGATGTGGAGTCTGGCGGATAGGGATGGGCAAGAAATCACGTACTCGTGAAAAATCTCGGTGATTGAAAATTCACTGTTTTCACGGTCGCGGCGATCTGGAATCTGACCGTGATTTCAGTCACGGTCACGGTTGGGTAGCGACTTGCAGGAATAGCAGCGAATAGCAGTACAAACTACAAAGAACCATCTGGTGGCCGAAATGAGTACTAAATGCAGCAGCGAATAGCAGGTGTAGCAGCGAATAGCGGAAATGCGAAGAGGAGGTGAGGGAAGAGAAGCAGCAAAGGCTAAAAGAGCCATGTGTGGGTCGAAATCTGTACTAATATCAATGCAGCAAATAGCGGGTATAGCAGCGAATGACCGATAAGCGAAGAACGGGTATAGCAGCGAATCGCCGATTAGCGAAGAGCGGGTGTACCGGCTAAAAGCCGATTATGGACAGTGACCCGTTCGCATACACTTGTGCGTTTTTCCTAGAAAATCGCCAGGGCCCGGCAGGGAGGTGTTAAAAACTGAAAAACATATCTCGTCCATTTCGCCGTTCGTCGTCTAAAAGTGTATATCTTGTTTCTGCTGAAATGAAGCGATCGAGGACGAGCGAGATGTTTCATTTCACCGCTCTTAATAGCGACTATGCGAAATATAATTTGTGCGGCATACAGTTCTCGCATAAAACTTGTATCTCCAACTTGAAGAAGCACCGTGAATAGGCGCATGTAACCGAAATATGTGACGACTTCTTCGAGAGCCATCAAACCTGTGGTGCCAGAGCAATGTATGTAGCAACCACATTGTTTTATAAGTAATTAACTTTTGTCTGTACTCTATTTTTAAAACTGCTGTAATAATAGTTGGCGGTATGATGTTTTAATACTTTGTTAGTGTGGAAAGGTAGACTCCTTCAGCACTGAGTATTGTTCTAGCAGTAAAGAACGCAGTTGCAGCGTGCAGAGCAACAAGTAAGCTCTTCACTTATTTGAAATGTGCGCGCTTGCACTCCGCTACGATGTTGGCAATACCAAGTAGTAGCCATTCAGAGTCCGAGTTGTGCGCTCTCTGCTGCCGTTACCAACGCGTGAGCAACTCGAAAAAACATGTGCATGAAATCATTGCGCTGGAATACTGATATCATATTAATTGCTTCAATTATAGTAAAGATCTCAGCTTCTTATTTCATATGTATGCATAAATTTTGAGTTAAAAGTGTATGGCACTGGTAATGAGACTGCAGTAACTTTTTATTTATTTAAGCATCCAGTTAACTGTGCATGATACAACTTAAAAACATATGGCACCTAACAGTAAAACTGATATTACTGTAAGTAATTGAAGCGTGTAAAGTAATATGATAACGATTATAGGCCAGTGTATTTAAATAACAGCACGCTCTAATAACTGCAGCATCAATTACATTAAAGAAACAAGCTATTAAAATTGAGGGCATATATTCATTGACAATGAAATAACACCTACCTTGCAAATAATTTTTGCACTTACTAAGAATATTTACTATTCTTTCGTTGTCTTGATGTGGTTAGAAAGTTTATTGTACTGTTATTTTAAAGTATACTTACTATTGACTTATTTGTTGAGATTTACTTTTCTCGGTTCACAACATAACTTTCATAACAACAAAGAGACGATAAATTAGTTACTGGCGGATGAAACATTATAACAAAAGTATCTAACTCAATTTTTATCAGTTCCATGGTAAATCACACAAGTCGCCGGAATCGCGGCGATTCAATCACGGAAATAGCGAAAAGAGCAGAAATCACGAAATAGCGGAAAGAGCTGAAATCACGGAATAGCGGGAGGAGTAGAAATCGCGGAGGGATACATGTCGTGAATACCTCAAACAGTGATTCTAAAGCGTGATTAATCACGGTTTAGAATCACGGTGATTTGAAAGTAGCAATCACGGAAATCACTGTTAGCGGCAAATCACGGTTTAGCCCATCCCTACTGGCGGATGCGGCGGGCACGTTTCGCGTGAGCCTGGGTATCGGCACGCGCCCCGCCCCGCCCTGCCGCCTATTCCTGGCCGCCAGAACAATGGCAGCTCTCCGCCAGCCGCCTCGCCTCCCACCGACCGTCTGCCTGCCTGCCGGCGTGTCCCAGCCTGCCGTCTGCGGAGTCTGTCCGCGTTCCGCCACTCTGCGCCAGCATGCGAAGACACTCCTTATAGTATGGAGGCCCAGTATCGATTGCGGCTGCACACGCCACATTCTCAACATGCACACTGACGACCTTAAAAATTGCAGCAACGTAACAATAGGACACTCCTGCATTTGAAAAATACACTTATGGCCATTAAAATTGCTACACCACGAAGACGACGTGCTACAGACGCGATATTTAACAGACAGGAAGAAGATTCTGTGATATGGAAATGATTAGCTTTTCAGAGCATTCACACAAGGTTGGCGCCGGTGGCGACACTTACAACGGGCGGACATGAGGAAAGTTTCCAACCGATTTCTCATACACAAACAGCGGTTGACCGGCGTTGCCTGGTGAAACGTTGTTGTGGTGCCTCGTCTAAGGAGGAGATATACGTACAATCACGTTTCCGACTTTGATAAAGGACGGATTGTAGCCTGTCGCGATTGCGGTTTATCGTATCGCGACATTGCTGCTCGCGTTGGTCGCGGTCCAATGGCTGTTAGCAGAATATGGAATCGGTTGGGTTCAGGAGGGCAATACGGAAAGCCGAGCTGGATCCCAACGGCCTCTTATCGCTAACAGTCGAGATGGCAGGTATCTTTTCCGCATGGCTGACGTCATTTTTTTTCCAGATGAATCGAGGTTCTTTTTACAGTATTACATGTTAGAACACATCGCGGTGAACCCACATTGGAAGCGTGTGTTCGTCATCGCCATACTGGCGTATCACCCGGCGTGATTGTATGGGGTGCCATTGGTTACACGTCTCGGTCAACTCTTGTTCGCATCGACGGCACTTTGAACAGTATTACAACCCGTGGCTCTATCCTTCATTCGATCCCTGCGAAACTCTACATTTCAGCTGGATAATGCACGACCGCTTTTTGGGTACGGTAAATGTTCGACTGTTCCTCTGGCCAGCACATTCTCTGGATTTCTCCCCAACTGAAAACGTCTGGTCAATTTTCTATATTTTCAATCCATCAGCAAAGTAGGCTTTGTCAAACTCTGAAAAATTGTCTGTCACAGCGACGGACACTTCCTCATTTGATGAAAATTTCTTCCTAACAAGCCAAATTTCCAAGTTTGGGAATAAGAAGAAGTCTCCCAGATCCAAATCTGGTCAATAGGATGGGTGAAGAACCAATTCGAATCCCAAGTCGCGCACTTTTGCCACTGAAATAGCTGCTGTGTGTGTTGGAGCAGTGTCCTGATGAAACAGCACTTTCTTGCGTGGCAGTGTTGGACATTTTTGAATTATTTTCTGTTTCAAACTATCCAGCAGAGCAGCATAATAGGGTCCCGTTATGGATCTGCCTTTTTCCAAGTAATCTATCAGGATTATACCCTGGTAATTCCAAAAGACAGTGGTCTTCACCTTTCCAGCTGACAAAACCGTCTTCGCCTTCTTTGGTGCACTCTCCCCACTCTTCGTCCATTGCTTGGACTGTTGTCTCGTCTCTGGAGTGTAATGGTGGATCCAAGTTTCGTCCAGAGTTTTGAATCTGAGCAAAAATTCCTGTGGATTGCACCTGAACAGTATGAGATTCTGAGCAGAAATCTTCTTTCGTTTCAGTTTTTGGTCCAAAGTGAGCTGGTGCTGCACCTGTCGCGCAAAGAACGTCAGAAATGTTCAGTGTTCAAATGTTTGTCAAGATTAAGAGATTTAACTGCGCGTTCATCAGTCTCTAAACTTACAAATTACTTATGAGCTACCTTATACTAAAGACGACACTAACATCCATGCCCGACGGGGGATTCGAACCCCCGACGAGGGTTGTAATGCCGCGGCCGCACAGATCTTCGTCATGGCCAGTTTTTCATTCAGGATGTAATGCACTCGTTCATTTGATATGCCTAAAATGTTAGCTATCTCGCGAACTTTTAATCTTCGATCTTCCATTACCATATTATACACCTTATCGATCGTTTCCTGTATAGTGACATTAAAGGGCCTACTGGAGCATGCTCCATCAAAATGTTCAAATGTTTGGAAATCTATCGGACTCAGCTGCTGGGTTATCAGTCCAAAGCTGACAAACAAATTAAAATAAGGTAAACAAACCTTAGGACAACACAAACACTCATGCCCGAGGGGGGTTTCGAACCCCCGACGGCGAACAGCCGCGTTCACCACAGCATGGTGCCACAATGCGCACGGCTAATCCGCCGCAGCGAGCTTGCTCCACCTTCCGCGGTTCTCCGACCACGTTTAAACTGATTGATCCAAAAGTAAATGGTCTTCAATGTTGGTGCAGAACCCACATGGACTTTATCCAACTCGGATTTGATCTGTGCAGCTGTCCAACCCTTCAAATGAAAATATTCAATGACCGCACGAAATTCGTTTTTCACCATCCTAAGGAACTAACTATGCGGTTACCACTTCACCTGGCAGCCGACAAGCAACTAATAACAGCTGCCGTTCGAAATTGCTGTAATATTCGTGGAAATATCAGCATAACCAACAACAGTGTAGATTCCGAAAATTTCCCGCTCTTTCGCACAAATTTACCAAACTTATCAAACCATCCTCGTATATTTACGTTTTCGTAATTTTAATTTTTAGCGTATTTTAATATATGTATCCCTGTATAGGAACACTTAGATCAGAGTGGTAGACAATAAGAAAGGCGAACCAAGAGAACCAGAAAAAAACAAGTGTCAGGAAAAAAAAGAAAAAAATGAAAATATACGTATTAAACGGATAAATGAGGATTTACATAAGACCACTGAAAAAATTATTATGCAGAATAGTTTGGCTTAAATTCTATGAAAATTAAGGAGGGAGGATATATATATATATATATATATATATATATATATATATATATATATATAAACTTTTAATTACTTTTAATACACCGAATAAACTATATGGTGGATAGAAGCAGCGAAGAGATCTATACCTAATAGATGTTACATAAGAAGTTGTACGTGACAGGAATTGCTTCAGGCTATTGACAGAAAACGCAAGCTATGAAGGAGTCAAGACAAAACCAGACCAAAAAGAATGTGGACACATGTCTTGACTTGTAGGGAGCCAATAGCTGATCGACTTGAAAAAAAAAAAAGTTATATAATAATCCCTACCTTTCCAGAATGAAACTTTCACTCTGCAGCGGAGTGTGTGCTGATATGAAACTTCCTGGCAGATTAAAATTGTGTGCCGGAACCGGGACACGAACCTGGGACCATTGCCTTTCGAAAAAGGCAAAGGTCCCAGTCCCGGTTCTGGCACACAATTTTAATCTGCCAGGAAGTTTCAGTCCCTACGTTTGTTCGCGAGAAACTACTAAGTTACTCAACGCTTATAATAAAATGTTGCATTCTGTATTTTACGCCAGCTTAATGACCTCAATAGTTGTTTCATTGCAAATTATTTGCTCTTGCTCTTGATAAACACGTTTGGTGCTTGGCGGAGGGTACTTTAAACAGACTTCGACAGCCATATTAATGAAATTTTGAACACTTGACTTTCGAAACAGGAGGAAAATAACTACCCACATAAAGTTCCTCGTGCTGCATGGTCGAGGAAAAATTTCAAAGGACTTCCACACCGTTTATCCGAACACCACCAAAGTTGAATATATGTTTTCATGGAGGTTTTTATATTCCGACAGCCATCTTATGGGTGCATGGCCGACGACCTGTGCAATAAATTTCGACAGTGTTACACTAATGATGATGAAAGTTGGCACATACAGCGTGTTTAGTTTGTCATAGACGACGAAGCGGACTGACAGAGACAAGAGCAGGAAGCGGACGGAGAGAAAGGTAGGGGAGGTGGGAAGGGATGGATGTGAATCGGAGAGGAATTTGACAATCAGAGCTCGTGTTCCAGTAACAACTTTGTAGACGGAACGATAAACTTCCTTTTTATCGCTCCGCAGATTTTCAAAACCTGTGCTAATTACAGAATAGAATCTCAAATCTATACTGTCGGGAGCCTATTGCTCTATGCTACTAAACGGAATGAAGTAAGGCACGCTAACGCCACTTGTGGAGTAAAGACCGGAACTTCTGAATCACCCACTTAGTTTAATTCACCGGTCATATCGATTATTTTGCCAAAAAGCAGTAGGCTACATTAATAAAATGGGAACACAAATTACTAATTGTTTGATTGACTGGAAGTATTAAACTTGTCAGTTGATGATGAAAGCAATGGGAATTCACCTGCGTAAACCTCCACTTGCGCACGCCACCGCGAACTCTTAACAGCCTCGATATGAAGCAGACGCCTGAAAGTCAGGCTGCCCGGTGAACTGCTGCGGCAGAGGGTTAAGCAGCTTGGTAGGCGCGCGGAGTGTACCTCGGCTGAATGGGCGACACCCCTGCAGGGCGACAATAACGCCGTTCCCCGTGTTTGTCGGACAATATACGAGCGCGCCTGCAGGGGGGAAATCAAATGAAAATGGAAATGAGCTTTGCGAGGGGCGCCGGCAAAACGAAGGCAAACACCGGTCGACGATTTAAAATATTCACTGACACGGAGCACGAGATGATTAGAAGAGAATGCAGCACTACACATGTAATTCCGGTGACAGTTTATCTGTCAACATTACTCCGAGCGGCCAGCGAACAGAACAAAGAGCACCAACAACAAAAAAAGGGAGAGAGAGAGATAGAGGGAATAAAAATCAAGTCGCCTGGTTCTTTCGTCCTGGCCGTACTGTCGTTTTATGTAAAAAGTTCTAACCGAATAAGCACCTAAAATTTATGCCGAGTTTCGAATGAAATTTTTTAACATAATTAGTGCTCACTGAGAAGGTAATTATATTAATGAACACTGAAATGTATGATGCGCAAAGGGTTGAATTAAAGGTCTTCTACTCTGACTGATAGATGTCGCTATTGAAAAGTCACGACCAGTTTCGCAGACTTGAATTTCATCATCAGGTTATGTGGGTATTGAACTAATAACAATATTACTCTTTGTAACTAACAATTCTTAAATTTTAAAAAATTAAAAATCAGATAAACGCTAAGAGCACACAGTTTCATAATCATTCAAATCACTGTAGTATGCATGAAGAAGGTTAGTATGTCCAAAACAATATACGCCTAATTTTTAATTGTAATCCAGCTCTTCGAGGACTGAGGCGTATTTCAGTGCGGATCCAAACGGTTTCCGGACTCCCGGCAGGAATACAGGGTTAGCTGAGAGCCATGGAGCACAATGGTCTGAGGACATTTGCGAATTTGGATCGAAAGGATACGGCTCAGAGAAAGAGTGGTGTAAAGCCACAATATGAATCCAAGAGTCTCGAGTACGATCTCCCGATCCGTCCTAGGATTTTATGTCACTTCTCACTTCTTTCACTTCTGGCAACGTTGTTGATGTAAAAAATGCCAACTTGCAAAGTGGTTCGGAATGTACATGAAATTGAAGGTCATCCTGTAAATGGCTGGATAAGGCAACGGTGTACCACCTCCAAACAGGACTAAGCCTAGTAATGCACTGAGGTGTTAAAACCAATCTTTGCACGGTTGACTGCTTTACCTGTGTTCGTACTTGGACGTGTGAGGCCCGTGTACGTGGGTGTTGCAACGGGTATCTTAACTGCCTGGCAGACAGGAGACCCGGATTCGAGTTTCGGCCTCACCACAAATCTTCATATCTCCACGTTTTTTCATTACAACGCCCACCTGCAGCTGAGACAAAAATAACAGCCCACAATTTAAAAAAAGAATTAAATAATAATGCACCAGCTCCCACAGATCATTGTCATAGAAAAAGAACCTCCCTGCAGCCACCTATAAATAAGACCATGATTAATCTGATACATAACAATTAATATTTGTTTGTTTGTCTTGTTGTTCGTATTTTATGCACGACCATACAGTACATCCGATTGCGTTAAAACTTTGTCAACTCATTGCTTGCAGTCGCACGAAGTTTATACGCATACTAAAATTTACTTCGTGTGGTGCAAGACGGAGTTTGTTTTACAAATAGTTAATTCGTTTCTTACGCCTTCACTCTGAAATGGCAGGACGGATATTAATGAAGTTTGGAACAGACATAGCTTATAACCCGCTTAATACATGAGCTACCTTTCGTAAGCAACCGTATGATGCGTGGCTGAGGCTACCTTACAATGTGTTAATATGTTTGCTACTCCTTCATGCTGAGACGTACGGGCAAATTCGGAAGGGAGATAGCTTGAACTTCCAAATATACAAGGGCTTTCTTTCCAAAGCCACTGTACGGTGCGTCGCGAGGGTACCTTACTGTGTGTTAATGTTTGTTTCTGTTTACGCTGAAACGGCCGGACGGATTTGAATGAAATGCGGGATTAACATAGCTTATACCCCCAACTAATACATGAGCTGCCTTTCGTGAGCATTCGTAGGTGCATGGCGGAGGATACATTACAACAAACATCCAATTTGTTTGACTCGTCACCACGAAAGCATATAAATGTATGTTTTCATGAAGGAGATTTTTATAATCTGCAAGCCAGTTAATTTAGCATGGCAGAAAATACCTTGCGGGTTTGACACCTTGACCAGTAACCATGAAACTTTGCGCATATATGTATTTTTTTCATCTATAAAAAGGAAAGGAATAGGTGGAGGAGGAGACGGACAGAAGGGGTAGGGAGGAGACGGACAGAGAGAGGGGAGGAGAATGAGAGAGGGGAGATGGTAAAATGCAGGTGAAAGATGAACAGAGCGAAAGAGAGATAGAGAGAGCGCCAGAAAGGAAGATGAAGAGATGGACATAGAGAGAGAAGGAAAGAGAAGATAGATAAAAGGCAAGAAGGGATAGACTAACTTAAGACTGGAGTAAATACGTACCCGGGCGACGCAGGGTTTTCAGCTAGTTAACTATAAAAAGGCAGTTATAAGAAAACCGCATTATCCGTAAGAATACTCGGTGGATGTGTGTGAGTGTGTGTATGTATGTATGTGTGTGTGTGTGTGTATGTTTCTGTGTGTTATTCTTAGCATGTCAGTTTAAATAGGTTTTAAGTCTAGCGACCGATGTCCTCAGCAGTTTGGTCCCTTTTTGTCTATTCTTGTTTCCTCCTGGGTGGTCGTATGACGGTTATCAAGAGGTTACTAATTATGTAAGAGACGGTCTTATGTAAAATGTTTTTCTCATTTACTGGAAGTTATGTGGATCAGGACTAGTTGGAATTAAAAAATAGTCGCTGCTAGGTAAGTTCAGGACGGACGATTATTTGAGGAGCGACTCTCTGTGGTCTATGTGATGCTACAGATTATCTGTTTTGTCAGAAGCTAGGTCGGGAATTGATTCGACGGTTCATTAGGTTATACGCTAGGCTCATTTGGGTACCTGTGGTTAACATATAAGAGATGCTCGGAATACAGAGGCAGCGTCTTTCGTGTTTCTGTTCAATGGAAATAAAGGAAAGGTGAAACACCAAGTAAAAGTGTATCAGTCACAAGATTTGCTGACAACATTGCGTAAGCAAAGAAAATACACAGGATCTGTTTAATGGAATGGTTTACTGAATACAGAGTATGGATCACAAGAAAATCGGGAAAACATAAAAGGCATGAGAAGCAGCAGAAATGGAAATAGCGAGAAACCTAACAAGCACATTTGTTATGATAACGTAGAGGAAGTTAAGGAATTCTCCTGCCTTGGAAGCAAAGTTACTCATAATTGACAATGCAAGGAGGGCACAGCAGAAGGGGTACATTTGCTGAAAAGACGTAAAATAAAGGTGTAAAATAAGGGCCTTACTTTGATGAATAAATTTATGGGAGTGTACTTTCAGAACACAGTGATCGCGTTATTTACTACCATATGCGATGACGGGATTCGGCCAATCAATAGGACGGCTTGAAATCCAATGTGACTTCGTCTTCATCCCTTTGCAGATGATGGTTATCCAGTCTGGTAACTGGTGAGCACTTCAAATCCATTGTGGCTTGGATTTGGACACCATGCAACAGATGGGCGGTCAACCTGTTTGGTAACTGGTAAGCAAGTTTTTAAACAGGATGACTGTCAGCTGCATGGTGCTCAAGGCGCAGTCACATTGGATTTCTAGCTGGTTCACTGCTAGGCCGAAATCGCTCTTCGTATGTATTAATAAATAAGAAGATCATTGACTGATTTGCAATTAATAAATAATAGTGATCGCTGAGTCACTGACAATTTTATTTTAAAATTTTCAGAGCGTTGTGTGGAAGCAATGGCAGTGGGAAAACTGGAACAGAAGATAATTGAAGCGTTTTTTGGCGAGTTCGCAGGTGCAGTATTGCAGTGGTGACAACTGTGCGCAGCCATAGGGTACAGAAGGGGACACGTTTTCTTGACCTTGTTGCGATGATGACTGACGCCTCGTCCGAAGACCCGCCTCGCTTTTGTCCACTGCTACGTCTCAGTAGATGTACTGCAAGAGCCTATGCTGTGGTTTTTAGCCGGAAGAAACATTGTAGCTATTCTCAGTTTGGAGCGCACCTCTGACGTTAATTCTGATGACTAATTAAGGGGTTGTCACCCACGGAAATAAATGAAATTATACGAGATAAGTGAGGATATTTAAAGATATTTCAAATAAAATTCAAAATATTTTCAACCTTAGCTAACGATGAATTACTCATGTGAGAATAAAAATCTTGTCAAACTTGGACTTAGGCTAGTTATCTAGTGAAATATCGATTGATTCGATAATCTATTTGTGAACACATACTGAAAAAAAGAACTTCTTGATTAGAATTTCTGTTGCGGTGTCAGTGGCTAGGAAGATTGACCACTCTTCGAAACTCATCCAGTTTCATTTTATCCTATCTCACCTTCACTTGTAATATATCGACATTCATCTAGACTTTTAGACACTTTAACTGAGTCTTTAAACTTATTGGTAGACGAAGTTTTCACCCTTCATCAATCCATTGCAAAGAGTTTTTCGCCTAGTAAAAATTTCATCAAGCTCATTTCATTTCATCAAATTATTAACTTGGTACGGTTCTCCCAAGTATGGCCTCTATCCATATTGTTATAAATGAAAAACAATGTCGTTACTTTTGGATTTCATTGACTAGTTTCGAGAATATACTATTTTCTTCACACCCTTCGGAGATACATCTTCTGTTGAAGTTGATAGCTGTCATTGTCCTCATCTGCTTCATCTTGTTGACGATGAATCTACTGGTTTGTTACATTACCTGGTAAGGCACATAACGTCTTTGATGGATTTTCGGTCTGAAGAGGAGAACAGTGTATTCTCGAAAATAGTCAATAAAATCCAAAAGTAATGTCTGAAGGATTTTCATATATAAATTTAATAGAACGCCATCGTCCCAACATCCATCAAATCAAGATGGATACAAAGAGATTTGATGTGCCTTACCAGGTAATGGGACAAACCCGTAGATTCATGTCGACAAGATCAAGCGGATGAACGGAACTATCAACTTCAACAGAAGATGTATCTCCGAAAGGACTGAAGAAGAGAATTGTGTATTTATTAATCTATAAAAATAATAGAACGTCGTCGTCCCAACATCTATCAAATCAAGATAGATACACAAAGTCTATCAGTTTGACTACATGAATGACTACTTTCGACAGCGACAAACATGTTAACTTATTTTCTGTAGCCTACCCTTTCTGAATACCGTTAGATCTTTTGCTAACTTTAGCTTCAGCTCATAATGATTAGTGCTTCAGAGTTTTTCATTAACGCTCTGAGTTATGTTACTTTCCCAAAAGAGCTATCAGAATCTACAACTGTTACAATGATAGCTACGAGATCTACGATTGTGCTTTATGCGATCTGCACCATTCGAGAAAGAAATCCATTATATGTTCTCGTAAGACTAGATTGATAAATAATTGTTTCACAGGTCATAAATACTACATTTTGTAATTATCTGCTACATGTTATTTTAATAAAATTTTTGATTACATTACGTTCAGTCTTACGTTCTTTTTAAAAAAATTTTATGTTTTGTGTAAAAAATTTATATCTAAAACTCCATCTACTGAGTAGAAGGAGTTACCAACCTGGTTGGCTATTTGTTATACTTTTGGTAAGTGACCAGAGACTTTTGTTGCTGCATAATTACCCCTTTATGTCTCGAAGTTAGATTTCGTCTAGTGATATATGCAGAATGTGCTTGTGTGGGCCCCAGCTATCATTCCAGTGAAGCGGTTTTGTTCATCGATTGATTTCTTTCTCAATGATGAATTAACCTGATACTATAGCTGAATCAAAATAGGCATATAAGCTTAGTTACTCAGATGTTTATCATCTAAATTTGCAATAACCCTAATAGCATTACCATATGAGCTCAAACGGTTCAGCAGATCGTCAATGTCTGTCTTTCAATTCGACATCTCTCATTAATGCACACAACAAATTTTTGAATATTATCGATCTGCAGTACGATTCCATGCAGAATATATAGACAGGGAATGATGAAGTTGCTGCTCGTGAAGCGGTTACTAGTCCAAACATTATGGAGAGGTAAATGCAAAAATTATTACCTGAAAACTGAAAATATGAGCATATAGGAAATTAAATTTTAAACAGAGTACATGTAACGAACTTCCAAAAATGCCTTTCACAAAAATCGATTTATCTAGAAAATTATTATTATTATCATTTTTTTAATTTTCATACTTTTTTGACGTACCGCGGACTATACGTGCGCTAAATAACAGTGCGGGAACGTAAAGGTTAACGAGTTAGTTCATAAGGGGTTGTAGAGATTTTTCCGATATACCTCGAAACCTAACAAAGCTATCGATGCTCATTAAAGAGCAATTATAGGGCGTTGAAAGCCCTACAACTTTATAATTTAACATATTTAATTGTGAGCTTCAGTTCGTCACTCAGTTAAGAATTCCTTTTTTCGAAATTAGGGAATTATTTGGGTATTTTCGCCTACTTGGACCGTGTTCATTTCCTATACACACATATTTTTTTTTGTAGGCGTAGGCTTCCGCGGCCATTTTCACTTTCGATAAAGTTCTTCAGAGTAGCAAACCGCAACGTCATCACGTAAAACCAACCGACGTTTCGGCGCAGACGAATACCCTGAAGAAGGCGACTTGCAATTGTGGGCTAACGTCGGTTAGTTTTACACGAGACACGTTGACAGTTCCAACACGCCAAGGATGACTAAATTTCACGAATGTGTACAATAAGGCACAAGTTTTATTTGTATCCAAAACGTATAAGCTATGGAGGAATTTACCGAACAGTCTGGCCGCTCATCTCCTGAATGATATTGCGCCACATGATCTCCAGCCACCTATTGATATACATCACATACCGATGGCTTTTGAACATTTCCGACAATTTCTTGTAGATTACAGTTATATTCAAGTGAAAGTACCTGAAAGTAAAAGGCCTCTAATAAGAGAATTCTATAAGATAATGATGGCAAATAAGTCAAGGAACATTGTCGAACGGAAATTCCCAAATAATAATTGGCCTGCCACATGAGAAAGTATACACAATCAGTACCTACCTTCATACGTTAGAGCCATGTGGTATACACTAGTTAACAGGAAAATTCCAACAAAATCCAGGCTCTACACAATACATTTAAAGGATTCCCCATTGTGCCTCACATGCAACCTCGTTGACAGTGACGAACACATAATAATAATATGCCGGAGACAGGCAATGATCCTTTCGTGACCAAGTTTGGAGCCCTTACTCTTACGGGAATTAGTTTCATAACTACGAGTTTGAGTACTGTGGGCAGGGTGAAGCTGGGAATTTGTATCTGACGGGAGGCGTACTTAGGTAGTCCTTGCAGGTGCGGTGGTGTAGTGGTCAGAGCAACTGTCTAGAAAGCAGGAGACCCGGGTTCGAATCCCGGCTGGGTACACATTTTCAGCTTTGCCCAATCGCAGTTGATGTCATATATTCTGTGAATGTGAACACATATTCGTCTGTAATATCGTAAAGATATATGGGACTACGTCCGAAGACCAAACGTAACGCAGTCACCTGGTTGATGGGCCACACTGTGTACTATTTACTCAGCACAGAAGAAAAGACGAAAGAGGCATTCGTGATTTATCTGCACATAGAGCACCACAAGATTCAGAACACAATGAACTATAAGAAATATTTTGCTAACTTTTTGAGCAAGACCACTATGTAGAACGGGATAATACAATACGGGGAAAAAAGAGTACAGTATGGATGTATGTTGTTGTTGTGGTCTTCAGTCCGGAAACTGGTTTGATGCAGCTCTCGACAATACCCTATCCTGAGCAAGCCTCTTCATCTCCACATAAGAACGGCAACCTACATCTGTCTGAATCTGGTTACTGTATCCATCTCTTGGTCTTCCTCTGCGATTTTTACCCCACGCACTTCCCTCCAACGCTAAATTCGCAATTCCTTGATGTGTAAGAATGTGTCCTACCAATATATCCCTTCTTTTAGTCAAGGTATGCCAGAAATTTCTTTTCTCCCCAATTCTGTTCATTACCTCCTCATTAGTTACGCGATCCACCCACCTAGTCTTCAGCATTCTTCGGTAGCACCGTATTTCAAAAGCCTCAATCCTCTTCCTGTCCGCACTGTTTATCGTCCATGTCTCACTCCCATACATGGCAACACTCCATACAAATGCCTTCAGAAAGGACTTCCTTAGGCTTAAATCAATAATCGTTGTTAACAAATTTCTCTTTTTCAAGAACGCTTTTCTACCCACTGTCATTCTGCATTTTATATCATCTGTACTGCGACCATCATTTGTTATTTTACTGCCCGAGTAACAAAACTCATCTACCTGCTTTATTGCTTCGTTTCCCAATCTAATTCCTTCAGCATCACCTGATTTTCTTACACTGCATTTCATTACCCTAGTTTTGCTCTTGTTAATGTTCATCTTATATGCACCTTTCAGCACACTGTCCATTTCGTTCAATTGCTCTTCCAGGTCCTTTGCTGTATCTGACAGAATTACTATGTCGTCGGCAAAACGCAATGTTTTTAATTCTTCACCCTGAAAAATCACAGTTGCGGTTACTGCGGAGTTGATCCATTAAAAAGTCCACTATGAATTTTTTAGCCTATTATTGTCCAAACTCAATGTAATTTTCAGTTCATCTGTGTAAATAAAATTAAAAAATACCTTGAAGAACTTTATCGAAAGAAACACATTCTTTTGTTTGCAGGTAATAGTTTTTTTACAGAATTGAGATTACGCTGTCAGATAATGCGGGACTAGAGCGCGGCGGCGGCGCTGGGCGCAGCCGCTGCCAGCTCCACCTACGACGGGTTGCGCAAGCCGCCCTCGGGATTCGCCGCGATACAGATCTGTGCCCACTCCGCTATTTTCGGCGTAAGGCCGAGGCCGAGCTCTACTGGCCGTCCGGCGCACGTCGGCCCGCTGGGACAGCGGCCGACCACGAGCTAGCCGTGCGTCTGGTGGGATGTGACAGCAGAAATCTACCCACCATTCAGGCTCTATGTTGACTAGAGTATCGCAGTCCTCCTCGATGTCAATTGTCAATGTGCATTTACGCGAGGTAAAGGATTTCTTGCAATCTTTGTGGCAAAGTACATGTAGGTCAATCAGGTAGGGCTTTAACTACTAGACTGGCCGAACATGAAAGGAGTTGAAGACTAAAAATTAGAGATTCCACCTTTGTAGAACATGCCGTCAATGAATGCCATGATTTTGACATTAAATGCGATGTTTTCCACAGAACGAATAAAGGCTCAAAGTTAATATTGCTTGAAATTCTCTCTTTCAACAAACACCAAACTCAGAAGCCAAACTTAAATCTCAGTGATCAAACCCAATTTCAGTATTCATCCTTATTAAAGTAACAGCTATTAGGTTTTATCCTGCCACTGTGCTTGTTGAAATTGTGTAATGTTTCTCATTCACATTCCAATGTTTTTACTACCTTGTGCTACTACCACCATTATTGTTAAGGCTAGTGAATTTTAATAATGGTTATATACGTTAATATGCTCTTTTATTTCATATTCCAAACATATGTAACTATAAAATTCTTGAAAATCCGTCTCCAGATCGCTTATATTTTCCAAAACGTGACCGGTTTCGGGACAGCTGCCCATCTTCAGAACAAAGTTTGAAGTTACAGAGTAACCTGTCCTGTGATGAACGAATGTTCACACTCGTTCATCACAGGACAGGTTACTCTGTAACTTCAAAATTTGATCTGAAGATGGGCAGCTGTCCCGAAACCGGTCATGTTTTAGAAAATATAAGCGATCTGGAGACGGATATTCAAGAATTTTATTCATATAACGATCGAAGTAACTCCCTGGAGACTAATAAGTCTTGCTTTGATAAAATATATATAACTGTCCCCCATCTACATTTCATTGTTTATGACTTCCTCATTCACCTGTTGCCCCTCCTACTTTTGTTCGTATATATAAGTTAATTTAATATACAATTGTACTTACTGGTTCACTTACTGAGTAAACTATTTTATTTTAGTTTTTTTATTGAAATGTAATTTATAGTTAATACTTAGTTACTGGTTTGCTTCAATTTGATGGCCCTCTCTGTCTCTCACAAAATACTTGAAGGTAACGTAGTCTATGACTGGACACATATCTTTGTAAAATCTTTGTACTCTGAACATAATAGATGGCGTGATGTGGATAATCTGCACTATTAAGTTGTCTGAAGATGACCTAAGAAGCCGAAAATTAGTTTAAAACAAAATAAAAATTATTGTGGAACAAATATGTAGTGTATCACAGTTATTTAATAAGTCTATGTTTCATCAAGAACCGACAGAAGAGTCAATAAATATTAAAAGTAAACAAAAAATACAATATGCCTTGTAAGACTAGAGACTGGAATTTCATATATTTTCAACAGGAAACGGTATATACACTTTTACTAATCACATCTTAAATGCTTTGAACAACTGGATAGCACCCGTTGGATTTTTCTGTGATCTCTAAAAGGTTTTTGATTGTGTAATTCATGGAATTCTTTTACACAAACTCAATTATTTTGATATGAGAGGGGCCGTGCACCATTGGTTTAATGCTTACTTAACGGACAGTGCGGAAAGTTGCATTAAGTGGTTCACATAATATGGAAAAATCAACTCATTCATCAGACTGGGGAGCTATCGTGAATGGAGAACCCTGAGGGATCGATTTTGGGTCCTTTGGTACTCGTAATGGACAGGGTGGTCCTAAAATACTGTATATGTCAAAAATTAAACGGCCGATAAATAGGACAGAAATAAGCAGAATTCGTACAAGAACATGCGGTCGGTAATGATTCCTTGAGCCGGTAGAAGGCGCTGAAGAGTGCTGTATTTACAATCTCTTCGCGAGCTGGATTTATTATTACCCGCACAGATCGTAAGCATCATGCACCGTTTCACCAATGCTGAGCCGCCGACGTACATTTTGTATACGGGGCTACAGAAGGAAATGGATTGGCTGCTCAAGAGATGGACCGATTCCCGAATAGGCATCAGCCGGATCGTCGAACTTTCTTCATCGGGAGTTACGCTCGACTGGATCGTTTTATGTTGGCCATCCCGTTCACATGATTTAACCTGCCACGATTTCTTCCTTTAAGGTCATATTAAAAGTCTGATGCGTTCAAGTTCCGTCACATCTGAAGAAGACCTAGTTGCCCGTGTGTCTGTTACTGCTGGACATGTGATCGACATGCTTGTCGTCCTTTCTTATGGACGCCGATCCATGCACCATCGATGTGAATCTTTTATCGCTTTTGGTGGCTGCACTTTCGAGCCTCTCTTATAAAATATTCATAAGTAACCTTTTTGTCTTTACTTTTCAGTTTCAAATTCTTTCATACTACTGTACACGCTATCGCTGTTATTTGTTGTTACCTATCACTCATTCCTATACGAAATCTGCTTACTTCGGTACCCTCTACCTACGGTTTCATTTTTCACATGTAATTTAGAACCTTCTCTATTCACGAAGATGGTAATATACAGGTACCGAAGTCACACCTGACAAACAAGAATTAACTAATGAAATGTTAGTTAAGGTCTTTCAGAAAATCATTACGTTCTTCTCTGCAAATGGCTTTCGTTAAATATCGATAAAATACAGTATAAACAGTACTGTACAGTGAATAGCGTGAAGTCTGCAGCTAAGGTAGAATATTCACATTTTTTTGTTTTGTGTATTGATCAAAGACTGAATTGGAAGAAACACATTGATGAACTGCTGAAACGTTTCAGCTGCTTAATACTATTAGGATTACTGCAAATTTTGGTGAAACACAACTCAGAAAATTAGCATACTATGTCTATTTTCACTTCTCTCACATGGAATCATATTTTGGGGTAATTCATTACTGACCAAAAAGGTATTCATTGCACGGAAACGCGTAATCGGAATAATTGCTGTAGATCATCCGAGATAATCCTGCAGGCATTTTGAACTCGGAACCTACACATTAGTCTCACAATATATGTATTCACATACGAAATTTGTTACTGATACCCCAACCCAATTCAGAAGTTATAGCAGCGCGTATAACTACAACTCTAGCAGAAAGGGTGATTTTCACTATTTAAGTTTAAATGTAGCTTTTGCCCAGGAAGGGGTCACAAGAGTCTTTGGTCACTTGCCAAATAGCATCAAAATTTTGAGATATAAGCAACTACCAAGAATTTTAGAATGCCAACTCCTTCTACTCAGCACATGAATTTTTAGATATAAATTAGTGATTTCACAAATAAATAAATAAAAGAATGCGTGTCTTCATCTACCATCTAAAGATACCATTTACTGAACTGACGCGTTCCACAGCATTCCGAAACGTCGTATTCATGATGGTGTACTGAATATTGCGGCCAGTGAAAATTGCGCCCAGTGAGATTTGCGCCCAGAAAGGGTCGAGGACAGGTCCGCTGATCCATTTGCCCGGCAGACAAAAGAGTTGAGGGACGCTACCTGGAGATTTCCTAGCTGGGGTTTTCAGCCGTCAGACAGAGAGATATAAAGAGAGAGAGATAATTAATTGTTTATAAAACTCTTCTGGGTGGTGGACCGCATCGTCAAAATATCAAACTTCACCGACGTTTCGGCCACTATTGCAAGTGGCCATCTTCTGGGTGTTACGTTTACTGAAGTTTCGGTGAAGTATTTGATATTTTGACGATGCGGTCCAACACCCAGAAGAGTTTTATAAACAATGACAACGGCCGCGGAAGCCTTCGTTTACAGAGATAATTAAGTTTCTACTACACACCACTTTAAACGCGTGTATCTCGGAACAGGATTTTTAACGTTCGATGGAAACATACCTCAACCGAAACACTTGAAATTTGAATATATCATGAACATTACATTGTGTATGGAGTACGTAGGATTTTTGTTTTCTATTGCATATTCCTCATGTTGTCAACAATTATTGCGTGACGGAATTGTGGGGAACCTTTTCATATTCCTCTTATAAAAGCAACATATCGAAAAACACCCTACGTGCTTCTATAACTGTTATTGCATATAATCGAACGACATTCATTGGCTTATTATAATTCCAAACATATAGGAGTTATTTGTCTAGCCGTAGGCCCTGGGAGAAACGAAAACGTCATCGTAAAACGCTGTACAGTCGCTAATCTCGAATTAAGCGCCTCACAAAAATTATTGTATAAAGTCACTGATTTGTATGATACATATAATCCTACCTTTTTCGTGCTCTCGCTTTATTTTGTAGTTTTTCTCACAATAAATCCCCAACAAGCCTATTTTTTCGGCCTGTAGAGAGGCCTAACCCCTTAATAATATGTTTGTCAATAGAAATATTGACTAATTTACCTGGACAGCGTCTTCAACACAAAAAAGAAAATGGAACAATATTTTTGCCCGAACAAAATCATCTTCACGATTCATTCCATTTCGTGGTGATGGTGCAGCAGTCAGCAGAGACTGCTGATATTTAACTTAAAATCATATTCTCTGCACCCAGAGAAAAGAGAAAAAGTGTGAGGAGCAGGGGGAGGGGAGAGTAAACAGACTGTCACAAGCTGCCAAAATAATTACGCACTGTTTATGCCCGACAACGCAAAAAGAAGTTATCTTACTACTGGTAACTGTTGAGAAAAGATTTTAAACTATAAAATATTGAATTATTTTTAATGATATTAGACAGCACATAGAGTGCATCGACAACTTTCTGCAAGCAACAGATAAACGTTGCAAAATCACATATCAGACACTGTTTCAGATCGTAGTCATTTGATTAAAACTGCAGAAATAAAGCTTCACACGATTATACAAATATCAGTTAACAATTGTCATGAGATTCCTAAAAATGGTATCCTTGCCCAAATTTCACAAGTAAATTTTTTTTTCTCCGAAACAGTTCCAAATTTTATTGTGCTGCTAGAATTTTTCTTAACGTTTGTAAGTTTTGGTTGCATTATGTAAGAACATTATTTCTCTCATATAAAGGTTTTTCTCCTATAAAGGTTTAAATAAAAAAATAGCCCCTCACTCACCCGGCTATCAGATTTAAATGGCTCACCTGTTTCATTGCCTAAAATAAGTTTCTCACCTTCATCTTTTGATAAAATGTCACCGACAAGTAATACTACTCGTCAATCCAGATTATCTTGTAGGCTACCTCAATATATATATATATATATATATATATATATATATATATATATATATATATATTTACACGTTCCCTTACGGGCATAAAAATAGTTATCTTTCTGAGCACACATCGTCGAAAAAGTTGGAGATTTAAAAAAAAAAAAAAAAAAAAAAAAAAAAAAAAAAAAAAAAAAAAAAGATTTCTATTGTTGGTACTGTACTTTAAAAAAATATAATTTCAGATTTGAACATCGAGATCCTCCCCTCAGTTCACAACTTTTGAAACAGAAAAAAAATTGTAGTAAATCTAGCAGTTACTTTATAACGAACTCAATCATCTATAATACAGTTACACTCCAAAGTCGCTGTAGTCATATGCGTTGGGAGTACTCCTATATACCTAAGCGCTCTGGCCATCATGTGTTGCTTGTCATACATGGCTGTAGTGTTCGCAATTTCACCTCCACGTTGGCTATTCCCGGACTCGACATTGAGCGAAACTCTATTGTTTCAGTTAAATTCTCGATGAGCCCGTCTTTTATAGTGGCGCTATGATACTGGAAATTATCATCATATGTGACAAGCATCATACGGCGGACGGTGCGCGCTTATAGCCGTATGTTGGGGTACCTCCAGCTTATATCATTTACCCGTTAATTATTTTTATTTGGTTACATCTTTCTGAATGTATCATTTTCTTTTTGTCAGTCCTTGCGATATTACAATCAGCGAAAACATATTAGAGTTACTTACCTCTGAAACGTTAACCTAACAATTTACATTAAAGTTATGAAATACGAACATACTGTAATACTTGGCTAGTGTACGTACCACATTATCGTGCAACATACAAACATCATCTCGAATCAGGGATAAAATATCCGTATTTGCTCAAGCTGTAGCTCATTCATCGCTAGCGCGTACACTGACCTGAAAAAAATGAGAAAATATTTCAGACACATGATACTGTCACTACAGTCTAACATACACACTCACTATTGTAAAAGTTGTTACCAACGGACAGTTGCAAAGACACTAGCGCTCCTAGTAGAGGGCAAAGTGCTGTAAGAATAATGTTTGTTTATCATTACTTTTCTATGTAATTAACCATATAGTTTCTGTGATTTTTGCCTCCAAGCGTTAGTAAAATATCGAAAGACATAAATAATCGTGAAAACGTGGAGCAACAGACGAATTTCCTTGATTCAGTTGACATAAACAAGAAGGTATTCATGTGGAAATTCTTACGAGTATGTGTGTATTTCGCAGCCTACTACACTGAAAGTAAGAGAATATAAACAGACGAGAAACATTAATTCCTGTTGCGGTCTTTTCTTGCATGACAGGCACTTTCCTTGTCGTGTAAAACATCGATGTTGAGTCTAATGATTAGAACATTTTTCCACTTCATTCGTCTTTGTTATAAGCCCATATACTTTTGAGGATAATTACTTTTGATTATAAAACGAATGTCTTGAAGATTCTTTCCGTTTATGGTTCAGGTGTAGCAACAATTGTGAAACTGGTTCCTGCTTTGTTGGGAAATTATGTTTTTGCTTTCCATGTTTTACTGTCATGTTTGCAAGGATTTTCTTTCAGCTACAGCTGTAGTGGCTGATCTGGTACATTAAGTAATGTACGTATTACACTTCCTATAAGTATCTTACGTTCAGTACTTACTGATTTGACTGGAATTGTAGTGAAGAAATCGTGGCGTTTCCGAGTAGAAAACCGACGTCGTTCTGTAGGTCTTCTGTTGTTTATTGGCAATTTTTGCTCTCAATAGAAACTGAAATACTTGATTAAAAAGTCGTAGATTTGAAGATAATCTTAAATAAACTGCCCTAGAAAGTATCATTTGTATATAGTTCTATTCTCCAACAGCTCGCGAGAGAAAGGAACACCTAAATCTGTTTTCTAATTTATTATGATGATCATATCTCTCTAGGTAGGTGGGTGAAAAATATCTATATATTCGAATTCGGAAGAGAAAGTTAGTGAAACAAATTTGCCGCGTGGGAGTAGCCGAGCGGATCTCACGGCCTCCCACGTCGGAGGTTCGAATCCTCCGTCGGGCATGGATGGTTGTGTTGTATTTAGTATACGTTAGTCCATAACTAATCTGTAAGTTTAGGGACTGATGATCCAGCTGTTAAGTCCCATAAGCTACACAAACATTTTAACTTTTTATTTTTTTTTATTTCTTTATTACCAAATTCCACAAATAGATATCGCCGCAACAAATGACGCCTTTCTTTCAATGATTTACGCCCCAACTTGTGCGTCATTTCTGTGATACTCTCCCCCCTGTATCGTAATAAAAGTAAACGAGCTGCCCTTATCTGGGGGCACGGCAATGCCACCGCCAAGACGAGCGCACGGCCGTACCATCCTTTTCTCGAAGCAGTCGACGGCACTTTTGACCCACCTGTATCTCAGTTATGGATAAAGCTAGAAGCCTGAATTTTCGGTTTCCAAGAGTATCTACTATAATATATATCTATAAATGTGAATGTCTGTTCGGTGTACGTTTATCACGTCTGAACCACAAAACATAAAGGGCTAAAAATTTGTACAGTTAGTAATGTCTACCCGGGGAAGACTTTAGCCACGGTTTTATGGCGATCGGATAGCTATTTATCTAAATATATTAATGTGAATGTCTGTTCGGTGTACGCTTATCATTTCCGAACGACAAGACGCAGAGACTTAAATATTTTTACAGTTACTAATTTATACCTGAGGAAGGTTTTAGGCACGGTTTTATAGCGATCTCATAGATATTTAGTCATTTGAAGAATATAATGCGAAATGCTGAACAAAAATTACTCTTTGAAAATGGTTTTATTGGTTGCATTGTTGCGTGAGGGTTGATAATGATGAAAGGATGGAGTATATTGGGATGGAAAGTTATCGGTGTATATAAATTTCTACGTGTGTGTGTGTGTGTGTGTGTGTGTGTGTGTGTGCGTGAGTGTGTGTGTTAATATTTCGCTCTACAGCGAAACCCACAGAACGCAAACGAATGGTCTGTGTGTAATTGTTGTCCGAAGTCCCCCGTTGTACACCATAGCAGTTCCATGTCGATAGCTACAAGGGGGTGGAAGATATGGTGGTTCAAAGTCGTCAAATTATTAACAAAAAAAATTCGGAATGACAGCCAGTGATGACGTTTGCGACTCTATAGTAAGGAGGTTACATACAGCGAAACGTGATGACACAGACATCTTTGGGTCTATGCGTGCTACAATGTCTTCAGCTCTTTCTCTGTAAGGATAAGCATACGAATAAGGAAATATAAGAATAAATAAACTTTATTTGAAAGTTGAATAAAAATGTTTGTTTCTAAAGAAGGTATTGAATTTCATTTCATCCTTCAAAACCAGTCTCATAGCACACTACTGAAAGATAGCTTATCTATCATAACCAGCAAACAGGCGAGCGGAGCCGCGGGTTTAAGATAGTTAGCTATATTTACAAATTATATTATTCTACACCTTATAGTTTACGAAATGTTAGCAGACGAAAGTCGCTAATTCTGTGACTCACTGACTCACCGATCATCAAAATTCTAAGGTACTTCTAGCAGACTCACAAACGTCAAATTTTGTATTTAGATAGTGTTTGCTCTGTAATGGAAGGAAAAATTTAAACATCTTGATAGATAGTGTTTGCTCTGTAATGGAAGGAAAAATTCAAACATCTTGATAGAACAGTATCTCCAAACATGCAGTTTCGAGCACTGTGTTGCTGCTGATCTTGTGGTAGCGTGTTATGTTTACGTGCGGAAAATCGCGTTTTCTATTCCTAGTACTGTACTTTTTTTTAATTTTAATGTAGCCGTCATCTTTCTACTAGGTGAGGAGTCATCAGAAATGACATCAGGTACCTGATTAGAGAATGAAGAGTAACTGATAAGATATAGCTTAAATTGCTGCAAATGGAAACAGTACCAGTGACACCTATATTCTAGCTTGCTTTCAGTTATAAATGTGAAAACATTTGCTCGTTATGTCGAAAATGTCGTCACATGACGAGGGTAAAACCTTCAGACCGGGAGCAAAGACATTAGACTATGGTTTCAAACCACAACACGGCAGAGATAGGGAGACGCCACTGATCTGGGAGACGTGCAGGCTATGTTATCTATGGTCTGTGCCATAGAGTGGACACTCTCTGGAGTGAGTATTAAGTTCTGTCTTCTCTAGGAGGTACTCAGGTTATAAACATTAAGCTAGGATTGTCACGTGATATCATTATATAAATTTGCGAACTTGAAAATTGAAGTGCGGTTTTCTACTATAATTTTATCAGGAGGCCAATGAAACATATAATTCGAAAGATGGTTTGCTGTAGATGTGCGAAATACAATATCAATAGTGTACATAGCCGTTGAGAGTGGTAAAACGGAGCAGATGTTTTCAAAGCTATAGCTCGGATCGCCATTTTAAATCTACAACTCTAATAAAACGTGAACGTCAAAAATTGAAGTGCTAACAACAACTGCTCTAGGAATGATCGATATTAGAAAAACATCGATGGTACTATCAATGTTCAATTAAAAGAAATTGATGTACGATGAGCATCGAAAGGAAAACGTCCAGGAATATCAGTGTTTTGGGTGCGGAAACAAACACTCCTCGGCAGAACCACAGCACACACATCTAGACTGGCACTACAGAATACAGTATTATTGGTCTTACTGTCACTTTAATCAATGTATCAACAATTATTATGTACGGATATAACAGTCGTAAGAAATAGGGATAAACTGATAAAATTTCGCCACATTTAGAGTTTTGACGTAACGGTAAATTTTACTTACGGCGGTGGCGTAGTGTGCAGATGTTGGGAACGAAATGTTCACGTACAAAAACCTGTCAACGACGGAGCAGGAACAGAATTAATTATTTACTTCATGGTTAACACGAAAATTATGCCACTAATTCAACGTGACTAGTATCCGAAGTGTCTCATTCGTCAGTCACTGCCAACTTTGGCACACTACGCCACCACTGCCGCAAGTAAAATTCTATCGTGTACTAATATTTAAAATAGTTCACGCAAATGTGAGGTACTTCATTCCTACGTAATTACTTTTGGATACATAGTGGAATATAAATTATTTTTATGTGTCGTTGTGTAATTGCCCAATCATTATATGTATTCTGATGTCATATTACAGTGAGATTGCTAAGTTATTATATGTATTGTAGAACTAAAGATGTATTATACTAATATAGTCGCTAGAAATGTTGGTAGATAACAGATAAGTGGTAGATATTAAATATGTGGTTCTATGAGCAGTAAGTAAAATAACCAACTTGGTTTCCTATGGCAACATACGATAATACTTAAAAAAACAATTTCATACAGATGTGAGAGACCTTCATTCTCATGTGATTACGTTCGGTTATATAATAGAATATAAATTAGTGTTAAGTCATTATGACGATGTGCAGTTTCCAGATCATTATACTTATTCTTATGTCATTATAAATAAGTGGGTCCATCAATACTAACTAAAATAATTGACTTGGTTTCCCATAAGATCTCAGGACATTTTATGGTGAAAGGAATTGGTCGCGAGACTTGCATTTCTGTACATTTTTTGTTTTTGATGGGATCTGAACTTTCTCTAAATAGTCAGTCAGTCCCACCTGCTGTGGATCCCCCTACAAAATAGGAGGCACCAGTGTCGCGTAGGCAGTTTCTTTAGTAGAAGTGTTGCATCTTCTAAGTGTTCTGTCAGTGAAATGTAGTATTTGGTTCACCTTCCCTACAATATTTTCCATGTGCTCTTTCCAATTTAAGTTGCTTGTAATTGTTATTTCTAGGTATTTTAGTGGCATTAGCGACGTATAGATTTGACTTATCGAGTACCGTAAACCATAGAAACTTTGTGAGACTCTTCTTGCTTTGTTAAATAAACATCATTTTGAATATTGCTAATCTTATATGATGCCTTTACCCTTAAGTTATTACATGCAATGTTGTTTCATCAGAATTTTTATGCGCGGAGCCAGAATTGTACTAAATACGTCGTCCAAAGTTGTACCTATTCCTAGTGCAACTTTCTGGCAGTTGCATTTCTACTCATTCAGCCCATATAATTATGGCCTGTTACAAAGTGTGATTGAGGGGGTCTTCTTTAGGACAGATAATAGCATACAAAGTAAATTAGACAGTATGTTGAGTGATGAACAACCTTTATTAAGAAATTAATATTAACATTGTGAAGCAATATCTGAGTAGCAACATTCTAAATAAAAACTCAAAACTTATTCATTTCAGGAACATCGAAAATATTTCGTTTGCCTCTTTGCTTTGGAACATTTTTCTTACAAGTGCGGCAGCCGGAGGCGATGGTTGTATGACTGTGCTGTGTGACTGTGTGATTGCGTGAGTGTTCTGTTTACTGAAGAAGGCCATGGCCGATAGTTGAAAGTGTTGTATATGTGTGTCTTTTGTATGTGCCTGTCGCAGCTCGTCGCCATGTCTTTGCGGTGAGTTGTAAACTGTCCTTGCTATATAATTAATTCCAACCTGGACTTTTCATTATTATTTAAACTATTTCCTCATTTTTGTACCAAATTTCATCTTTTACTGTCGGCCATCTCCAGTTTTTCCCGATTGACTCCATAACATTAACAAGTGCGCTATCACTCATGAATTCACTTGGATAATGCCCTCCTTCATACATCACCATCACATAGATCCCCGCTATCTTGTCCTCTTTCTTGAAATCCTCAATTTCCTCTGCTACGTCAGCTTCAGAGTCCAGACGTTCAGACAAAATGTATCTGATGCAGCATAAATTACACTGTCTTCATCACTTTCACTGGAGCCGCAAGTGATGCGGTAAGCTGCTTTCTTTTTTGACTTCATACTTGTGTCAAGTGAGGGTTGGTTCAGACCATTTGAAGATTGTGTAGTACCACACTCTGCTGATGAGCTTTGTAGATCAAGGACGGAAATATTCTTCCCAGGGAGGACATTGACTCGGTTCCTCCTTAATATCGCTTTCTCTCTGTCATTTCAATTTCTTTTTAGTTATGTGGTCTATGAAGCTGTCACTTACTTTCTTCTGCAACAGTTCATTATCTTCTCGACTGGCGTGAACCGGCCCTTCTTATTGACTTTGGAGCCATTTTATGATCGAAATGTGGGACGAATACCAGAAATAAAGCAAAATCCAAATATAACTTTGATCTGTAAAATTACAGAACAACTTCGTAACAGCGCCATTGTGTCACAATGTTGTACCCTGTTCCTTTATATTTACAATATATCAGTGAGAAACGTAAGGAAAATATTCACTACAACTATGACTTTTAACACAGGCTTTCTCAACATATAACTCAAGTCTCATCCAGTACGCTGGTCTGCTTACCTCACTGTCAGGAATGCAAAGTTTTCGCAGAACCTTCTTTAATGTCTTATGCGGCGCTAAACAATGACTTTTCCGTACCATTGTATACTCCGGTAGTTTCTAGTTGCTCCATGAGATGGCATCACTCATCAGGCATGTAGGCTACACCGAATGGAAGCTCTAAATTCCATGAAATGCCCGCGAGATTTAAATATATCGTGCTCCATGTAGGTGTCACAATGTTACACCACCTGTCACAAAGTTGCTATAGTTTACGGTAAATGAAGTTTAACGGATTTCTTTTGATGGTCGTATGGATGACAGCACACTATTCATTGTTTAAGGTCAACTGCCAATTTTTGCACCATGCAGATATCTTATCTAAATCATTTTGCATCTGCTTTTGATTTTTGGATGACTTTACTAACCGATAAATGATAGCATCATCCGCGAACAGTCAAAGAGAGCTACTCAGATTGTCTCCTAAATCCTTTATAAAAAAGAGGAACAGTAGGGGCGGGGGGCTATAACCCCTGTGGAACGCCAGATTTTACTTCAGTTCTGCTGGTTGACTTTCCGTCAGTTACAACATAATATGTCTTTTCTTACAAGAAATCACGAATCCAATCGCACAACTATGGCGATATTCCATAACGACGCAATATGATTAGAAGACGCTCGTGAAGTACAGTGCCAAAAGCCTACCGGAAATGCAGAAACACAGACTCTATTTGTCATACCTTGTCGATAGCACTAATGTTCAAATGTTTGTTACGCTTAAGGGTCTTAGCTGCGGGGTCATCAGTCCCTAAACTTACAAACTACTTATGAACAACCTTATTCTAAATACGACACAAACATCCATGCCCGAGGGGGGATTCGAGCCCCCGTCCGTAGCGGCCGTGCAGACTGTAACTGGCGCGCCGCGGACCGCTAGGCCACTGCGGCCGATGCGATAGCACTCTTCACATCATGTGAGTAAAGAGCTATCTGCGTTTCGAAGAACGATACTTTCCGAATCCGTGTTGACTATAAGTCAATAGGTCATTCTCTTCGAGGTGGTACATAATGTTTGAGGAAAGTATTTATTCTAAAATCCTGCTCCAAACCGACGTCAATGATATAGGCCTGTAATTCTGGCGAATACAACTATTGCATTTCTTGAATATTAGAGTGAACTGTGCAATTTTCCAGTCTTTGCGTACAGAACATTTCCTGAACATGCGAAAATGCAGTGGGGGTTCAAATCGATAGTAGCCGCTTCGAATCCTTACAGTGGAAGAAATTTTCATTGCCAGTATTTCGAAGCTGTCTGGTCACCAAAGTTATCAGCAACGTTCTGAACTAAATTCGAAACTCAAAATGTATCCACGGTTGTGAATATGGTCATACAGAAATGTATTCGCAACGACTGTACAGTTCGTAGGTGACATGAAAATATTTATCGTACCAGCACTCGTAATTCTTTTCGAAAGAGGTCGTCAGCGTGTCTGTAGGAAATTACACTTATTTACTTGTAGAAAGAGAGAGAGAGGAAGAAAAAGCAGCTTGCAACAATTAGGAAATGTAAAACACTTCTCATTCCATATTGATAGTGATGGCACAGCAACCACGTGAATTGCATTTATTAAATAAAATCCCGCCTTGGTAGCAAATCAGTAATTTATTGCTCAGCTATGATGTGTTTCGTCTGATAGGGTGTTTTCAAACCTACAGGGTGTTACAAAAAGGTACGGCCAAACTATCAGGAAAAATTCCTCACACAGAAAGAAAGAAAATATGTTATGTGGACATGTGTCTGGAAACGCTTAATTCCATGTTAGAGATCATTTTATTACTTCTCTTCAAATCACATTAATCATGGAATGGAAACACACAGCAACAGAAGTACCAGTGTGACTTCAAACACTTTGTTACAGGAAATGTTCAAAATGTTCTCCGTTAGCGAGGAGGATACATGCATCCACCCTCCGTCGCATGGAATCCCTGATGCGCTGATGCAGCCCTGGAGAATGGAGTATTGTATCACAGCCGTCCACAATACGAGCACGAAGAGTCTCTACATTTGGTACCGGGGATGCGTAGACAAGAGCTTTCAAATGCCCACATAAATGAAAGTCAAGAGGGTTGAGGTCAGGAGAGCGTGGCGGCCATGGAATTGGTCCGCCTCTACCAATCCATCGGTCACCGTTGTTGAGAAGCGTACGAACACGTCGACTGAAATGTGCAGGAGGCACATGTTGTGTCGTACTTGTAAAGGCACATGTTCTAGCAGCACAGGTAGAGTATCCCATATGAAATCATGATAACGTACTCCATTGAGCGTAGGTGGAAGAACATGAGGCCCAATCAAGACATCACCAACAATTCCTGCACAAACGTTCACAAAATATCTGTGTTGATGACGTGAATGCACAATTTCGTGCGGATTCTCGTCAGTCCACACATGTTGATTGTGAAAATTTACATCTTGATCACGTTGGAATGAAGCCTCATCCGTAAATAGAACATTTGCACTGAAATACTAAAATGAGCTCTAACATGGAAATGAAGCGTTTCCGGACACGTGTCCACATAACATATTTTCTTTCTTTGTATGTGAGGAATGTTTGCTGAAAGTTTGGCCGTACCTTTTTGTAACACCCTGTATATATTGGCGATTGGTTGGTGATTCAAATGTACATAGATGACAAATCAAATTATAAAATTCACTAAAATGTACAAACTGCGAAGATCATAGTTGAGCTAGGCACTAAAACGGATAAGCCGCGGCGCAACGGTCGAGATCTCTAAGGCGCCTTGCTGCTCCTCGTCGGAATTTAGAGTCCTCCCTCTGGCATATACGAGGCGCGTCCAGAAAGTAAGTTCCGTTTGGTAATAAAATGGAATTGTACACAGATACAGAAGAAATTTTTATTGCACAAAATTCTACAATTGTTAAACTACTTTTCCACATAAATGCCGAAATTTTGCAGGCATTTGTCATAGCGTTGGCACCAGGTTTTGTACATCTTCTTCATAGAAATCTGCCGCCTGTGTCTTCAACCAGTTGGAAACAGTTTCTTTCAGCTCGTCGTCATTGGTGAAGTGATGACCGCCAAGGAAAGACTTGAGATGTAAGAACAGACGAGAGTCGCTAGGAGCGAGGTCAGGGCTGTACGGAGGGATGGTCAAACACGTCCCAGCCAAATTCCTGTATGAGGTTTTTCGTCACATTTACAGTGCGTTGTCGTAAAGCAAAACAACACCTTTTGAGAGCAGTCTCCGGTGCTTATTCTAAATTGCACGGCGCAATTTCCGAAGTCTCGCAATAAACATCTTCTTTGATTGTTTGACTACGCGGTAAGAAGTCAATGAGTAGGATGCCTTTACAGTCCCAGAACACTGTGCACATCATTTTCCGAGGTGTCATGATTTACCTTTGGTGGGGATGAAGTGTGCCTCCATTCCATTGATTGTCGCTTACTCTCAGGAATGTCGTAAGAAACCCACGTTTCATCTCCTGTGACTATCCGTCTCAGAAATTCTTCGCCGCTTTCAGCATAACGGGTCAAAAACTCAAGTGCACTACCCATCCGTTGTGTTTTGTGTTGCTCAGTGAGAACCTTCGGTACCCAACTTGAGCAAAGTTTACGGAATTTCAGTTATTTGGTAACAATTTCATGCATCAGTGATCGTGAAATTTGGGGGAAGTCTATAGCGAGAGCACTAATTGTAAACCTACGGTTTTCCTGCATCTTGTCATCAGTCGCGTGAACCAGTTCTTCGGTAACCAAAGGTGGACGCCCACTTCGTTCTTCATCGTGCACGTCACTACGTCCGCCATTGAACTGTCGGACCCATCTTCTCACCATCGAATCACTCATCGCATTTGCTCCGTAAACATCGCAAATTTGCCGATAAATTTCACTTGGGTTCACTTTTCTCGCATTCAGAAACCGATCACCGACCTGATTTCACAGGCGGCGGGATTTTCAGTCAACGTCGACATTTCAAACAAGCACAAAAAGCGTATGTAACTGACAGCGATCTCCAAATGGCACACGTTCTTCTCCTTGATATACATCGTCTACAGCGCATGTACGGAACTGCAATAGCAGCGCTGCAGCGGAGATAAATTGAAACGGAACTTACTTTCTGGACGCGCCTCGTATGTGTGTGTGTGTGTGTGTGTGTGTGTGTGTTGTCTTTATGACAAGTTAGTTTAGGTGGTTTGTATGCCTAGGGAATGATGACCGCTGCCGTTTGATCCCATACCTTTACAAACATTTGAGCAATTTAAAGGGAGAAGTTTAGGCAATGTCTTATAGGATGGCTGCTACACTGAATCGATTCCCCTGTAGCACAGGGTGTCTCTACAGCTGCACAAGCGCAGCAGACGCCGGCCGTGGTTTTGCTTGGGGCGGCGCGGAAGTCAGTCATAAATTTCACAGCCTGTGCGTTGATCAGGTTCTGTGCCAGCCCAGTAGGGCGTGTGTGGCTTACGGAAGCTTGGGTCAGTCCGGGTGCGTGCTCCAATTACCCGAGGTTACGGCCACCGCCTGCCAAAAGCGGGAAACACCCGTCCCACAAACATTTCCATCCAGCTTGAAAGAAGAAAACATCAATCACCCACTATTAATAATGCTGCTTATAGAAAAAAAAAAAAAATATCGTCCCGTTCGGGTACAAATACTGTTTACTTCTGGTTGGTTTGAAAAGCTTGTGGGACTTAACTGAGGGGTCATTAGTCCCTAAAATTACAAACTACTTATGAACTAGCTTATACTAAAGACGGCACAAACATCCATGCCCGAGGGGGGATTCGAACCCCCGACGGGGAACGGCCTCGCGCATCGTAGCATAGCGCCTCAATGCGCTCGGCCGCGGCTTTATTTCTGGATTGTAGCCCCTTGTACCGAAATATTCTATGGGTGGTGGTGCCCCACAGTAAACAAAAATGGACTGAAATGACATAATTGAAAGTAAGTAGCACTAATACAGAGGTAACACACTAAATAAAGAAAAGTGTGAAGTAATACACATGGCCACTGAAAGAAATCCGCTGAACTTCAATTACGCGATGAATCAGTCAAGCATTAAGGTCGTAAATTCTACTAAATACCTAGGAGTAACAATTACGAACAACTGGAGAGAACACACAGAAAATATTATGGGAAAGGCGAACCAAAAGTTACGTTTATTTGGCAGAACTCTTCGAAGATGCACCAGGTCCATCAAAGAGACTGCCTAAATCACACTTGTGCGTCCTCTGCTGGAATACTGTTGCCCAGTGTGGGACCCTCGCCAGGTTGGACTTACGGACGACATTGAGAAGGTTCAGAGAAGGGCAGCTCGTTTTGTTTTATCACGTTGCAGGGGGAAAGCGTCACGGACATGTTGAACGATTTGAGGTGTAAATCAGCAAAAGAACGACGTTATTCGTTGCGGTGAGATCTATTTGCGAAATTTCTATCACCGACTTTTACTTCTGAATGTCAAAATATTTTTCTAGCCCCCACCTACTTAGGGAGATATGACCATCCCAATAAAATAAGAGAAATCAGATCCAAAACGGAACGATTTAGGTGTTCTTTCTTCCCGCGCGCTATTAGAGACTGAAACGGTAGAGAAAAGTTATGAAAGTGGTTAATGAACCCTCTGCCAGGCACTTAAATGTGATTTGCAATCTATGTAGATGTAAACGGAAATTCGCACTTAAGTTCTTATTTTATACTTGCATCGAAAATCCTGTGCACTTTTTTTGCAGTTTGGTTAGTCTCTGCTCTGAAAATAATGTGCACTCTGAGAAGCACGTATTTCACATATGTAGAAGAACAGTGTGTGAGTCAATGGTTTGTATGTGATGCTTGAGGCAATGTTATTCTATGTAAGCCAAACAAGTGCTTCACTGAGTGCATATTATTTTCTGAGTAGAAACAAACGACACTGCAAAAGACTTTCCATGTAAGTGAAACATACAAAACAATTGTGAAATTCTGTTTACAACCTGTTACACCGTTATTAGCGGCAGTTACGTTCAAATTCAAATGTTCAAATGTTTGTAAATCTATCGGACCAAACTTCGTGGTCATCAGTCTGTAGCTTACAAACTACTTAAACGTAGGTAAACTAACCTAAGGACAAACACACACACCCATGCCCCAGGGAGGACTCGAACCTCCACGGCGAGCAACCGCGCGCTCCGCAGCGAGACGCTTTAGACCGCTCGGCTACTCCACCGCGGCGCAGTTACGTTCAAGTAGGCCATTTCACTCTTTTGTTTACTGTAGGGCACCAGCATGCGAGGAATATTTCGCCTCAAGGGGCTAGAATCCAGCTGTAAAGAATAAAAAACAGAAATGTATTTAGGCGTGATGATGAACCTTTGCGTTAGAAATCGGTAACGGCACTATTTTTCAAATAAATACCATTGTTTTAATAGTGGCTTGCTGCTGTTTTCTTCTTTGCTAGAATCGACCTGTGTTTTGTGCGCAGCCACGGTCTCAAAATATTAGTAAAATATTTTCATGTCTCGCCAAATATTGTGCTGCTGTTCGCGGAGGAATAGCCGAGCGTTCTAAGGCGCCTTGCTGCGGAGCGAGCAGTTGTTTGCCGCCAGAGTTTTGAGTCCTCCTTTGGCATGGGTGAGTGTGTTGTCCTTAGGTTAGTTTGTAAGACTACGGAGTGATATTCACAGCAGTTAAGTTCCATAAATTATAAACATTTTAATCTGAATTTATACACCTATTGCTTAATCATAGACACATTTGCGAATAAATTTCTTGTATTCTTAGCAACTGTAATTGACACAGCATCCCTTTTATTCATACATGCAAGCATGTTAAAAGAAACTGACAGTAAGTCGTAAAAACGTCACAGCAAATTCGAAACCTCCTGGATATGACATGTTTCTCTGTCCGTCGAATATAGACATTAAGCTCGCGCTCCGTTTGCTACTACTCGAAGGGGAGTACGTTATGTGTTCGTATTACGATCTTTCTGTATATTCTTTCGTCATAATTCTAAGAGTATATATTCTCTCGTCATCATTCTATCTTAAGAGTATACTAGCGACATACAATATTAAGACGATCAAACACTTCTTATTGTTCTTACACATTTCCCGCCATTGTGGTTAACTATTGATTTGCCTTGATTAGTTGAGGGGTGGCCTCGTGTCCTTGTTATCACCGCCGCATTACCCTCGTATCTAGACTGTCTGCCTGCAGTGTTATAATCGTGAACGTATGCGAAAGTTTTCAAAATGTTTGTAAATCTACGTGACTTAACGTCTCTGGTTATCAGTCCCTAAGCTTCCGAACTACTGAAACTAAGTTCAAGTAACGACAAACACACACACCCATGCCCGAGGGATGACTTGAATCTCCGAAGTAGAGCAACCGCGCCCTCCGCAACAAGGTGCCTTAGACAGCTCGACCACTCTGCCGCGGCACAAAAGTTTTCTAATTGTTTGTGAATCGTCTAAATGTGGCGAAACTTATGTATTAGCAATGTACACACCTAGAAACATATGGAAAACCGCCTAAAAAACCAAATCCAGTCTGGTTGATACGCCAGCTGTACAAACTATTGTGCCGATCCCGAATTCGAACCCGGATTTGCCGTTTTTTGCGAACGTTCACATTAACCACTACGCTATTTGTGTACGCCTACCTCTCCGAAGCCATTTGCCAGTAATGTACCACACTTCGGGACGGGTTGTGTCGTAATTAAGTCAAATCAAGGCATGTGATAAGTGTTATGAACGTATCTCCCTATGTGAGAATTCCATCATAGGATGTACGAGCACTTCCGGGTAGCAGACAATGTGCAGCTTATGGAGGATTTGGTCGGTCTTGGAGGTGTGCACGGATAGCATAAGGGTTAGCACCACCAGCCGCAAAAAGCAAATTCGATTTCGAATACAGGTGAAGCAGAAATTTTCACACGTCATCAATAAATTACAGCTTGATGCGAATTCGACGCAGTGTCTGTGCGGCTTACTGTGTCACCGCTACAGCTTGCCATCGTGGTGGTATCTATCTGAAGATGGTCTGCAATACAAGACCTAAATGCTGACCGCGGTGGCCGAGCCGTCTGCGGCGCGTCAGTCACTGCCTGCACGGCCACTACGGTCGGGGTGTTCGAATCCCCCCTCGGGCATGGATATTTGTGCGGTCCTTAGTATAACCTGGTTTATAAGTAGTTTCTAAGTTTAGGGACTGATGACCCCTTAGCTAAGTCCCATAAGCTCTACAAACATTTCTACATTTTTTTGAGACCGAAATCGGTTACGAAATACAAATAACAATTTTGCGATCAGGACTGTTTTGAATTTTACTTCTAAGTAAAATAAAATGATAAAAGCAGACCGTGATCTTCTTTCAGATCTAACGTGCATGAGCACACTCAGATGTGTACAATAAATTTGTTCTCTCATCCACTTATCATTCAACACCTCCACATTACCAATTCGTTCTCAATTTTTTACGATGAAAGTGTCTCACCCAAGTTTGATGGTTTTCTGACATTTTATGAAAATGGCCTAAGGCCGAAATCCGCATTGTGTAATAAAAACAATAATAATGCAGTCAAAGAGTGTAATAATAATTCAGAAAAAAAGTAAAACATCTTGGGCTAGCTTTAGACCGGCAATTAACGTGGAATCCTCATTCACTAACCATCCGACAGAACGCCCACAACAGACAAACTACTGTAATTACCGACTGACAGGTTGGAGGTTAGATTCCACAGTTTACCATCCCCGACAAGAATGTTTTACGAATTCATCATATTCGCCGCTCTCCTTGAACAATTCCGAATAACCTACACCGTCTGTAAATTTGGTTATTTTCCAATCTTAGCGTGATGCCGCGCCTCTGCCTTCACATCCCCTTATCCCTCCACCTGAACACCCTCCACATATTTTTTCCCGACGAATTCCAACCCTCTATCGAATTATGAACTCTGCCCCTTCATATACGGATCATAGAAATCCTGAATCCACCCAGTCCACCTCCGGAAGGCTCCGTCCTTTCCTCATACCACACCTACTGCCTCATAGTATTGTTCCTTACTAATCTCTCCCACATCTCGTGCGTCACCCATCATTGTAATCGCCATTCTTCTATTTTCGCCTCCCCCAATTCCTTTCCTGGTATCAACAGTCCTCCATCACAGGGTTGGTTAATTTATATTTTATTTCAATTTATTTATATTTACCATGTTCCGCAGGAACCTATTGGTCATGGTACGAATGAGTACTTGAAATTGTAACAGAACAGCAGCAGTAGTTAAAGTGCAACATATGCACCTAACTAACATAACAAACAACGGAACACAGAATCTAGCTTTCTTTTTCCCCACACGTGATCCTCGACCGAATAGAGTGAGCTGTAACGAAAATCTTCAGTTGAGATTGAAATTACATGGATTAATAATTGGTAAAAAGGAAAAGCAGTGAACAATCCGAAGATTGGTTTGAACACCACAGCGCTTTACTAGGCATGGTCCTGTTTGCAGGTGGTATGCCGTTGCCTTCCTCCGACCTTCGAACTGACTTACCCAGCCAGTTATAGGGGGACCTACAGTTTAACGTGGGTTCTGAACCACGGTGCTACTCGGTATTTTTCACATGAGCAATACTGCCAGAGGTGAAAGAAGTGGAAAGTGACAGATAAAAATCCTAGGACTTGGCGGGGATCTAACGCGCGACTTTCGGATTCATAGTCTGAAACTGTACCAGTGTGCATCCCCATTCGGGAATTATTGTGCCAGCTTAATAAAACTGGATGCATCAGAACACTACACGCCTTTCTGCAAGTATCAAATGGTATGATCCAAATATAGATTCGATTTGTGTCTATTTTAACTGAGTGAAAACAGCTAACTTTTGGGATATGGTTAAAAACGAACAACATTGAAGAAAATATCTGTTGCGAGGCCGGTGACAAGGGTCAACAAGAGATTCGCAAACTTGAGAGATATGAGTGCAACTCTCATCAGATTTTTCATTCTGTTGAGATAAGATGAAACGGGGTTGAATCTCAGGTGCGGGGATGTTTTTAGTCTTTGGGGGAGAAGCGATCTTGCTGTGTAAAAAACAATCACAATGGTGGCAGGCCTCCACCAGAGAGATGGGGGAATGGAAGTGAAAGCCAGGCCGGCGTTTCGGGAGGTTAGGACGCTTACATGTCGTAGTTTATCTGCAAAGTGAAACTGTCGTCCTAAGAGTGCGGGCTACATTGTCTGTGCGAAGAGAGCGGAAGTACGGTTCCCCAGACCGAGGGCAACTGGCTGGCGCCAGCATTGTGTATCCTGTCTGGGAGTATCTGGGACCAAAAATCGGGAGGATTCCGTCGTTTAATGCAACTTATTTTACGAGATGGTATCTGCCTTAGTGTTTTAAGCTAAGACTCTCTGTAGTTCGGGGACGGCAGCCACCTACCGACCGCTGAGGGACAGATAGCATCGGCGATATCTCTCCTTCTTTCTTGACAAGCACGAAATTCATTAATTTACACACTGCGCCACCTCACTCGACCTGGAAGGGAAAATTGTAATCCTTATTTCTTCCGTTCCAAGTATTTCTGCGAGGTATTTTTATTTTTATTTTTTATTTTATTTTAATGTTTCTTCCATCTTTATAATTTAACATCGAACTTACATGAAGACAGACTTTGTAAATATATATTCCTGATTCGTATCAAGTAGTTAATTTTTTGTAATGTGTCTCATGGTGGTCTTGTTTTACTGGACAGTTTTCTCACCAAAGTACTTTAGCTGACGCTACCAGCTTCCCCCTCGCCGGCCGCGGTGGCTGAGGGGACTGAGACACTTCAGTCACGGTCTGCACGGCCACTACGGTCGGGGGTTCGAATCCCCCCTCGGGCATGGATATTTGTGCCGTCCTTAGGCTTAACTAGCTCATAAGTAGTTTGTAAGCTTAGGGACTGATGACCCCGTGGTTAAGTCCCGTAAGTTCTACAAACATTTGAACATTTGAGCTTCCCCCTCGCCGCTCATACAGGAAGAGAGAGGATGAAAAGACAATAAATAAATAAAAATGTTTCCGATGAGGGCACCTTTCTGGGTCATTTAAACGAGCTGTGTCAAGTAGTGACAATGCACGCCAGTTTAAATGCTGGAGTGTCACGGTCGGGTTGAACGTGTGTCATCAGACTAAATTCACCGTCTAGTCGGCCGGCCTCCAAGTAGGACTTTAGCACCTCTGGACTATTATTTTTATAGCAGAGCGGGAATACAGGCCTTACTAACATTTAGAGGAGCAGATGGTGTGCGTCGCCCTTTGATGTAAGCAAAATAAATGTAAGCGACTGAGAGCGGTTTTCACTTTCTTTTAATATACGAGCGCGTGAGTCACGGCGGTCTCTGGCACCAGGACAAGGCGGCACCACACCAAAGAGAGCACCACGCGCACCAAGCTCTTGCACTAATTCGGGACAACTGTTTATTTCTGTTCTTGCGTAACTTTATTTAGTGTTTGTGTACACTTGTCATCCCGAAGCGGTTTTCGTGTGACGTATTTGTTGTTTGCCTCCATTTATTTTCTCAGTTCTTGTAGGACCGTAAACAAAAAGGAACGACGTCTCGTAACAAGTTTTCTGAGTAAAAGTAATACCCGAGAAAGTAGAATGCAGTCAAAGTGATAGGAACAGAAGGTCGACAAAATAATTTGAACACTTCACATAGACACACTATTTGTATACAGAGTGATTATAATTAAAGAAAAACTTTCAAATGCCTGTAAAAATAACATCTCTGGTCAGAATGACGTCAAATTGTTACGGAAAATTACCGCAGAAGGGCGAAAACGTGTGGTAGAAGAATAATAAATAGTGTAAAAAATTCATCAATAGATGGCGCTGTATGTATCAGAACACCTGTCATGCGCACTACCCACTGCGGTTGGTATAACCACACAGGGTACACGGCTTTTCCTCAAAAGTGTTCAAATGTTTGTAAAGCTTAAGGGACTTAACTGCGTGCTCATCAGTCCCTAAACTTACAAACTACTTATGAACTACCTCATACTAAAGACGACACAAACATCCATGCCCGAGAGAGGGATTCGAACCCCCGACGGCGGACGGCCGCGCGCTCCGAAACACGGCGCTCCAGTATGCGCGGCTAAACCGCTGCGGCGGCTTTTCCTCATTTCGCATCTGACAAGGGGAGTGCAAGGGTTGGAAAATGAATTTCGGAGGGTGGGGGGGGGGGGGCGGCGTGTTCGGTGTTGCACCCCACAGTGTTAGAATGTCCCAGCCATATGGCTAGGTGTCCGACCATTCACGTACAAAACGCTCCCAAAACTTTCGGTACTGTGTTACATACAAGTACGTCCGAACTGTGAATCGACTAGCGCGCTGGCCGACGTTGCATGTTCAGTTTTCCCTTTCCGTTTTTTTTTCGTTATTCTTTTTTTCAGATTACTGTTCATTTAGCTCTGCTCAGCTATTTTACACATGACTCTGCACAAGTCGCTCTGCAGCAGTTCCGGACACTGATGGGTTTGAAGAAAGCGTCAATCCGGTGACTGCCAAGAGTCTGGAGAAAATGATTCAGAAATTCGAAAAGACGGGTTCCTTTTGTGTGCCACCTAGTAGAGGCCGGCCGCGGTGGCCGAGTGGACTGAGGCGCTCCAGTCACGGTCTGCACGGCCACTACGGTCGGGGGTTCGAATCCCCCCTCGGGCATGGATATTTATGCCGTCCTTAGTTGTAGGTAGTTCGTAAGTAGTTTGTAAGTTTAGGGACTGATGACCCCGTAGTTAACTCCCTTAAGCTTAACAAACATTTGAACATTTGAACCTAGTGGAGGGAGGAAACGAACTGATTCGACGTCAATGGAAGAAGTGGCCGCAGCACTGCAGCAGGAGTCGAGTAATAGTGTGCAAATGTGTAGTGCGCGGAGAATTACCCGAAAACTGGACAAACCGGAGAGCTCGGTGCGCAAAATCCTATGAAATATCTTTCTTTGCAATCCATTCAAAATGACCTATGTGCACGAGTTGCTTCCTGTTGACCTGCCAGCAAGAGAACTTTTTTTGCTTTAGAATTTCTTACTCGGATGGAAGTAGACGATGAAGATCAGAGCCAACTGCAGAACGATCTGAATAAGATATCAGTATGGTGTAAAAATTGGCAATTGACTCTAAATAATGAGAAGTGTGAAGTCGTCCACATGATTACGAAAAGAAGTCCGTTAAATTTTGTTTACAAGATAAATCAATCAAAAGTGAAGGCCGTAAACTCCACAAAATACCTAGGAATTACTATTACTTCAGACTTAAATTGGAAAGGACACGTAGATAACATCGTGGGAAAGGCGAACCAGATACTGCGTTTTATTGGCAGAACCCTTAAAACATGCAGCACAACTACAAAAGAAACTGCATACACTACGCTTGTCCGTCCATTTTTGGAGTATTGCATCCCAGTGTGGGATCATTATCAGGTGGGTTTGACGGAGGACAGCGAAAGAGTCCAAAGAAGGGCAGCTCGTTTTGTAATGTCACGATACAGGGGAGACAGCGTTACGGAAATGATACAGGATCTGGGATGGGAATCATTAGAACAATGGCGCTTATCGCTGCGGCGTGGGCTACTTGCGAAACTCCAATCGCCAACATTCTCCTCCGAATGCGAAAATATATTGTTGACTCCCACTTACATAGGTAGAAATCATCATCAGAATAAAATACGAGAAATGAGAGCTCGAACAGAGAGATTCAGGTGGTCTTTCTTCCCGCGCGCTAGATGAATGGCCACGAAAGATTTTGTGTTCCGACGAAGCCAAGTTCCATCTGATAGGACATGACAATACACAGAATTGTAGTATATGGGCAACACAAAATCCACACGCAAATCAAACAGTACCGGCTAGGTCACTGTGTGGTGCCGGTTTACGGCGTTATTTTTCATAGCGAACTATTTTTTCTAAGAGACAGGTGCTTTCTGTCCTGTTATCTGTACCGTCACTGGTAAGCGCAACCACGTCATTCCAGCTCATTTTTTATGCAAAATGGCTTATTTCTGCACATTGCAAATCCAGTTAAGCAGTTGCTAAAGCGCCATTTCGGCAATGCTAGTATTATCTCTCACCATTTCCCTACAGCCTGGCCGTTCCGATCACCCGCTCTTAATCCGTATGGCTATTAGCCCCCCCCCCCCAGCCATCTCAAAGACGTTGTGTTCCTTGTTCCGACTGCGAACTTAGTTGCATTATAGGCACGCACTGCGGAACATATTCGGAACGTGGCCCCTGGAAACACTTGGATCACTTATGGAACATGCTGTTTCTCGATTTCAACTTGTTGGAGAAAAAGGTAGACACCATATTGAAAATGTTTTGAGTCAGTTACAGGGAAGTAAAAAATTTTATTTTATTTTGAGTGGTGCTTTTTATACGGTTGTTGGTCTCAGGACACTTAAAAACAGATTTTCCCGTCCGATGTGATGTGACCTTGACGTGGTGGATGGCCTTACGTAAGAAACAGTTTCACACCTGTACACCCATGCAACACCTTATGGTTTGTTGTATGATTAATCTTTCATTTGTAGTCGACCAATCTTAAATTATAATGGTTACAGCGTCATCTATTGAACAATTTTAAGACTTTTTATTTTTTCTGCCATACGTTTCTCCCCCCCCCCCCCTCCTTTTTCCGATAATATTCCGTTGCAATTTGACGTCATTCTGACCAGTGGTGTTATTTTTACAGAGTTCTGAAACTTCAACTTTAATTATAATCACCACGCATTAGTAAGAAAATTGGTCATACACTGACTTTGAGAACAACAGTGATTCTTCGAAGAACAGATTTGTAAAATATCTTTGTAGTTGCATCATAATTTTATTTTTTAGTCCATTATTGTCATTGAAGTTCCGTGACTGTTGTACTTCAGTAAATTAAATTATATTTGCCTAAAAAACATTAAGAACGGTAAACTCTTTTAAAAATATGAAACTTAAGATAGCAAATGTTATATCGATGGTGTTGAACTGCAACTTCGTATGTCAATTTGTTCATGTAAGAACATCGTTGATAATTTTTATTTAATTTATGGCTTGAAAATTATTTTCAAGTATGTTTTCATGGAATATTTTATTAATGAAACAATTTATAGTGATAATAATTTATTAAAAAAATTTTCTATCGAGATAACTGTAAAATAATAATGCTTATTTCACTCTCCTGTAAAACTGATTTTTTTGACATATGACGTTGCTGTCAATACCATCGATATGCAAAATCAAATTTATCAAAGAATGTATAGCTCATAATTTAACCCCCAACTATGTGCATTTCACGAAAAACTGAAATTCAAAAGCACCCAAAATAATTCGAAAAAAATGACTGCATACAGAAATCAGACTACAACACAAACAGAAAGAAGAACTTAACACCTTTACCATCTATGTCTTGAGTTAGCTAATTCACTACATCATTAGAAATGAACTATGTAGAAGAATATGTAACAACCTTGGGCACAAAAGTTAAGTCTAATGTTACTAACAAACTCACAAAAAAACTTACATCACTTAAACAGAAGAACCATAGTATTAATAATAATGTATCCCCCATTACAAAAAATTTCTATGAAAGGGTTATAACCAAAAGCAACATTAGTTTTACAAACACAGAACAAAAATTACTGGAGAAAGGTGTTAAACACAACATCAAACCAAAGTTTAGTCACCATAATTTAAAAAAACCTGATAGTTGACACAAAGAAAGCTACAGAAGTGGCTAACCTAAACCATAGTGAACAGATTATCCTAGCACACAACATTAACGAAATTATCCAAAATGAAGAAGAGAAAATAAACAACTCCCAAACACAGCTTTTGAGGAAAAAAAACCCTTAACGAAAATGTTGCTATTGCAGTCAAAGCAGCTAAAGGAAATCCCACAATAATACTATACAAAAATGATTACATCACTAAAACTCTTAATTTCTTGTCAGAAAAACGACATTAGTGAAATGAATCGTGACCCAAGAAACAAATCCCAGAAGAAATTAAAAAAATTACTTAACCAAAGCTACTTCCTGCTATCTGAAAAACAAATAAAAAATTGCACAGTTATTACTCCTACTGCCCCAAAACTCAGAGCACAACCTAAGATACACAAAAATAATGCTCCAATTAGACCAATTGTTAATTCCAAGAATACACTTGCATATAAACTTTCACAGTTGCTAAATAATATTCTCAGAGAATTTTACACTTTTGAAACCACCTGCACAGTAAATAATACACAAGAGCTAACAACACTTATCAAAAATGTAAAAATCCCCTCTGAAGCCAGATTTGCATCATTTGACAATATCATCTGTTCATAAATATATCTGTTAAAAAACAATAGGAATTATTACAGAAAACTTTATAAAACACAAAAACTAACAATACCAAAGATTTCCGAGTTGTTAGACCTACTTGATCTTGTTCTATCCCACAACTACTTCTCATTCAATAATAAAATCTACCAACAGAACGAAAATTTAGCTATGGGTAACTGCCTAGCTGATGGATTCATCAACAATCTAGAAAGGAAATTATTTTAACGAAAAAAACAACTTACAGAAAAAATTGTGTACTACAGAAGGTACGTGGATGACACTCTACTCCTATTTGGTGGCACTAAAGAAGAATTTGAAGAACTTCTTACTGTATTCGATTCACCTCACAGAAAAATTAAATTCACCATTGAATATGATACTAACAAAACCATAAATTTCTTAGACATAACAACTGCAAATGAGCAACCCGTACATAATTTTTACATTTATAGGAAACTAACTTACACTAATATCACAATACACCAATCGTCACACCATGTAAATACACACAAACATGTTGCTTTCAGATCCATGTTTTCACAGAGGACACACAGTACCTTTGAAACCTAAAGTACTAAAAGAAGAAACTGATACAATCAAAAGAATTGCATCTAATCATGGGTATTCAGAAAAATCAATCGACAAACTGTCAAGAAAAATAAAAGCTAACATCACTAACAAAAACGCAGTGAATAAAACCACAAAGAAAGCACAAACCTTTACAAGTATTCCCTATTTAGGCACTGTGTGACAAAAATAGCGAACTTATTAAAGTACACCAATATTAAAATATCTTTCTCCACTAACAACAAACTAGGACACCACTTGCCACACAGATTGAACGAAAACACTCCAGTTACAGAGCACAGTGGGATATATAAATTACAATGTAACAGCTGCCCTCAATTTTACATAGGCAAAACTATCATTTGAGCACCACTTTCTAATAAGTAAGTAAATTTTTAAATCTCTTATATTATATGAAAGCCTTTTTAAAATTTCCATTTTGTTACAGCCGATGTTTTGATCTTAATAAACCATAGAAACACCTGATGATGAGCCGTTAGGGTTTGAAATGCATTGTGTGAAATAAAACACAGTTTGTGACTGAAGGCGAATTCATTTAATTTTAATGATTTTGTTCATTTTTGTACCGAAACATCAACCTTCAGTGCTGTTCGACTGTAAGTTTTTTCCTCACTCTCCGATCTAAAATTCCCACAAACGTTTCATTATGTTGAGACGTGGCGATTTTGCTGTGTTGACTATTGATCAATACGCCGTTCTCTTCGAGGTAGTTCGCAAAGAAAACGTTCTAAAATCCTACTGCAATGTACGCTTGTAATTTTGCGGATCACTCTTATTGCCTTTCTTGAATATTGTAATGACTTGTCCAACTTCCCAGTCCTTGGGTACGGATCTTTCGCTGAGCGAGCGGTTGTACACGACAGCTACGTATGGAGTTATTGCATGAGCATAGACTGAACGAAACCTAATTGGTATACAATCGGGACCGGAAGACTTGCTTTTGTTAACTGATTTAGGTTACTTGAATACTTCCGGGCCATCTAAATTAGGCATGATGTTTTTGATTCGAATTGTAGAGTATTTGCTTCGTTTTCTTTGGTGAAGGATTTTCGGAAAGCTATCTTTAGCATTTATGCTTTACCGTAGTGAAGCTACTGATTGTGCTTTGCTGCTATGCAAATGACCAGAATTTCTTAGGATTTTCTACTAGGTACATGACATTTTCGTTGTGGAAAGTATTATAAGCTTCTCGCACTGAAGTTCGAACTAAATTTCGAGTTTCTTTAAAAGATTGGCATTCTAGGGATTTTGTGTCTTTTTAAATTTGGCTTGCGTTTTTTACTTTGATTTTGCAAAAGTGAACTAACCTGTTTTTTGTACCACAGCGGGTGAGCCGCCTCTTTTGTTAATTTGTTACTTATAAATCTTTCAGTAGCTGTCGTATTATTTCTTTCAGTGTAACCCATAGCCGTTGTGTTGCGGTCTTCAGTTCGCAGACTGGTTTGATGCAGCTCCCCACGCTACCCTGTCCTGTGCAAGTCTCTTCATCTGAGAATAAGTTCGGCAACCTACATTCTTTTGAATCTGCTTACCGTGTGCCTCCATCGGTCTCCCTCTACGATTTTTACCCTACACACTTCCTTCTAATGCTAAGTTGACAATTTCTTGATGTCTCAGAATGTGTCCAACCAATCTATCCAATCTCTTAGTCATGATATGCCAGAAACTTCTTTTCTCCCCAATTCGGTTAAGCACCTCCTCATTAGTTACGTGATCTACCCATCTAATTTTCATCATTCGTCTGTAGCACCACGTTTCAAAAGTTACTATCCTCTTTTTATCTGGACTCCTTATCGTCCACGTTTCACTCCCATACAATGCTACATTCCAGACAAATGCTTTCAGATAGAACTTCCTAACGTTTAAATTAATACTGGATGTTAACAAGTTTCGCTTCTTTAGAAACGCTTTTCTTCCCATAGTCATTCTGCATTTTACGAGGCGCGTCCAAAACGTAAGTTCCGTTTGGTAATAAAATGAAATTGTACACAGATAAAGAAGAAATTTTTATTGCACAAAATTCTACAACTCTTAAACTATTTTTCCACATAACTGCCGAAATTTTGCAGGCATTTGTCATAGCGTGGCACCAGGTTTTGTATACCTTCTTCATAGAAATCTGCCGCCTGTGTCTTCAACCAGTTGGAAACACTGAAATTTGGGGGAACTCCATAGCGAGAGCACTAATTGTAAACCTACGATTTTCCTGGATCTTGTCATCAATCACGTGAACCAGTTCTTCTGTAACCAAAGGTGGACGCCCACTTCGTTCTTCAACGTGCACATCACTACGCCCGCCATTCAACTGTCGGACCTATCTTCTCACCATCGAATCACTCATCGCATTTGGTCCGTAAACATCGCACATTTGCTGATAAATTTCACTTGGTTTCACTTTCCTCGCATTCAGAAACCGAATCACCGTTCTGATTTCACAGGCGGCGGGATGTTCAATCAACGCCGACATTTCAAACAAGCACAACAAACCGCACGTAACTGACAGCGATCTCCAAATGGCGCTCGTTCTTCTCCTTGATACACGTCGCCTACAGCGCATGTGCGGAACTGCAATCGCAGCGCTGCAGCGGAGATAAATTGAAACGGAACTCACTTTCTGGACGCGCCTCGTATATCTTCTCTGCTTCGGCCATCAGAAGTTATTTTGCTACCCAAATAACAAAACTCATTCACCACTTTTATTGTCTCATTACCTAATCTAATTCCTTCAGCAATCACCTGATTTTCTGACATTACATTTCATTACCTTCGTTTAATGTTCATCTTATATCTTCCTTTCAAGACACTGTCCATTCCATTCAGTTGCTCTTGCAGATCTTTTGATGTCTCTGACAAAATTACTATGTCATCGGCAGCCACAGCCGGTCTACACTGAATTGTTAGTTTCGAAAGATTCTCACTCAGGAGAGATATTGTGTACTCGAAAAAGGCGTAAACATCTCCCTGTCTCTCTTCATTACTTTGTTGTGAGCAAATAACGCCTTCGATGTCTGACCCACTCATTTAACGCTTCATTGTGTTGATCCAGCACGGTCCGGGTTCGCCCTACTTCAGTCAGTGACGTCAGCCAAGGGCGAACTGTCAAACATAGGCGAGAGGTGCAGGCGCTTGCGTCACCGGCTGGCGCGCGCCGACTTTCCGTAATGCGGACACGGTGCACCTATGCTCCCGTCTGGCAGCGATCCCTAAGTGATCTGGAGGCGGGCCAGCGGTTGGCAAACGCTTCAGCTACTCTCTTATGTGTGAGAAAATACCACAAGAGAAAGCACTGTGTCACCACCTTTCCATAGCGTGGCATTGAAAGGCCGTCTACCATCATGGAGAGAACACCCATCAATAAGGACGGAAGACATGGATGAATCTATGCTATGGGCTTTTCAGGATACAGACTACCGCAATACACTGCAGTAGTCGTCACGAAACTTCTCAAGGAAGTCTCATGTACAGCTGCACTCCGTAAGTCACTTCGTGGTGTATGTGCACGTGTTTCTTGTGCCACAGCCTTCATTGTTTCCATTATTGGAAGGAAGGCAGGAAGGTTAAGGCTTAACGCCCCGTCGACAGCGTGGTCATTGGAGCTCACACTCTGATTTTTTGGTGAGGATGGGGAAGAAAATCGGCCGTGCTCTTACAGAGGGACCATCCAAGCATTTGCCTGAGGTGATTTAGGAAAACCACGGTAAACAGAAATATGGATGGGCGGAGGTGGTTTTCAACCGCCGTCCTTCCAAATATGAGTCCAGTGTTTCACCACTGCGCCACCTCCTCGGTGTCTCATTTGTGAACGTTACCGTCGAAGAATGACTTTTAAACCACTAGACGATCTCTAATGTTATCGTCGAAGATAATTCTTGGGAAATACGCTGGTGGGAGCCAAACAACTCATCTTCGAAGTATTATAAAACAGTCCATTTTCGTGTCACCTCTAACTCCTCTCTTGTAGCATCTTTCACTGGATTTCTCTTAGCATATGAGTACACTTTAGCATATAGTCACCTCCCCTAAAATTACACGGCAGAGTTCTGCAATGCATGTCTTCCTTTTGGGATGGTGTAGTCACGTATCGTGGGATGTAAGAAATATAGTCAAATTACATTTCAAAGCGATTTCTCTTACCATATGAGTACACTCTCGCCCTTGCTACGAATGGAATAAGCCCAAATTCAGTACAATTTTGTACATGGCTGATTAACAGTAACCGTAATTCCTCAAACTGGGGAACAATCGAAAAATGGGGTGCCACAAGGTTCTGTCTTTGGCCCTTTGCTGTTCTTAATATATATTAATGACTTGCTATTTTATATCCATGAAGATGCAGAGCTGGTTCTTTTTTGCTGATGATACTAGTTATCATACCCGACAGACAAGAACTAATTGAAGAAATTGTAAACGACGTCTCTTCGGAAAATCATTAATTGGTTCTCAGCAAATGGACTATCGTTACATTTTGATAAAACACAGTACATACAGTTCCGTACAGTAAATGGAATGACACCATTAATTCATCATTGAGGAAAAACGTATTCATTGCACAAAAGCGTGTAATCAGAATAATTGCTGGAGCCCATCCAAGATCCTCCTTATTTAAAGTGTTAGGGATCTTCAGAGTAGCTTCTCAGTATATATATTCACTTATGAAATTTGTTATTTCCAATCCTACCGAATTCAAAAGCAATAGCAGAGTACATAACTACAACACTAGGAGAAAGAATAATCTTCACTGTTCAAGGTTAAATCTCGCTTTGGCACCGAAAGGGGTGAATTATGCTGCCACAAAAGTCTTTGGTCACATACCAAACAGCATGAAAAGCCTGACAGATAGCCAACTAGCATTTAAAAATAAATTAAAAGAATTTCTGAATGGTAACTTCTTCTACACTATAGATGAATTTTTAGATATAAAGTAGTAAATCTGAATAAAATAAAAATAACAATATTAAAGAAATCAAATAAAATAAAAAATAAAAAAAAATAATAAAAAAATGTTGTGTCATGTAATTTTAGTACAAAGTAATAATTTGTAAAGACACCTTTCACTAACTTGACACGTTCCACATCATTACGAAGTGTATTCATGATCTATGGAACAAGTACTAATCTAATCTAATCAATTTTTTTAACAATTTCGTGTATCAAGCAACCGGCTGCGTAATTTTTAGGTTCTTGACCTAGGTTTCGTTGCCATAGAGGACAACTTCATCAGAAGAATAAAAACAGTTACCTAAAAATGATAACAACAGAATAAATATCTTACATAAGGAAAACGTTTTACTCAGGTGGAACAGTAAAAACACCAGTACTTACATGAAACACATGACGTCAAAAAATGTTTGTTCATATGTTTGTAAATCTATCAGACCAAACTGCGTGGTCGTCAGTCCGTACTTACAAACTACTTAAACTAAGTTAACGTAACCTAAGGACAAACATACACACCCATGCCCCAGGGAGGACTCATAGCTACAGCATAGCAGTAACAATAGCGGCAGCATCAAAGCTGGCTGCGACGGCGTTAAAACCGGTCACAGTAACAGTAGCATACGTTCTCAGTGGCGGCATCCGTTGGCGACATATTGTCACGTTCAGTTGTACTTGGCAAATTATGATTTATTACACGCGTACTATTTGATATATCTGGTGCCGGCTGAGCCACTGCTTCTTTGCAAAGCTAGTTCCTCTGGTAGCTCAGTTGGTAGAGCGGTGGACTGTAGAGGTATTGTATCGCGGACGTTGCGGACACTATTTCAATGGTCTCTAAGGTAAAACGACAGAGAGAAAGGGAGAATGTTTCTCATTCTATATATATAGATGATATTCCCTCAAAGCTGCTGAAGTCTCTGGGGGAACCAGCTTCACCTGGTGTGTAAGATATATGAGACTGGTGAAGTACCCTCAGACTTTAAGAAAAATGTTATAATCCCCATTCCAAAGAAAGCGGGTGCAGACAGGTGTGAAAACTACAGAACCATCAGTTTAATAAGTCATGGTTGCAAAATATTAACACGAATTATATACAGAAGGATGGAAAAGCTGGTAGAAGCCGACCTCGGGGAAGATCAGTTTGGGTTCAGGAGAAATGTAGGAACACGGGAGGCAATACTCACTTTACGGCTTATCCTAGAAGATAGATTAAGAAAAGGCAAACCTACATTTCTAGCTTTCGTAGATTTGGAGAAGGCTTTTGACAATGTTGATTGGAATAAACTCTTTCAAGTTCTGAAGCAAGCAAGAGTAAAATATAGGGAGCGTAAGGTTATTTACAACTTGTACAAAAACCAGACAGCGGTTGTCAGAGTTGAAGGGCATGAAAGGGATGCAGTGGTTGGAAAGGGAGTAAGACAGGGTTGTAGCCTTTCTCCAATGTTATTCAATTTGTACATTGAGCAAGCTATAAAGGAAAGCAAGGAGAAATTTGGAGAAGGAATTAAAGTTCAGGGCGAAGAATTAAAAACATTGCGTTTTGCCGACGACATTGTAATTCTGTCAGATACAGCAAAGGACCTGGAAGAGCAATTGAACGGAATGGACAGTGTGCTGAAAGTTGCATATAAGATGAACATTAACAAGAGCAAAACTAGGGTAATGGAGTGCAGTGTAATAAAATCAGGTAATGCTGAAGGAATTAGATTGGGAAACGAAGCAATAAAGGAGGTAGATGAGTTTTGTTATTTGGGCAGTAAAATAACAAATGATGGTCGCAGTACAGAGGATATAAAATGCAGAATGGCAATGGGTAGAAAAGCGTTTTTGAAAAAGAGAATTTTGTTAACATCGAATATTGATTTAAGCCTAAGGAAGTCCTTTCTGAAGGCATTTGTATGGAGTGTTGCCTTGTATGGGAGTGAGACATGGACGATCAATAGTGCGGACAGGAAGATGATAGAGGCTTTTGAAATATGGTGCTACAGAAAAATGCTGAAGATTAGGTGGGTGGACCGCGTAACTAATGAGGAGGTACTGAACAGAATTGGGGAGAAAAGAAATTTCTGGCATACCTTGACTAAAAGAAGGGATGGATTAATAGGACACATTCGTAGACATCAAGGAATTGTGAATTTAGCGTTGGAGGGAAGTGTGTGGGGTAAAAACCGCAGAGGAAGACCGAGGATGGATACAGTAAGCAGATTCAGACAGATGTAGGTTGCCGTTCTTATGTGGAGATGAAGAGGCTTGCTCAGGATAGGGTATTGTGGAGAGCTGCATCAAACCAGTCTCCGGACTGAAGACCACAACAACATATATAGGTCCACATTGTGGTCTCTGAAGTTTCACAGCACGATTGATACGAGCTTTCTGACGAGTGCTTTTGAAGACCATGCTGAAGGAATTGTTTTGCAATAGAGGTATCACCTGAAGCACACGTCGGAGTCGACCATCCCGATACTGTACAGAAGTTTGAAATTAGCACTCGGTGTAACTCATTGTCAAATGCCATCTTACTTCCGTTTTTAATCCCCGACTGGAGTAAATTTTCTCCAGGCGTCTCCTTGTCGGGGTACGAAATTGGCGAGTTGTTCAGTGGCGCTTCCTTCCCAGCAGATTTTTTAAAAAAAAAAAAAAAAAAAAAAAAAGCAGAACCTCAGCACTGCTCCCGAGCTTAAATGTGGAAATGGAGGAAACGACAGTATTTAAAGGGATTAATTGTAGAAATAAAAGCATCCGTTTCTCTTTTCGCAACGGGGGAGGAGGGGGGTGCTGAACTCATTGGCCGAAGCAGATGTGGCTGATAAAAGCGGCGCGGTCTGGGATGATTTTTTTTTTTTTGTACCCCTCGCCACCTCCATCGGACAATGGCGGGTTGCTCTGTAATTACTGCCCATTTGTGCACCGCTGCAAGGGCGGACGGTGGCCGGCTAGCGAACCTAACACGAGAACCGCATTAATTAAAAAGATCAGCCCTCTCCCTACCCACACAACCAGCTGTTTTTATTCTCTCTCTCTCTCTCTCCCTTTTTTTTTTTTTTTTAGTTCGGCCCCGCTGTACTCCCGCCCCATCCATTAGCGACGCAGGACCGGTTGGGTGGGGTGGGAAAGGGGGGGGGGGAGAGTAGCGGTGAAAAGGACGAAATGTAAACGAAACCGTATCGTATTGCATTAATTATGCATCGGTTCAACGGAAAATCATTAGGGCGCAGGAGAACAGAGCTTGCGGGCAGGCGGCACATCCGATCGGCTGCGATGGTTTTCCTGGAAGCACGCGTCGCCGGTGTAGAGTTACTCACTCTGCAGGGGGCAGAGGGGGGCAGGGGGGCAGGGGGGGTCGGAGTCGCCTGATTAATCGACGGCACTCAGGGGCGCCGAACGGCGTCCATCAGCAAATCAAACAGCGGCGGCCAGGTGGCGGAGCAGGCTCGTGCTTCGGTAGCGGCCAGGGGAACGGGAGCGACTCTGTTGACCCGAGGTAACCGTCATCGCCACCGCCTTCGTCCAGTGGCTGTTTCGGAAGAAAAAAAGATAAGCGTTTGAAGAGCGCGTAGCGCGGGTACCACAGGAGATCAAACTGGTAAGGCTGTGGTCACAGTAGCTCCGATATCGGTGCGTTTTACCGAAGACCGGCGTTGGCAAAAGACGGCCCATCGTTTCAAATCATTACTCCACTATGGTCACGGTCTCAATGTAGCCGCTCTCATCGCCCGAAAGTTGATGAAATGCAAATCAGCTGATATATTTTTGACGATGTTACAGCGTTCATTTTTAATGAAATAAATCGCAATTTGCGATCACTTATGGCTTCACTGTACTAGGTTTGGATGTAATACCAATGTGCCGCGAATGAAAATTTGTGACCGGTCGGGATTCGAACCCGGGATCTCCTGCTTACTACGCAAACGCGTTTACCACTCCGCCACCGAGTACACAGTGACCAACCCGACTGCAGAGGTCTCTTCCCTGCACCTCTCCCGCCACACCCAAATCTCCATACATCCACACTGTCTCTTTCTTATTACCACAGCCTCTTAATTCTGTAATGCTCGCAGCCACAATACTGTATCACGGAGAACAGACCACGAGGTATCGAGACACAATTAACTGTCGTCAGGAGCCCAGCCTCGGCTTGTATGCAATTGTATATTTTTTGACGACGTTACAGCGTTCAATGAATGAAATAAATCGCAATTTGCGATCAGTTTTGGCTTTACTGTACTAGGTTTAGATGTAATATGAGAAGAGACCTTTGCAATCGGGTTGGTCACTGTGTCCTCGGTGGCGGAGTGCTCAACGCTTCTGCCTAGTAAGCAGGATATCCCGGGTTCGAATTCCGGCCGGGCACAAATTTTCATTCGCCGCACATTGATATTACATCTAAACTTAGTACAGTGAAGCCATAACTGACCTCTAATTGCGATTTATTACATTTCAAATCAGCTTGTTGATAAAACCAGAAGAATTTCATCAACAATGACAACGACCACGGAAGCCTTCCTTTACATTCAATTCAGCTTGTTTTCTTCGGTCAAATCGACCGACTTTCTCACACGGTAGATATGGACAGTGAGAAACTGAAGGAAACAAAGAGGTGCGGCTCCCAGAAGACGATAAATATCACCATCGGGATATAGTTCCGAATCTATATTCTGATATTAGAGTTTATTGGAAACCGCAGGTTGGTTAAATCCTTTATCAGAAATAGTAGGCGTAAATTATAACCTCAAAAATGAGCTCAATTCGGTATTTTGGCGTATCTTAATGATTCTTAGGGGCTCTCCTACGTTGTTTTGCTCTGTGATAATCCGGTTTAGCTGTCCACAAACTGTTATTACTGGTTCTGGCGTTCTTTAGCAAGGTGGCGATTCTGTTCTATGAAATGACCTTTAAATGTGGTGTACGTGTGCTTCCGCTTTTCAGTGGTTTCCGTGTTCCAGATTAAATTTTTCTTAACTTCACACTTGTTTGGCACAAATATACTGAATGACAGTCACTGAAGATCAATGTAACTTCATATCGTTCGTCATAATCGTATGTTTGTGGGTAGCCTATAATTGTGCTATTCTGGATTTAAATTCTGGGAAACTGCGCCCATTATGTATTTTTACGCTTGGCACAACGCATATCGGGAATATTGCTCGCTTTTCTTGCATTTGTTTACATAAATACATCATGACGTTTTCATGAGTGATTTTATCAAGGAGGTTAGAGATTGTTCCTTGGATTTTATGCAGCTCTTGCACGGATGTAGTCTGTTTGAGGTTACTACAATGAAAGAAATCGTATATAAGAAATATTGACAAGTTATTTACACACTAAACAGCACTTTTGTCTGTATTTGCAAGTTTTGAGTCTGCTCTATGGATATCACAACACAAAAATCGTCACTTGCACTGGTTTTTGTATAAAGGAAGGCGTAAGTCATTATTATTACGAATAAGAAAACCGTTCGAGGTAAGAAATCACATATATGTAAAATTATTTCTTACTCGTTATTTAGAACTTTACGTCAATACCGTTTGTAATAGACGGGTATGGGAGCGGAATCGAAATGTATTTTCCTTTCGTATTCTAGTAACATTCAGAAGCAGTCATGTAATTTGGCAGGAAACGAAATATGAGCATCGATGGATGCGACGCTCTGAGAGCTGAATTTCAACATTCAGGTAGTTTGGAGCTCAGTGTCAAACACGCGACTGTGTTAATATCGCTGGTTAAATGAGATTAGTACGAATTTTGAGTGGAATATTAACGGCAATAGATTCGAGCCGTTAATAAATAGCTAATTCAAACTATAACTAATTAAAGTGCAAATCGATATATATTCTAATTTGGTTCGTCATTAAAGGAAATGATGCTTAGCAGTGTAGAACGTAGTGGATGGAGCAGGGATAATGAATTTCAACGAGATGCCGTAGCTACATCTCTGTGAATGTTTTACGTTGCTATGTCAGAGAAACAAAAGGGGCCATAATCTTCTGTACTAATAATAAATCTGTAATTGTAGGCCTGTCGCTGTTCCCTTAAATCTTCAAAACTACTAGACGAATCTTCATGCTGTTTTCACAAGAAACAGGAGAAAAGTTCGGGTCAACATGTAGGCATAATTTTATCAAGATCGGATCACGAAATATATATATATATATATAAAATAAAAAAAAGATATCGTAATTGTAAGTGTTTTCAGTAACCGTCGTGTCTGTTAAAAACCTCTTATCTCCAAAATTACTTTACGAATTTGCATGGGGTTTTCCCAGGTAACTTGAGCGTAAATGGACAATATATAGACTTCGTTTCATAAAAGTTGGGTCATGGAAAAAAAGAATATCGTAATTATATTTTTTTTTATCTACGACCGTTATATCTGTCTGTCTCTTTGAACACGTATATCTCCAAATTTACTTGACGAATTTTTATGGGGGTTTCACACTAACTTTAGAACATCGTGCGGTTACATAAAGGCTTCAATAATTAAAATCGGATCACAGAAAATAAAGATATAATAATTTAACCATTTTCTTAAAAGACATCGTGTATGTCTATTTATTGAGGGTAATCTCCATAAGTACTACAAGAAATTTCATGAGTTTGCAAAAGTAAATTAAAAATAGTTTGGAGAGTAACATAGGCTTAGTTTCATCAAAATCGGATCAGAGGAAGGAAAGATATCGTAATTTGAAAATTTTGTATACACAATGCTTATAAATATGGTGTAGTACAGCAAATTTCAAAGAGTACTACACAAACTTTCATGGGGTTTCATAGGTCAACTGAGAGTTCAAATGTTCAAATGTTCAAATGTTTGTTAAGCTTATGGGACTTAACTACGGGGTCATCAGTCCCTAAACTTACAAACTACTTACGAACTAGGACGGCACAAATATCCATGCCCGAGGGGGGATTCGAACCCCCAACCGTAGTGGCCGTGCTGACCGTGACTGCAGCGCCTCAGCCACCTCGGCCACCGCGGCCGGCAACTGAGAGTACCTTGGCGCAACATATAAGCTTCATTTCATCAAAATCGGATCAGGGGGAGAAAAGATATCATAATTTGTAGTTTCTGGTATATGCTGTGCTTGAATTGTATTGTAGTATAGCAAGGATCTGATAGAGCCACTGTTACTGATATAATACACCTAATAAATAATAGATGGCGATGCTGCGTTGTTTATTCTCATAACTAAAGTGTAATACACTGAATCAAGGACTATGATTTTCCTTACGGCAGCGGTGTAGTGTACTGATTTTGGTAACGGCCGTTGAATCCTTTTTGAAAAATCAGTCACTTACAATGAGGGGAATAATTCTTAGTGTTGATAATGAAACAAATAATTAATGTTGTTCCGATCACTAAATTAATGATCTCCCCTAAAGCGAATATTTCGTTGCCAACGTTAACATAACCTAGGTACGCACAAAAATTGATTATTCACCAGCTGTATCTCGCGTGCCTTACAGTGCCATGGAAGGAAAAAAAAGTGCTGCTTTCCGGGAGTATAATTTGAATTTAAATCATAACGACATTCCTTCGCGTCTATTGACGCTCTAATTTACATAAAAATTCTTTGCAAGGAAAATGGAATTTATGTAGTTCCCTTTCTGATTTCGGTGTATCATCGTTACATTTTGAGTGTGTTCTGTTTAGGAATGCATTGAAGTTTATGCCAGACAGACAATTACACACCTCAGTCATAACTTTACGAACACAAACTAACAATGAATTTACATCGTTCCGGAGTATGAACGTAAATTAATTTCACTTTTTTAAGGAAAAACTTTATGAATATTTTTCGTCTTCGACAATGAATATCTACTTAAATTTGACATCTTGGCTAGGAGAACTGAGTTTATTGACAGAGCGATCCAACAAGAATTCTGTCTTTGCTGACCTAGGTGCGGAACAAAAGAAAAAAAAAACAAAAAAAAAAAACAACAACATTATATACACAGGTTTAACAACCGTTAAAGACTATATTACCTTATATTGCAAACATTGCAGTTAAGGTACTGAAATGTATGAGCGCCACATCCTACATTCTAAAAGGAAATCAAATTCTTGAATTGTTTGTAAAAGTTTTTGACCAAACTATCGTAGTTATCAGTCGCTAGGCGTACAACCCAAATAAACTAACTTAGACTAAGGACAACAAACAGACATGTCCGAGGGGAGATGGCCGATCACCACGCGGCAGTAAAAGCGGAACATTATACTTTTACAAATTACAGTGTGGTGCCGCTTTGCTATAAACCAAGATATTCTATATCAAAGATATGCGGCCATGTCCTAGGAGTTTTATCTGATACTTCTTTCACCTCTGGCTGTTTTCCTAATGTGAGCCAGTTCGAAGGTCGGAGGAAGGCAACGGCGTACAACCTCCAAAAAGGACAATGCTTAGTAAAGCACTGTGGTGTTCAAACCAATCTTCGGATTGGCTTCTTCACCTGTTTTTTTTTTTTTTACATTGTCGATACGTACCATCTTTCCATGTCAGAACGAAGAGTCCCTGACCACCACGGTAGGTTTGGAGCCGGAGGCCACATGTGGTGCGTGGTTAACGGACTTCGAACCAAACCGCGGTGGAGTGACAGGGCGTTCTTCCTGTGGAACGCGTCGTTGCTCGCCGTCGGAGGTTCGAGTCCTTGCTCGGGCATGGATGTGCATGTTAGTCCACCAAATCCGCAATCGCCGAACATTGTATCTCCACAGGTCATTCAATGAACTACAATGAAACGAAAATTGTGGCCCACACATCAAACTTTTGGAGCTCAATTATTAATGAAGCTGTGGAAATAAGACTGTCTGACAGTCTGACAGTGAGACTCTTACTAATCGTGACAACGGTTTCCAAATAAATGCTGCATGCTGCATGGAACGTCATTGAAAAACTTCGTAGTCGGCGTAGTTTCCTGCAACTGAATGACGATGATAATCGATCTGATATCGAAGCGGCAAGCCTCCACCACGGAGGGCGCTCGGAGCAGCGAACGTAGTTGTAGTGAACGCGCACGCTAAGTACGCGCATGCGCAATGTCGGCTGAATTGGTCATAAATAGCACAGCTCAGTGCGTCTTCGCCAGTACTTCAGCGGTACTCACCTGAAGACGGCCAATACTCTGCGCCGAAATATCGTGGCAAGAAGTTACAGATATCCGGCAGTTCTCCTGAGATTTTGTGGAAATATCTAGTCGCCGGGAAAATTTTAAACATAATTTTGTCTTGTTTATTATGGAAACTTTAATGGTTATTGTATGACAAGTTTTGCAGTGTACAAACGATTATGGCGGTACCGACATGTAGTTAGTAATTTACGGCGGGGCTTCTAAAAAATACACAGGAAAGGTCAGTGCATAGTTGACAAAGTTCCTAAAACACCCTCCTTCTTTCACACCTTCCCTCGGCGTTGTTACCAACGCACTTCGTGCCAGTGCCCTGGTTTGTAAACAGGGCAGCACTGCACGCGAGGTGCCGTGTCGATATGCAACTTCAGTGCACGTCTAAAATCACTCTTTTACTAACGTTGAGTCTTCTGTGGTAGTTGATGTCCCACTGCGCAGTTGAAGCACACAGGTCGCGCCTCCGTTGAACCTGAAGTGATGCTTAAAGAGATGTTGAAATATGGCTAGGAAGTACTGCACTACGATTAATTTTAGCTTTTGTAGGATGTCAGTGCTTGTTTTTATTGAAGAAATGGCAGTGTATATCCAAGCACCAATATACAGAGTAATATTGAATATATAAGTGATACATAACGTATAAACTGTCCCTGGTCCGCACTGAACTAACATGAATGTGCAAGGTATCGCGGTCGGCGCTCGACTGACTGCCGCCGCACCTCGCTGCGCGCCACAAGCCACCGTTTTGGCGCCAAGCGAAACTTCTAGACTAACATTGTTCAACTTACTACAAAATATACAAATAATTAAATCTTTGAATTAACCGAAATGTAGCTTAGCACAAAAGCATTACAGAAAGTATACAAATGATTTTTAATAGACATAGGAAAGTTAAATATTAATAAAAGAAGCTTAAAGTTTTGGCGGACAACTAGTATAGGCGGGAGCCAATCAGATCTCAATTTGCAATGGGGGCGGAGCTTTCCCACGGGATACAAGCTCATCTACTCTCTCTCTCTCTCACCCTTTGTATTACGTAACACATCCAAGAAAACTTGTTTAACACCTAATATATTGATATGCGAAATAAACGGCTCCATGTCAGCCCCCTCACAAATTGTCAATAGGAGCATGTGCTAAATATTGTGAGGCACCCAGGAGAACACGTGGCCAGATGAAGTGAACCATGGCGAACCTTAGTCTGCTCGCCTTCTCGGAAGAGACAGTCTGGAGATCTGTCGTGGCACGCCGCTGAGCGCTGGCCAGGAATTTCTTGTGCTCCATAGGAGGCTCCGAGTGCTCCACAGAAGGGGCGGATGTGTAGGGAGAAGTGGTTTTGGACGGTGGAAAGCAACACGTGTTTGCGGGCCTCGCGAGTCGCTAAGGCCAGGCATCGGCCATGGACCTGCGAGTTCACTGACCTGAGAAGTTGAGGTCTGTTTGTTCCGAAAAGTCTCTAAGTATCAGGAATGCTCATTGGCTAGACGTCAGCTCATGTGGGAGCGGTTTGGAGCTATATCTAAGAGTGTGACTAGCTCTTGGCCATACAGGCTTTGGCGGGACACTTGAGGCACTTAAAGAACTTACATGATTGGCTTTGCTTTTGCATTGGCCGTTTGGTATTATTGATGATGCGGCGGAACGTGAAAACCGGTCGGAGCGAATGGGATCTGGCTGCTGTCGGCAGACGGACGCGGATCTTCTCTCGGAGAGCGAGCCATCCCTAGCGGAACTTAGACACCGTTCTCAACTTGCCGACTTGCACACTTCTTGGCAACAAGTGTGCATTAGTACTTTGGTGCCCATCAATGTTCAAATGTTTGTTAAGCTTAAGGGACTTAACTCCGGGACATCAGTCCCTAACGAATGCGAAATTTGAACAGACACAGAATTCCCAAGACTGGAAATCTTTTTCAGAAACTCGCAATCTAGTGCGGACTTCAATTCGAGAAGCTTATAATACTTTTTACAACGAAATCCTGTCTCGTAATTTGGCAGAAAATCCAAAGAAATTCTGCTCATATGTGAAGTACACTAGCGGCAAAACACAAACAATACCTTCTCTACGCGATAGCAATGGTAATACAGCTAAACACAGCTTTCGAAATTCTTTCACAAAAGAAGACGAAGTAAACACTCCAGTATTCGAACGAAGAAAAGCTGTCAGCATGCGAAATTTAGAAGTGGATGTTCCTGGAGTAGTAAAATAACTTAAGTCACTAAACAAAAACAAATCTTCTGGGCCAGATTGTATACCAACTAGATTCCTCTCAGAGTATGCCGATGAAATAGCTACATACTTAGCTGTCATGTACAACAGATCACCCAGCGAAAGATCCGTACCTAAAGACTGGAAAGTTGCCCGGGTCACTCCAATATTCAAAAAGGCAATACGAGAGTGATCCCCAAAATTTGATTTGCAGTAGGATTTTGGAACACATACTTTGTTTGAACATTATGAACTAGCTCGAAAAGGTACCGCTCTTGTGAAACACAGCTTACCCTTTATTGACATGAAGTGATAAGGGCCATCGGCAAGGGATCTCAAATCGATTCCATATTTCTGGATTTTCGGAAGGCTTTTGACACTGTACCTCACAAGCGGCTTCTTATGAAATTGCTGGCTTACGGAATATCGCCTCAATTGTGCGACTGGATTCGCGATTTCCTATAGGAAAGGACACAGTACATAGTAATTGACGGTAAGACATCGAGTAAAACACAAGTGATATTCGCATTCCACAGGGAAGCGTTATAAGTCCCCTACTCTTCCTTTATAAACGATTTAGGAGACAACCTGAATAGCTCCCTTAGATTGTTTACGGATGATGCTGTTGTTTATCGGTTAGTGAAGTCAAGAATCAAAAGCAAATGCAAAGCGAATTAGCCAAAATTTCTACATGGTGCGAAAACTGGCAATTAACACTAAATCATGAAAAGTGTGAAGTAATACAAATGACCACTAAAAGAAATGCGCTGAACGTATTACACGATAAATCAGTCAATCCTTAAGGTCGTAAATTCTACCAAATACCTAGGAGTTACAATTACGAACAACTTAGACTGGAAAGAACACATAGAAAATATTGTGGGGAAGGCGAACCAAAGGTTACGTTTCATTGGCGGAACACTTCGAATATGCAACAGCTCCACCGAAGAGACTGCCTACATCACATTTGTGCGTCCTCTCCTGGAGTACTGTTGCCCAGTGTGGGACCCTCACCAGGTGGGACTGACGGAGGACATTGAGAAGGTCCAGAGAAGGGCAGCTCGCATTTAATTATTTTTATTTTTTTATCGCGTTATAGGGGGAAAGAGTCACGGAAATGTTGTACGATTTGAGGTGGAAATCATTAAAAGAACGACTTATTCGTTGCGGCGAGATCTATTTGCAAAATTTCAATCACCGAGTTTTTACTAATGAATGTGAAAATATTTTGCTAGGACCCACCTATAGGGAGAAACATGACCATCCCAATAAAATAAGAGAAATCAGATCGAAAACGGAACGATTTAGCTCCTTCTTCCCGCGCGCTTTTTGTGAATGGAATGGTAGTGGAAAGGTAGTGAAAGGTCATGAAAGTGGTTAACGAACACCGAATGAGGTGGCGCAGTGGTAATGCACTGGACTCGTATTCGGGAGGATGGTGGTTCAAATCTACCTCCGGCCATACAGATTTAGGTTTTTCCGTAATTTCCCTGAATCACTCCAGGCAAATGCCAGCAAGGTTCCTATCAAAGGGAACGGCCGATTTCCTTCTCCATCCTTACGCAAATCTCCGAGTCTTACCTTCGTCTCTAACGACCAAGCTGTCGACGGGACGTTAAACCCTAAGCTTCCTTCTTTCCTTGGTTAATGAACCTTCTGCCAGGCACTTAAATGTGATTTGCAGATTATCTATGTAGATGTAGATAAACTTACAAACTACTTATGAACTACCTTATACTAAAGACGACACAAACATCCATGCCCGAGGGGGGATTCGAACCCCCGACAGGGAGCGGCCTCGCGCATCGTAGCATAGCGCCTCAATGCGCTCGGCCGCTCCGCCGCGGCGTGGAAATGCAACAATTGAAGTATGCAAAAAATATACAGACGGAAAGAAAATGAAATTGATAGGATGTTCAGACCGGTGATGCTGGAGTGACTAGAGGACAAGTTTAAGTCTGTAGAAGTATGTATAATTAGGGGAAAGATACATTCCGTTTACAGGAATACAGTTATTTTGAGACAGAAAAGCAGCTGTACTCATATTAAGAAATCAGGTGTAAAACCTGCAAAGAAGGGAAAGCAGAAAGTTGGGAGGAATAATCTTCGGGCTATACGAGGCAAATGAAGGTAAAGGAACAGGAAAAGAAAGTAGTTTAAGGTGAGATTTGATACTGCGAGATTAATTTGACAGACCTTGTAGAGATTTTACCCGAAACAAAACCCATGGCAGGGACAGCCATGAAGAAATTGTTCCACCTTGTGTGCAATATGTAGCTATAAGACTTGAGAAATATCCTCAGACTTTGACAGAACTACAATAATTTCAATTTCAAATAAAGTAAGTGCTTTATGACTGCGGGGCATCCTGACGTCTGGGGAACTTACACTGATCCCTTCATTACATTCGGTTTAGATCGACGACGATAGCCGCATGCTTCAAATGCTAATCATTTCGGCAGGACTTACCAATGTAGGTGTCCTGTGATTACGAACTTCCACTATCTAGCCTTTCAAGGTATTCTTTTTTTCTGAACGGGAGTGTAATTATAGAAGAGGGCACATGACATCTGAGTGCTGCGTACTCTGACACGACTGTGACCGGCGTTTCGCCGCCACATCTCATCTTCAGCAGTGTGTCGTGGCCGTCTCGCCTTGCCTTGACTCTTTCAGCGTCCCCTTCGAACTTCCGCTAGGGCGCAATTACATTTCCTGCCTCTTTGGCTGCCAGCTTTCGGCTTCGTTTACTTTGCACAGCTTTTATGCGAACTCTACCTGGTTGGCCTTCTCCCTAAAGGAAAATTACTGCTGCTCGCAAGTATAGCACGGCTTCTGATGGTGTGTTCCGTCTTGAAGATTTTTATTTATTTATAAGCTTCGTGTACTGCTGTTAATCGTACTTTCGCTGTCCAACACTTTATTACACACACACACACACACAAAAAAAAAAAAAAAAAAAAAAAAAAAAAAAAAATATATATATATATATATATATATATATATATATATATATATATGTATATATATAGTTGTGAGTTTTACGACCACTTTAGATTTGCGTGTACTTTTGATTTTTGCAAACATTTCGGACACAAATAATATTAATTGATTGACGATGCAATTACGACTCTACTATTGTGATAATATGTATGCACCCAGCACGTAATATTCTTTCTGAGCGTATTTTAACAAACAGCCAAAATTATTTGATATTTGAGTTTAGCAAATATACTCTTTCTTGAACTTTTAGCTCGTTAAACTATTATTTTCATTATCACTTAATTTACTCATCTTTGGGAATGATCATATTGTATGAATAGGATAGATGCCAAGATCGCAATTTTGTATTTATTCGACAGTTTCGACACTCTATGGTGTCATCGTCTGGTCTCATTGACATTAAAATGCTTATTATTTTGCTCCACATAAAATCTGTTGTGTCCCTGTGTGATTGCGTGAGTGTTCTATTTTTTGAAGAAGGCCATGGCCAATAGCTGAAAGTGTTGTATGTGTGTGTCTTTTTTATGTGTCTGTCGCAGCTCGTCGCCACATTGATAATGCGGCGAGTTGTAAACTGTCCTTACTCTCTCTCTCTCTCTCTCTCTCTCTCTCTCTCTCTCTATATATATATATATATATATATATATAAACCTGCCACTGGCATTTTTATCATCTTGTTTCCTAATAGGTTCTTGCACACTCTTGTTAATTGAACACAACTATATCCTGCAAGATTCTGAGTTGTTCAAAGGCAACCGCGCTTTCTGTGAAAAGTGCATTTGTTCTCTTTTTTGAACATACCAAGAAATACATACCAGCGAATTGCAAACAAACATTTTTATCACATCTACAGAAACTGGGGAGATACTTTTACAATGACCGTTGTAAATGACGTAATGGTAATAGTAACTTTGTATATAGATTAAGTACTAGAGCTTTGTGAAATTCGGTATTGTTATTTTAACTGTAAAACGGTTTGAAACAAAATATTAACTCTTTATTTTAGTGCAGAACAAAGTAATATCAGCAATCTCATATCTGAACTACAGAAAAGGTAATACAATATACTATAAAAGCGTCCATAGCAACCATGCCAAAGATAAAAATTTTAGTAGATGAATTGATTGTAATTACTGACTTTTATCATATTCCATTAATAGTGAATAACTGCTTAGGAAAAAAACATAGGTAAATTGTTGCAATGTGTACACTTCCCTTACGTTTCGTTAAGGAACGACGGTTGCCACAGAAATCCAGGACTCCATTTATATATGAAACTTCCAGTATTTGTACGCTGTCTAGAATATTCATTATCAAAGTATCCTACTCGTTGTACAAATGCTTTATAAGACAAGTGTTCAATTAGTTGTTACGTATTTCACAGCATGTTCACGAAATAGAACAAACGCAAATTTTTGATGGAGCGCTCTCACATCTGCACAACTCTAAACATTTCATTTAATTAATAAGTGTGCCGAAATTCCTTATAGGAGCCAAGGAGGAAAAAATGGATCGGCGGTTTTCAAACTACTGACCACACGCATCACAACGTAACGCACTGCTCACTACACCATAGCAAACAACTATGGCATCTTCTCTTAATTCTCGTACTATTGCTAGCAGTTGCTAACAGCTAAAATGACGTTCGTAGATACTAGGGCCGGCCGCGGTGGCCGAGGGGACCGAGGCGCTACAGTCACGGTCTGCACGGTTACTATGGTCGAGGGTTCGAATCCCCCCTCGGGCATGGATATTTGTGCCGTCCTTAGGATAAGCTAGTTGATAAGTAGTTTGTAAGTTTAGGGACTGATAACCCCGTAGTTAAGTCCCATAAGCGTAACAAACATTTGAACATTTTTTTAGATACTAGAAAATAATTTATCTTACTGTGAACAAGGTGCTTTTGTTACTTCTTTAATGCTTTGAAATGACAAGGCGTAAGCTAGAATAAAAAATACAGGAAGCAAGATGGCGTATGCCAAAGAGAGCTCTGGGTGAGGAATGTCATGTGACATTTCCTAACGCTTGGTAAAAGATGGTGTCAAATCGCCGTTAATTTTGCAAATATCTCTGTAACGGTGCGAGTTACGGAACAAACATAAGAGAGGGAAGTTGTAGAAAATTTTCTCCTCTTCAAATCTGGTTATTTGGTGTTCGTGTCAGATGAACGGTTTGTTTCCAGATACAAAAATTCATTACAAACGGCTTTTTTTAGTGCAACTGACGTATTTTTTGTCTGAAAAATTTGGAAAAGAGAGATTCTGATCTCTGGCAGCCAACTATTATGTCTGTAAAATTTAGTGCCGATCGGTTCAACGATTCGACCTTAAAAGTGGGAACACGTTACCGATAGACAGACAGATATCATAAAATCGCCGTTATTTTTGCAAATATCTCTGAAACTGTGCAAAATATGAAAGAAACATAGGAGAGCAAAGTTATAAAGAATTTTCTCCCCTATAAATTTGTTTATTCAATTTTCGTTTCAGGTGTACGGTTAAGCCGTTATTTCGAGCTGTCAAAAGGCGATCGCAAACGCTAACTTTTATTGTTACTACCGTAACCTAAAGTGGGGCAAAATAATTTTTATGCTTTAAATCGTGTGGTCTCTTGTCACCGTCTCAAAGAAGTTATTCATGAGATCGCATTTTTTTATTTTTAAGGCGATTTATTTTCCACCAGTACTGCAAATTAAATGAACCTTCGCTATCAGAAACAGAAGTTGTTTTCAAACACGAATACCTTTTCTCGGAGCTTCCTTATCAGCTATGTACCCGAGTACGATGAAAAGTATATTAGGACTGGTCAGTTGAGGGTTTTATATTCACCCTCTGTCATATTAAAATTGCGTGGTATTTGCCTTAAACAATGCTAGATTTTATAATTACCTGGAAGTTTTGCCCGCCTAAGGGCTTTCTTAAATATTTACTGGATAAACGTGAATTTAAGATTTAATAAAGGTGTATACAATAACAATGTTAGATTTATTCTACAGTAAATTGTCCATGTATCTTTAAAGGCGTATAATTTTTTTGGATCCAGTTACCAGTCGCAAATATTATTGTCAAACTGCATCCGATATTTTCCTCAACGTGTCATAATTAGAGTGCTTTTGATTATGTTTGCATCACGTTGAGTTTATTATCAAGTATCGAAATTCAACTGACAGAACTTCAATACAATTCAATTTCGACAGACCGCTATTACCATTAGTTTACAGTAGTGATTTAAATTCCTTTATATAAAGACTTTGATGAACAGGAATTCCTGAGCATTCATGTCCTTGTGGCCGGCCGTGGTGGCCGAGGGGACTGAGGCGCTTCAGTCACGGTCTGCATTTCCACTACGTTCTGTGGTTCGAATCCCCCCTCGGGCATGGATATTTGTGCCGTCCTTAGTTATTTCATAAGTAGGGACTGATGACCCCGTAGTTAAATCCCGTAAGCTATTCAAACATTTGAACATTTTTGGACATAAAATGGAGAGTGGCAGTGAGAAGATAAGCGTTTGAAAGAAATTTGTTAACATGGAATATTAATTTAAGTGTTAGAAAGCCTTTTCTGAAGGCGTTGTGTGGAGTGCTGCCTTTTTAGTGAAACATGAACGATAAATTGTGTAATCAGGAAGCAGATAGAGGCTTTTGAAATTTGGTGTTACAGACGAATGTTGAAAAGTAGATGGGTATATAGCGTAACTAATAAAGAGCTACCGAACGGAATTGGGGGAAAAGGGAATTTGTGACATACCTTGACGGATTAATTGGCGATCGCGCAAGGAAAAGATATTAAGTGGACTCCTTTCAACTTCACCAACGTTATTCCACAAAACGTAGGGAGATAAGGAACACGGGTGGACACGCCATTTCCGCCACACCGGGAACACAGCTCTCAGCTTGTTGACTGAGGCGCTGGCGGTGTTGTGTACTTCTGGCACCCCGACGTAACGGCTGTCTGACACGGTTTGAGGCTTGAGCTGTCGCCTGTCAGTCTCCTCACAGCACAGCAGACAACAGACGCAGTGAGTGACGGCCCGGCAACAGACACGACCCACCTCGGTGGAAGGCAGTCTTTCACACCCCATTAACCCGAGCAGCAACTCAGTTGGCTGTAAGCACGGCACTGTGGCAGTCGGAACCTACGTTCCCAAACAGTTTTAAGCAGCCACGTTACGAGTACATATCTTTTAGTAATATCACAACGATTTTTAAACGCACAATTTTATACAATACTAGCTGAAAACCCGGCAATGCCAGGCTATTTATTGAAGCCTGCAGGTACTATCCCTTACCTCTCTGTCCATCCCGTTGTAACAAAAATATTTTTACAGGAGAATATATAAGGAATAGGGCTGTCTTACATAATGTACAAAATTTTAAATTCAGTTTACAACCAAAGCAAGGTAGTAATAAAAATGTAAATCATACGTAATAGTTATACATTGATTTAATTCAAAACTTCAGGCCGGCCGCGGTGGCCGAGGTGACTGAGGCGCTCCAGTCACGGTCAGCACGGCCACTACGGTCGGGGGTTCGAATCCCCCCTCGGGCATGGATATTTGTGGCGTCCTAGTTCGTAAGTAGTTCATAAGTAGTTTGTAAGTTTAGGGACTGATGACCACGTAGTTAAGTCCCTTAAGCTTAACAACAAAACTTCAGTATAAACCTTGTTTCTTGTTACTTGCCCAGTATTTAATATGAATAAATTCTTTGGTGACCCCACCGTTGAGGAAGCGACATATAGATTTCTGTGTGAGAAACATGGAAACGCGAAATCCATTCCGCAGTACTCAATAGATTGACTTGACTTGTTTCCTGTATCTCCTAAGTGGAGCATAGGGCATCAACGAACATCCGCCACCGGACCCTGTTTTGCGCCAGTGTCTTGATTTTAGTCCAGGTCTTCCCTCCTTTCTCGGTCCCTTCTGCTCTTACACTCCACCTCCATGTATTCCTTGGTCTGCCTCTTCTCCTGCTGCCTTGTGGATTCCATTCTAGGGCTTGTCTTGCCACGTTGTCTTTGCCACTCCTTAATATATGCCCACTCCACTTCCATTTCCTACGGCGTATCTCAATATCAGTGGGTGTTTGGTGAGTTCTTCTCCACAGTTCTTCGTTGGAGATTACTTGTGGCCACCATATTCTCAAGATATTCCTCAAGCTTCTATTCACAAATATTTGAAGTCTGCTAATCAGCTGTTTGTTGGTTTTCCATGATTCACAACCATGATTGGTCTCAGCATTGTAAATGCCCCTTTAGCCTTATTTATTCTGTTTCCTATATCTTCGATAGTTCCCACCTCAGGGGTGACTAAACTTCCCAGGTAGCAAAACTGCTTGACTTGCTCGATTTCTTGGTTTTCTAAAAAAATTGTGCTTCATTTCGGTTATTACAGCGCATCTCCTTAGTTTTCTTTCCATTTATCTTCAGCCCCACCTCTGATGCTTCGGTTTTTAAATCATTCAGCATTGCTTCCATATCTTTCTAGCAAACACAGATCATCTGCAAAGTCCTCCAACATGCCTGTCAATCCCCATTGAATTCCTCTTCGACGTTTCATTGCCTTCTGTATCACAAGATCCAGCTCCATCAGAAATAGGATAGGTGACAGCAAACATCCTTGCTCAACTCCTGTGTCTACTGGGATGGGTTCCGACAGCATCCCTTGATGTAAAACTTGACATGTCTAGTTCTCATACATTTCTTGGGTTATTTTTATACTTTTCTTAGGGATCCCAAACTCTTGCATAGCTTTCCCCATCTTCTTTCTCATTACACTGTCAAAGGCCTTTTCACAGTCTACAAAGAGTAGAGTAGATTGTAGCTCTGTGGATTGTTCTCACATTATGCGCAGTGTGTTGACCTGGTCTGGTCTGATTGTTAATTATGACTGACAATACAAGTGTCACTGAAAACTGTAGATCTGGCTGAAATAAAGGGAACTCGTTGGATCTACACTGTTTCATTTGCTTCTTTTCCCTGTACGTCTATATTTGTGTATTGCTTTCAACTACAGCCGTGTGCACTACATGGTTCAAAATTGGTTAAAAGTTGTGAACAGCACTGTCATTTTTCAGGAATTTCCTTAAGATGACTGCAATACAGAGGTGTTCAAGTGTTCAAATGTTTGTAAATCTATCGGACCAAACTGCGTGGTCATCAGTCCGTAGCTTACAAACTACTTAAACCTTGGTAAACTAACCTAAGGACAAACACACACACCCATGCCCCAGGGAGGACTCGAACCTCCACGGCGAGCAACCGCGCGCTCCGCAGCGAGACACTTTAGACCGCCCGGCTACTCCACCGCGCCAATACAGGGGTGTCTTAGTAAATAAGAAATTTATTAAAACGTGATGCATAACGTAAAATGTCTTTACCGGTCTTATATATGATCTCGTATTTAATGAATTATATGTAGTGCAGTGGTATAATTCATCTGTAAGTGCTGTATGTCGGTAAAATCCGTTGCCAACAGGGTTAGTTGTAAAGAAGTAATAGATTAAAACCAGATACATGATAGGGCGGTTTTGTATTAACGTTATGGTTTATTTCCTGAACTACGTGCCGTACTGTGATACAATTTCGAAAGTGCATTCAGCTTTATGTGTGTATACTATCCGTAAATTTTCTTGTGACAACTATTTGTAGTGAAGAAATTATAAATAGTAAGTTATACCGAATGCCGTAGTTTTGCTCCATGAAGAGCGGAAAAGTAGTAAGCGAGAAACTTCTTTCCTTTCATAATTTTGCTAGTTTTGATATGGTTGTCAGCGCGATAAAGTTTAGTAAAAGTTTGAACTCATGATTAATGTTTGTTGCAAGTCGCTAAGTAGTGTAATTCTTGTATAGTGTATTTATAAAGTCTCGTCGCTTTATGTGGCAGTGTCATGTAACTCCTATTGTTTATTATGTTATGTCTTCTCAACCGCGTATCATACGTCGTTCTTATCCCTACAGCTATTGTTATCTCACGGTAAGGAATATGTGTACCAAATTTGGTTGAAATCGGTCCATCGGTTTAGGAGGAAATGTGCAGCATTGTCGCTTGACGCAGTAGTTTTCTGCGCATCTCATTGTTCATGACATCATATCTCGAGAAGTATGTGTAGTGCTTGTTCCTTACAATTACGTCGACCGACTTTAAGATTTGAACAAAACTGTAGATTTGTTTGTAACATGTATACAGAAACAAACATACGGATTTCCTTATTAAACTACGACTATGTGTTGATAGCAAATATTTTATATATTCGTCAAGGGCTTCTTTCACGGAAGTCGGCCGGCCGCGGTGGCCGAGGTGACTGAGGCGCTCCAGTCACGGTCAGCTTGGCCACTACGGTCGGGGGTTCGAATCCCCCCTCGGGCATGGATATTTGTGCCGTCTTTAGTCTTAGCTAGTTCATAAATAGTTTGTAAGCTTAGGGACTGATGACCCCGTAGTTAAGTCCCATAAGTTGTACAAACAATTGAACATTTTTTTTTTGAACATGGAAGTCGAACTTTGTAGCCGGCTCGATGAAACATTCTCCGGACAGTCCTTGTGTATTCGTGCAACAATCTCTGATGACCTTATTTTACGTGATTTTACAAGTAATTCTGCTGTAATAACAATATTTGTGACTTTTTCACAAAAAAATTTAATGCACGGCAATTAAATTAATAAGTATATTATAAATTACAATACCACGATTTCTGACCCATCTGTTCAGTAGTTTCTGAGAAAATGGGGCATGAATTTGCTTAATTTAACATTGTCGGTATTGGTCATACCGTCTCACCTTCGCAACACTGCACACTGCATAACGAATTATATTAACTATTGTTGCTGTTTCGGCATATGATTTACCCTCTTCATGCAACGTTACCATTGTCTTCCTTTCTTTTGTCGTTGTTTTCTTTTATTCTACCCATGCTGTTGTCACTGGCGTATTGCGTGTTCGGCATAGCGACCTTGCTGCCATCTTCACTCAGCGACATTCAGCTTGCAAACTGGCGATGTGTTTGCATTCTACCGCCGGTGTGTGGATACTTCTCTGTTTCAACTACAACCTGTCAGCGTTACGGTCTCTGGATTTTAACCAGTGCTTTGGATTTAAATAAATTTGTGTATACACGTAAACATTTGGGGCACATTCGTCAATAATGGCCATAATAAAATCGACAGTCCATCACCTTCATTATGAAGACAGGCTCTACTACCAACAAGACTGTGTGAATACTTCTGTCTACTTGTCTATATATAGAGGGTGGTCGGAAATTTCAGTTACAAACTTGTAGGACTTGTAAAGGGTTCTTAGTACATAACATTTTCAATAGCAATCCACGTCCGGAAACGTATCGTTTCCTTTCTACGACAGTTTCAGTTCACACTTGTAATTCGTCAACGTCTGCTTAAGGACAGGAAAACGTCTCAGAGTTCCCTGCACCATTGTGCAACAAAGCATACTTAGTCTTCCTACGTCGCGTATTGGAACCGTTCGTGGAAGATGTGCCATTGAATGTCCGTCGGAAAATGCGCTTTCAGCATGATGGTGCACCACCTCACTTTTCACTTGCTGTCTGGAGACATCTCAACAGACGATTTGGTGAATTATGGAGAGGCCGAGGTGGTCCAACCGCGTGGCCGCCACGATCCCCAGATTTAACCCTTATGGACTACTTCTTGTGGGGTCGTATGAAGAGCCTAATTTATTAGATACCTGTAGAAATAGAGGAAGATCTGCTGGTGCGAGTTCTGGCCGCTGCACAAGACATTAAAGAGACACCAGGTGGGGTGGAGAGAGTGTACCAGAACATACTAAGGAGATACAATGTGCGTAACGACGTTGGTGGTCGCCACATCGAGCCGCTGTTGTAATACACGAGTACGTTGCGGCTAGTGCCGTAGAAGCTGGGTTCTTGTTGTTGTCGACTAATGAAAACCATATGGTGTGAATTGTGAAAGTAGGCTGCCTTAGGCTGAAGTTCATTATTTATGGATTTTTAGCTTTATTTTTGTGAATCTGAACGTGTATCCGCCTTATAGCTTTATTTTGTATGTGAAAGTCATTCATGATCAACAATCTCAGTCCATGTTTGTAACTACAGCACATTATAATGTCTTGGAACTGCGATGTAGCACCTGCGCTACAGCAGCTTCTTTGACTGCTGAGGCGGGCAGTAGAGAGTGAGCTGTTGAGCAGAAGAGTCGATCCTGGGCTAGGCTAGCTGACAGACGTATGGCAACTGTGTTGTGTACTAAGGTTGAATTGGTCAGCAATGATTGTATTGAGTTTGATTTATTTCACTCTATATTTACGAATACAAACGTATTATATTGGGCAGTGGATTCTGTATCAAGAGGAAGAGAATATTTGTATGGAACGGAATTGTATAAAACCATTGTATTATATTGAAGACTCAGCAAAGGTATGTTTCTTTCAATAAATAACTTAATGGATACTAATTTTTCTTATTTCAACTCAACCTCATCCCTCATTTTCCTGATTGTGGCATTTTTGATTTTGTTGTATGGTACGTATTTAGTTTTTTGAGAAAAAGATTTCCTTTTAAATGTAAATGTTCACGGAGCAGTAAAGTAATCAGTCCTTACATGCCACTGAATCTGGATGTCAGAAATAATGTTCACAAAAGGACAGATTGTTTTACTTGCAGGGCCTAATTTTGTTTGTTAAATCCGTTGCGCACATACGATTAGAGAAACTCCTTGATTTAAATAGAAAGACCTAACAAGAATAGGAAACTTTCACTTAACAAACTTTCATCAAGCTTTCACTTTCACTTAATAAACATACAACAAGAAGCTTTCAATTGTAACTAAAATGCTTAAGTAATAACGAAACGATATAGTACTCTTTTCAAACTGATTGCAACAATTATACTGGGTCACGCCTTATTACATTCCTCAAGTAGGAGTGGATGAGATAATTATCTGAATTGGAACCGTCGTGGAAAGGAAACGATACTTTTCCGGACATGCGTTCCCATTCAAAATGTTATGTACTCACTACCCTCTACGAGGCCTTGAACTTTGTAACGGGAATTTCCGACCACCCTGTATATTACGGCTATTGGCTAACTTCCATTTAAAATGTGAAGATTGCGTTTTTTCCTGTAATCAGTAGTATGAGACGTGCCGGCGTCTGGATTGTCGCGTTGCGGATCGCGCGGCCTCCCGCGTCGGAGGTTCGAATTAGTCTTGTGTAGTTCGCGAACGAACTGGTTCGCAGATCCCTCACCTCTTAGTTCGTCCGCTCCTTTTCCGAAGACTGACGGGAACAGCGAGATGCAGCTCAGCATTAGTTTCATAGTTCACTGCCACAAGAAATCAATTTTAAAAATAACTATGTATGAAAAGTAGTTCAATACCATTCGTGTAAATAACTGGTTTATTTGCCTAAGTATTTGATGTCAAATTGCCCAAAAATACGGGTAATAGCACACGCTTTGGCAACACTGATTCATTATATAAAAAGCTGTCATAAAAGAACAGCTATTTTAGTAGCGGTAGCAAAAGCCAAAAAGTGCGTACGAACTAGGAGCAGCGGACGAACTAGGAGCAGCGGACGAACTAGGAGCAGCGGACGAACTAGGAGCAGCGGACGAACTAGAAGCAACGGACGATTATGTCGAAAGTATATCGCTTCATAGTTGGTTGGATTCTTTTCCGAAGACCGACGGGCAATAGTTAGAAGGCGCGTAGCAGAATTTAAAATTGCGTGTATGCCTTCTGCTGATGAGTCATTTCGAGGTGAGCGTCTGCCTGCTAGTTTACATAGTTCAGTGCTACAAAATTTCTGTCTTGATGTGTTCTGTACTCTGCAATCTCTGACTAATGAGTTGCATAATGCCAAGATATAGAGCTAAACTTAAAGCGAGCAATTATCCACAAACTGTTTCTTTTGGTTTGCGAAATATCGTTACCGGCTCAAGCAGCAAGCGCATGAAGGAGCTAGGTGGGGGAACTTCCCCCTCCACCTGCAAGCGCAGACCACGCCGCTTAGCCGTCACTGGGAGCGGACGAACTAAAACAGAGCCGCGAACTAAAGCGAGCGCTCCCGATCGCGAACTATTACCCGCAAGTCTAGTTCGAATCCTCCCTCGGGCATGGATGTTTGTGTTGTATAAGTTAGTTCTTAAGTGGTTTATAGGTTTAGGGACTGATGACCCTGCAGTTAAGTCCCTTAAGCTTTACAAAATTTGAACACGAGACGTGCCCAACGGCCAGTGGCAGTGGCACAGCAGGGCCGCGTTGCCATGGAGACGCCACTGTACCCGGGCCGGGTGTGCCACGCGCAGCGCGGGGTAGGCAGTTTTTACTGCGGGCGGCCGGAAACAGGGTGGGCGGCGGCGCGCATGCGCAGTGTGGCGGCGCAGCTTTATGCCGCCCTTTATCGCGGCCGCCCCGCCGCCCCCGCCGCCCCCGCCGCCCCCCGGCGGCCGTTACCGCGGGTTACGACCCCGGGCCCAGCCTCCGCAGCGGCGAGACCGCGGCTATCAGGGCGGCGGTGGGGGGTGAAGGGCGCGTGCTGGGTGGTCCCAGTGTTATTGTTGGCACGCGGGCGCCGCACAAAGGAAACCACTCTCCTTTCCAGGGATCCCGCACTCGACTTAGCCCCTTATTTCCCACACTTTGGGCGGAATGTTTTCTTTGCCGGCATGGATTCCGAAAAGCATCGATAGTGGCCTTAGCTTGTGATCCGCTTCACGGATGCAACAGCAGCCAATAGTTTTTCACTCGATTGACGTTACGTTTACCCACAGGGCAGTGAGTACCCTGTTGCGGTTGTGTCCAACTGACGAATAAAAAACCTTTTACTTTTATTTATCATAAATTGTAATTGTCATTCACAATGTAAATCTTTATTGGACATCTACATAGATACTCCGCAATTCACCGTAAGGTGCGTGGCGGAGGGTACACTGTACCACTACTAGGCATTTCCTTTCCAATTCCACTCACAAATAGAACTAGGAAAAAAAGAATGCTTATATGCCTCCGTACGAGCCCTAATTTCTCTTATTTTGTCTTTCTGATCACCATGCGAAATGTAAGAAGGCGGCAGCAAGATCGTACTACACTCAGCTTCAAATTGCGGCCCTCTAAATTTCCTCAACAGAAATTCAGGAAAAGAACGGCGTCTTTCCTCCAGCGATCCCCAATAGAGTTGCCGGAGCATTTCCGTGACACTCGCGCATTGGTCGAACCTACCAGTAACAAACCCAGCTGCTCGCCTCTGAACTACCTCTATGTCTTCTTTTAAACTGATCTGCTGCGGGTCCCAAACACTTGAGAAATACTCAAGACGTGGTCATACAAGCGTTTTATACGCGTCTCCTTTACAGGTGAAGTACATCTTTCTAAAATTCTCCCAATAAACCGAAGTCGGCTGTCCTTACATGTTCGTTCCATTTCATATCGCTCTGCAATGTTACGCCTAGATATTTGAATGACGCGACAGCATCAAGAATGTTACTATGAAGCAACATAAAAATTGCATACTGGTTTTTGCAACACATTTCAAGTTTTGTCTTCAGACGGTTGCTCGCCGTGGAGGTTCGAGTCCTCCCTGGGGCATGGGTGTGTATGTTTGTCCTTAGGTTAGTTTACCTAGGTTTAAGTAGTTTGTAAGCTACGGACTGATGACCACGCAGTTTGGTCCGATAGAATTACAAACACTTGAACATTTTCTTCAGATGGGGACAACAGTGCTTGCCGGCCGCGGTGGCCGACACGACGGAGGCGCTCCAGTCACGGTCTGCACGGCCACTACGGTCGGGGGTTCGAATCCACCGTCGGGCATGGATATTTCTGCCGACCTTAGACTTAATTAGTTCATAAGTAGTTTGTAAGTTTAGGGACTGATGACCCCGTAGTTAAGTCCCATTTGCTATACAAACAGTTGAACAATTGAACAACAGTGCTTGAAACGACATTGCAGCTCTTAGATGTGTAGTTAAATCCGACTTATGCACGACACATTGTTTTGTTTTAACGCCCAAAATGTATCGGCACTGATTGTGCCGTCTTTCGTGGGTTATGGCTTTTATTTTGTCATTTGTAGCATTTGTATTTGCTTTGATTGAGGAGAGACAATTTTTCACAGCATGTCGTATTCGAGTTCTGCGTTGCTGCTTGATTATTTGTGGCGTGTCTTATATTTTATGATGTTTAGTGCGCTTTCTGTTGTGAACTGGCACTATGTCGCCATTTGTCTTGTTGTGAGTGGCGACAGAAACAGTGCCAGTTCACAACAGAAAGCGCACTAAACATCATAAAATATAAGATCACGCCACAAATAATCAAGCAGCAACACCACAACTCGAATATGACATGCTGTGAAAACTTGTCATTCCGCAACCAATGCAAATAAAAATCCTGCGAATGACACAATAAAATAAAAGCCAAAAACCCACGTAAATTGCCACAATAAGTGCCGAAACATGTTTGGGAGTTAAAACAAAACAAGGTGTCTTTCATACGGCGGGTTTAACCACACATCTGATACAGCAAGACGGGAAGATACAAGAGCTGCACATCATAAGATTTCAGCTCTTATATACAGCGACGTTCCACTCTTTTGCTAAAAATTTTGCTAATGTCTTTATCAGACACTACATACGTTTCCGATGTGCCAGATTCTTTTGATTTTGTGGCACTATTTTGTCCTTATACAAGGACAAATGTTGATAAACGGTTAGAGGAAGCCTTGTCTGTGAGTGGTTAGGGAAAAGTTTTAGCGATTCCTTATGCAGCACAGTGCGAATGGAATGGTGCTTGCTGATAAGAGAATGCCTGCCATAGAACTATATAATAGACAACCAGTTCAGAAATAGAAGAAAACAGAAACTCCTACGTCAGTAAATGACGCACGATAATTATGACCGATCTTATCACTTAGCAGTTTGGGGACCAAACGGATCAATGCAGGCTTTGTCTTCAGGGATACTTGATTGTAAAATATGGAAATTGTGGGAGTGTTGTGGGCTTTGCACCAAACAGGACTTGTGGCAAATACAACAATGTTAAAAGCCACAGGAACAAAACTGCATGTTACTTTAAGGCAGGAAGTTTTTTAACACTTTCAAAAGTGTTCTCATGGGTATATGCATCTAATTTAAGTAACTTAATATTTTTTCTTCGCGCAATTTATCTATGCGCTCAATAAAGGGTTACATAAATAAAACAGCAACATTTAGCTGTTTTTTATGCTCAGCATATTGTTATGTTCAAATGCGTTTGGTTACGTAATTATTTATTTATTATCATGTATCTGTGTATGCTGTTCTGACTCTTTAATGTTCGTAAATCTAAGGGACTTAACTATGTTGGTCATTAGTCCCTAGGCTTACAAACTACTTAAAACATGCCAAGGACAACACAAACACCCATGCCCGAGGGAGGACTCGAACCCCCAACGGCGAACGGCCGCGTGCACCGTAGCAAGGCGCCTTACTGCACACGGCTATTCTGCTATTTTCCAGGACCGGAAAAATTATTTAGCCCCGACGAGACGACGGACCTCTTGTCAGGTAAGCAGACGGTGATAGTAGATTGTCAGGGGAAATTAGTTTTATATTATTTAATTGGCGATTAATTTTATCAGCTTCTTGAATAGTAATCGGAACGAATTTTGTAATACACCAAACGCAACATCATTCTTCATATGATTTTAATCCGTTGTCAGAAAAGTAAGAATTACGAGGGTGAGTCAGTAAATAAGTCGCACAATGATATAGACACGCCAGTACTGCGAGCTGTGTAGGGGTATTTCTCTACCACATCCGTCTTGTGGATTGCAGCAGTTTAAGGAACCAAATAAGGTTCTAGGTCTCGAGCGTCACTTCCAAGATGCAAACGCTGCCACATAAATTCCGAGCTCGAGGCTTTTAAACGATTATACAATGTCTTGGTTGTTTGTATCGTTACTATATGGCTTCAGGCTACTTCCTTTGATATGCGAATTGTAACAAAACAAAATGTATGTTATGATTCATTTAATCTGACAACTTAGTATGCAAAACAGTTTAGTGTCTTTTTTGTTAATACAAATTATTTGATTAATCGTTATGATAGATTGGGTTGCCACTATGTTTCCCTAAACATAGAAAAGTCAATCTTGATCTATCTGACCAGTGGCATACGCTATACTACGATCAAGACTCGATTAGTTGCTCTATTTGTCCTACTATTACAGTATTTTGTTTTCTTAACTTTGATATTATAATCAAACATTCAAATTCCCCTCGAAAATAGTGATTTGGGTTGTTAAATGATGGTATTCAATAACTGCAGCAAATTCAGATTATACTTCAAAAGAAATTCAAAGGTATAACCTAACCATTTACAATATTAGGTGACCAAGTGTCACAATACAATGACATGAAAATATGAAAGAAGCGTCGTATAACTTTACAATGATAAAAGAGACAATATTATACAAAATTAAGTAAATGACTGGCTATATTTTCGGAGATCCTACAATTCAAAGAAAGTGAGTAAGAAGCGGAATTAGTAATAAATATTTATCCCAATCTGACAGGGGAAGATAGTAGTCAAACACAAACAATTGGTATCCTAAGCTGAACTGAGTTATTGAACCCTAATAAGGCAGGAAGGTAGCGCAGTAGGATACTTCCCCCCCCCCCTCCCCCTACGCACACACACACACACACACACACACACACACACAGCAACGATGAGCTCGCAACAGCAGCGTCTGTGTTTGCAGACTGGAGCAGGAAGGCCGTGGCTCCTATCGGAGAAATCAAATAACTTCGTCCTCCGTAGGAGATCTAAGAGAACTGTACAAGGCGGTATCTTCTAAGTGTACCGTACTCTGCGATATCTCCCTCAGGATACTTCTAAGTCAACAGTCCACGACGGTATCTCCGTCTCTCTTCTACACCGTCAAGCCGCACACGCCAGTTATTGGCGGCACACCTAGAAAGCCAATCTCCCCAAGCCTTTAATGGGCTGTCCAATGACAACAGTCGGCCGGATGACGGATCACTGTAGTATAGCAAAACAAACAGCCAATCGCAGGCCGAGTTGCAGTCTGCTCCCTAGGCTCCGCCTTCGACAGGAAATTTCTCACGAAAAGTCACGCAGCCCAGAGTTTTACCCCCAAAATCTTCGAAACTTTCTCTCGCCGTCATCTTGGGTGTGATTTCTATTAACACGGGCGCCGAACACGAGATGAGCCAGACAGCCACTCCACGCAGGGAACTGCACGTGAAGTATTGTGTCATTGTTATGTCGTAAACCAAGCTACCCTCTGCGGATAATTTAGGATGCAGAAATAGCGGGGCATCGTCCCGTATCTGAACGAGTGGGGCAACGTGGCGAGTTTCTAACGTCGCAACGTGCGAACCACACGTTGGCGAGGCTTTCCCAATGTATCGAGCAGTATCAAGCGTGCCACACCACGTGGCTATCCGGGGAGGGGGACAGCTCTTTTCGGTAGAGAGATGAAGACGCCATATTGGCCGTCGTATTTCTTGGGTTTTGTGTATATAACTTAGGTCTTATGAATGTATGACTTCCAAAGCAAGTAATAGTAACTGAGTAAATTGAGAATCTCTCGAAAACCGGTCATTAGAGGTACTATTTGTTGGAATTAATGACTGAAAACGTTTTATATGTGGTTAAATATTCCCGTATTACAGCAATCTGCCGTTCCAAGGCAAGCACTACTGAAGATCAGTCAACACGAATTGTTCTTTATATCATTTGCTGTACTTACATGTTGGTAACCAAGTTATCTACCAGTAGTGTATACAACAGGTTTAATGCCTTTGTTGATGACACTCACCTACGTTAGTGACCGTGGCGTAGGCAGCAAAGTCGTGGACTGCGCAGTAAAGATGTCTCGTGGCGCTGGTTCAAAGCTCGTCGGGAGCATTTTCTTCTTTTATTCTTGTTTTCTGATAAAGCCAAAGACTTTCCTACAAATTTCGTAGAAGTATACTGCATAATATTCGATGCTAAGTAAACATAAATGCGCATCGTCTGAGGAGTGAGTTTGTTGGATTCGTTTCATGAACAGGACAGTTTGCACCTTACTTAGAGTAAAATACGTACTTTATTGTTTGACGTATTGCATTTTGTATGTTCTTAACATTCTTCTACTGAATAGTAACACTGAACGTGGAAGAATGACCTTTAAGTTATACAAAAAAGCGAAACTGGTGCAATAATGTTTGCCTCATGTGAAGCCATTTTTTTTATTTCATATCCCACAGTATCGTGAAACTTTTATTATTCGCTGCACTTACTGACATAACATGCAACTTTTATAAGAATCTATTGTACATAGATATTTTGTTGTTACTTATGTAGGTCTATCTCACAGAACGTAACGAACATATGCACAAGTGCGTAAATAAGCGATTCAATATAGGTAAAGTAGGAATTCCACTCTTTTGATTTCGTAAACAGTGTAATTCCAGAACCTGATGCCGCCGACAGCTGTCGCTGGAGCGCGCTGCGGACGCGTGCAGCTCGTTGAGACACACGTCTCGTATGCCTAAGTCGCGCCGTCTCCTAGCGTTCAGCCACACGTTGCATTCGGCACGTTGACTACACACGTTCGAACTCACGCTCCGTGCGCCGACGGCTTTACTGTAAAACGTGTGGCCGACCGTCGCCTTTCACCTAAATAAATTCGCAGACTGGCCCGACCGGCGCCATCCATTCTTCTCGGTACAGCCTTGTGTTTCCCAGCAACGCTGGCCGCTCGTACCTGGACACAGGTAGCTGCGTGTCTGCCGAAAAAGTGACTCACGCGCACCCCACTGCGCACCACTGACAGACACCACAGGATGGCGCAGAAATGGAATACAGTATTCTAATAAACAATTACCGCATTTGCCGGCGTATAAGACGCACTTTTTTTCCTACAGAAATTGGTCCAAAAACTGGATGCGTCTTATTCGCCAGTTAAAGTAGGTACCCACAAGTTCGATTTGTTTTCAAAGGATTTCAAAAAATGGTGTAAAATGCGGGAAATATTGTTTTAAGGGGGAATATTTGCTTTATGTTTCTCTTACAAGTTTCATAGTTTTTATTTGATATATCTACATAATATGCAACAAAATACCCGTCAGGAGCTTTGTTATGTAGGAAAGGTTTTCTCAATTTTGTCCTCTTTTTAGTGCCATGCGTATATGAAACTGGTAACTTTATAGGAAGCAGAGAGTTTCGACGTAATTACAGTCGTAATAATTGACTTTTTCGGCAATCCTGTAATGGTCTCATTCATTATTTGAATAATTAAACGCTTCTCACGTATTTGTCCATGTCTCGCCTGACGACATTTGAGAATTAATCGTATTCTTAAGTGCAAATATGTACATAAGTATTTTTTGTGATGTTTTCACGGCTTATGCGTCTCACAGTTGTCGTATTTTAGAGGTTATAACATGCTGTGTGGCCCATACAGTGCGCCGACCAATACACAGACGCAAACCATCCATCATTCTCACAGTTATGGAACAACACAAAAATACTTAAATATTTTCGCTTCACAATAAATTCTCTAAAGGCGGCATTTGAATCATGAAAACTCCCTAACAGTCGCGCGAAGTTCGCGAAATGATACTCGGTGTGATGTCTGATCGGAGCAATCGTAAGCAGAGCCTTTACGACGCGTCATAGTCGGCGTCATAGTCGGCACGCACTGCAAAATGTGACAAGCGAAATATCCGTTTGAATAAGCGCCAAATGTCAAGAACTCGACTGCGTAAAGTTTATGAACACTACTTGAAGGCTCTGCCTTAGATATTTGATGTACCGGGTGATCAAAAAGTCAGTATAAATTTGAAAACTTAGTAAATCACGGAATAATGTAGACAGAAAGGTAAAAATTGATACACATGCTTGGAATGACATGGGGTTTTATTGTAACCACATCTACCGTTATCGGGCCTTTTTTCTTCGAGGAACTGCGTGATTCTGGTTTTGTAACTGCTAACGTGACGGTTGAGAGGTACGTCGAAATGTTACAGAATCGCATCATCCCCAGCCTGGCTGATAAACACCGCTGGAACGTACGATTTTTATGCAGGATGGCGCTCCACCCCATATTGCTAGACGCGTGAAAAATCTCTTGCGCGCGTCGTTTGGTGATGATCGTGTGCTCAACCGCCACTTTCGTCATGCTTGGCCTCCCAGGTCCCCAGACCTCAGTCCGTGCGATTATTGGCTTTGGGGTTGCATGTAGTCGCAAGTGTATCGTGATCGACCATCTCTGGGGATGCTGCAAAACGTCTGACGCCGATGCCTCACCATACGTCCGGACATGCTTTACTGTTCACAACAACATTCCTCGACTACAGATATTGTTGAGGAATGAACATATTGAGCATTTCCTGTAAAGAACATCAAAAATTCAAACTCCATGTCATTCGAAGCACGTGTGTCTATTTTTACCTCTCTATCTAGATTATTCCATAATTTATTAAGTTTTCAAATTTATACTGACTTTTTGATCACGCGGTACATGAACAAATGTATTATAATTACGTTGCAACTGACGTATTAGGAGTGATTTACTTTTTTCCTAAAAAAGAAAGGTGTCTTAAAAGTGGGGTGCGTCTTATATCAATGATCAAGGCTCATGCATATCTCCCAACCCTGTACTGAATCTAGAAATCAGAAAATAAGAATAATAAAATTATTACATGCAATAAACACCTAACATCAGTCATTAAAAGAAATAAGACATGGGAGAGATGAGAAGATCAAGAAACAAGTTGTCAAAAAGAACCACCACCTTTCAATATTGGCAGTGTGCATGATTACACTTTTGTTCTGGTCTGAGAAAAGTCTTAGCTCAACAATACTGAGCCTTACGGCTGCAAACATTGTCTCTTAAAGGACCGAGCGAGGTGGCGCAGTGGTAACGCACGCATTCGGGAGGATGGTGGTTCAAATCCACATCCGGCCACCCAGACTTAGGTTTTCCGTGATTTCCCTAAAATCTCTCCAGGCAAATGCCGGGATGGTTCCGTTCAAAGGGCACGGCCGATTTCCTTCACCATCCTTATCCAAAACTCCGAGCGTTAGCTCCGTCTCTAATAACCAAGCTGTCGACAGGACGTTAAACCCTAAGCTTCCTTCCTTCTCTTAAAGGGTCCACACTGGTGGCGCTATGGTATCATGTCACTACGCTCTCTGTTGGCGAACGACAATTGAAACCATTATCAGTGCATCTACTATACCCCAGGCGGCACTTGCAGTCATCAGATCAAATGGACTCCATCGTTCCAAGTGAATTTTTTCCGCCAGTGTATTACGTATTTTTTAAAATCAGTTCTGTGCTGCATAATGTTGTTATCCATCAGCACAGCCGTCTCTAATGACCCCGTTACACCATAATCCTCCTGTCACCCTAGCACACACTCGCGACAGGTTGCGATGCGCCCTGCGCCCGCTCGGCCGCTGCCAGCAGTGGCGTCGCCCTCGCCTCTTTTTGCTGCTCCAGCCGCCAGTAACTGTACACACACGGCCGCGTCGTGACTCACTGCTGGCGTGGGCCGCGCTATTTTGCGAACGCTACAACGCGGGAACTTGCTTCCTGGTGTGGCAACGGGGTCACCCAAGCCACACTGTTTTCCTTATGCGTGAGTCAACTTCTACCGAAAGCTACTTTTACAACTTTGTAAGGCAGTTATTGCTTCACAGTGGCGGAAATTCACAGCGTTGCCGATGTACCTTTTTATTTCTCTGTTCTATTTCTACATGGGATACTCCGCAAATCACATTTAAGTGCCTGGCAGAGGGTTCATCGTACCACCATAATACTATTCATCTCCCATTCCATTCTCGAATAGCGCGCGGGAAGAAAGAACACCTGACTCTCTCTGTTCGAGCTCTGGTTTCTCTTATTATATTCTAATGATCTTTTTTACCTATGTAAGTGGGAATCAACAATATATTTTCACATTCGGAGGAGAATGTTGGCGATTATAGTTTCCTAAGTAGCCCACACCGCACCTATAAGCGCCGTTATTGTAATGATTCCCATCCCAGATTTTGTATAATTTCCTTAACGCTGTCTCCCCTGTATCGTGACAATACGAAACGAGCTGCCCTTCTTTGGACTCTTTTGATAAGGAACCCACACTGGGCAGCAACACTCCAAAAAAGGACGGACAAGCGTAGTGTATGCAGTTTCTTTTGTAGTTCTGTTGCATCTTTCTGCCAATAAAACGCAGTCTTCGGTTCGTTTTTCCCGCGTCATTATCTACGTGTTCCTTCCAGTTTAAGTCTGAAGTAATAGTAATTCCTAGGTATTTTGTGGAGTTTACGGCCTTCACTTTTGATTATCTTTTAAACAGAGGTTAAGGGATTTCTTTTCATACTCATGTGAACGACTTCACATTTCTCATTATTTAGAGTCAATTGCCAACTTTTACACCATAGTGATATCTTATTCAGATCGTTCTGCAGGTGGTTTTGATCTTCAGATGATTTTACTAGACGGTAAATGACGGCGTCATCTGCAAACAACCTAAGAGAACTACTTAGACTTTCTCTAAATCGTTTATGTAAATAAGGAACAGCAGAGGACCAATAACACTGCCCTTTGGAACGCCTGATATCACCTCTGTTTTAGTCGACGCCTTACCATCGATTACTACGACCTGTGTCCTCTCTGGCAGGAAATCCCCTATCCAGTCGCAAATTTGGGGCGATATACCATAACCACGCAATTTGATTAAAAGCCCTTTGTGAGGTACGGTATCAGTTAATCTCCCTCTCTGTCCATCGCTTTGTTTTTACACTACTCGCTGTCCATTTCAGTTTCCATGCAGTTTAACTCTTACGACGTTATATCAACTGAACCGTGTGTCGTACAGTAATAGAATTTTCCAATTGGCGTAGAGTGGAATGTTAGGAAACTGTCTGCGATATACGAGTGTTGGAACTTAAATAGTAGCAACTCTGATCTGGAGATACTATGCAATGGAATCTATTATACTCGCTGATAGCAAACGTTGTTGTCATACTTACGCACGTCACCGGCGTGCGGGCAATCGAGGGAAACACAGTCACTTGTGAGCGAGCGGTCTAACGTAACGGCGTCGTTTCCGAAACAGCAATAACGGAGTTGGATCGATATTGAGTGTTCCAGAGGTCGCACAGCAAGACAGTGTCATCAAGGTCTTCAAGAGGCGTGCGGGGAATCGAACAGAACAGTGGCACGTTGGATAAAAGCCATCAACGAACGTTGGCAAACTTTGGCCGCCATGCATCGGGCACGTCGTCCTAGCGTCTCTGAAGAAGTGCATACTGTAGCCGCGTTAGTGGACAGTGATGGACGCCAGACGATTCGCAACCTCGCCCACGAATCCGCATTAGTGCATACGACTGTGCTTCGCATCCTTAAGAAACTCTTGGGCATTCGAAAAACTGCATCATCATGGGTTCTGCATGAATTGATGGATATGCACAAAAGGATGTGTTACGACGCTGCTCACATGTACTTGAAGCGGGATGAGCACAAAGAAGGGGCTTTTTTACGCCGTATCGTAACACTGGCGATGGGCCACATCGTACGAGCCAAAACTGAAACGACAATCCGACAAATGGCGTCATTATGGGTTGCCCCGAAAGTCAGAACCCCAATATGGTGAAGTTACGGTGATTGTCGTGTACGACTATAATGGCGTTGCGCTAAAGTATTACGTTCCTCCACGGCGGACCCTCGATGCACAGTATTACTGTTCGTTTTTGGAGGATCACCTACGACCAGCTTTGCGAAAGGACCGTCAATACTTTCTGCGCAACCCACCCATCATATGCACGACAATGCGCTGGCGCATACAGCGCAAAGCTGTAGCTGCTCTGTTCAATCTATGAGACTGGGAAGTACAGTACCATACTCCCCGGACTTAAGTCCTTGTGACTTTGATTTAATTGCGAAGATGAAGGAATCACTTCGGAACTGTTCCAGAGATTCGACAGGCATAAGACTGCTCCATTCGCACCATCAACAGAAAAGGCTCCTCTAACGGTATACTACGCCTTCCATATCGCTGGCAGCGGGTTCTACACATCGCTGGTGACTACTTTGAAGCACATCTGCAGGTGCAAACATGTAACGCTTTTGTATCGGTTGTGAATAAATAGTTGCCACTTTTTAAATTCCATCCCTCGTATATCACATAAACCAAACTACCACCAGAAACACTTTTGCATACAACATCAAGCAACTAAAGAACGATGGCAGTGAAAATCGAGGCTACTCATATGATAGTTGTCACATATGGAAGTACAGTACACGTTAAGATTTTTCCATCGGTAACACACATACGTCGAAGAAACGTATTTCATCACAACGATTTTAGAGATTCGAGGCCATTTATATAAAAATGTAATAGAGATATACAAAAACAACATTTCATTTCATAACGTGTAGGCTTTCACGGCCGGCGTCTTCAGTAATTAAAACTTCCGGGCTGTGAGGCCGTGGTCGAATAGTAGAAATTTCTTCCCCTGACGTTTCGTTGCCGGCTGCGGACAACATCATCTGAGGTGAGTCGACGACTGGCTGCTGGGCCGTGGAGATCCTGCATATATAGAGGGCATAGAGGGCGCCACCACTCGTCACGTGATGTCAACAGGAAAACTATCTCTGGCTGGCGTCATTACTCTCGATCGAAGGTAATCGATTGTCACGTCTTTGGTACAAAGCAGACCGCCATATCTTGTCTAACTTCAAGCCTTCTTCCTTTCTGTTAAAATTATTGTGGTGTTTAAAAATCTCTATAGCCTCTCTATTCATACGTGCATAATAATGCGATGTCTTAGCTAGCACGCTTGTCTCACTAAATTTTATTTTGTGGTCACCGTTTTCAAAAACATGTTCCGCTACGGCCGATTTGTCCGTGTGTCCCAGTCGACAGTTCCTTTTGTGTTCAGTTAGGCGAGTATTGATACTTCTTTTTGTTGTGCCAATATAAACCTTCCCACAACTACATGGGATCTTATACACACCTGGAGTAGCCAAAGGGTGTCGCGCATCTTTCGTTGATCGTAAGCATTCACTGATCTTTTTGGTGGGTTTGAATATTGTTTCCACTCTAAACTTGGCCAGTACTTTCCCAATGCGGTCCGTGATATTGTGGATGAATGGGAGAAACACTTTCCCCGCCAAAGGTTGTTGTTGGACGTTAGCAGAGATTTGTCTTCTGGGCTGGAGTGCTCGATCTATCTCCTTATCACTGTATCCGTTTTTCTGAAATGCGGTTCGTAAATGATCGAGTTCCTCTTGCAAATAAACTGGCTCACAGATTTTATTAGCCCAGTCCACTAATTTTTTAATAACACCTCTCTTCTGCCTGGGATGACGATTCGAATCTTTGTGAAGATACCGATCGGTGTGCGTATCTTTTCTATATACTTTATGACCCAGAGTCCCTTCTGCACGTTTAATCACTGTAGCGTCCAAAAAATTTATCTGTCCATCAATCTCCGTCTCCATGGTAAATTGTATTTTCGCGTTGATAGAATTCAAGTGCTTTAAGAAACAGTTCAGTTCCTCTTCCCCGTGGTTCCAGATCACAAATGTATCATCCACATACCGATACCACTTCAAAGGGCTCTTTCTGGCCGACTGCAGTGCCTGTTGTTCAAAAAATTCCATAAAAATATTCGCAACCGCTGGACTTAGAGGGCTACCCATTGCCACTCCATCGATTTGTTCATAGAATTCATTATCATATTGAAAATAAGTCGTGGATATGCAGTGTCGAAACAGATCTATAATATCAGTGGGAAACAAGTCAGATATGTAAGCAAGAGCTTCGTTGACAGGAACCATGGTGAACAGGGAAATCACGTCAAAGCTGACAAGAATATTACCAGGGCTGACAGTAATCTCCTTCAGTTTTTCGATAAAGTGCATAGAGTTTTTAATGTGATGATCAGTTTTCCCAATAATCGGTTGTAGCAATGAGGCAAGATGTCTAGCCAACTCTTGAGTAGGGGATCCAATAGCACTTACAATCGGTCTCAGAGGGATATCGATTTTGTGCACCTTAGGCAGCCCATATAACCTGGGAGCGTAAGCTTCCGTTTTGCAAATGTGTTTTTTATCCTCTGAAGAAATAGAAGACTTTTTTATCAGTTGATTGGTAACTGCCAGCACTTTAGTTGTAGGATCCTTTTCCAACTTTTTATAGGTGGTCGAATCCAAAAGGTCACTGATCTTCTTATGGTAGTCTTCACTTTTCATCACCACGGTAGCATTTCCCTTGTCAGCAGAAAGTACAAAGATACTCTTGTCCGCATTAATCTCCCGCAATGCCTTCTTTTCTCCTGGAGACAAATTGCTGATAGATGGCTTAGCCTTACGCAGTATCCTGGATGTTTCCATCCTAATCTCATCAGCAGTGTGTGATGGTAGCAGTCGAATCCCCGCCTCTATATTAGCTATAATGTCCTCCGTTGGAACTTTCGGTGGAGTAATTGCAAAATTTCCACCTTTTGAAAGAACAGAAAATTCTTCGTTGGATAATTCTTTTCCGGACAAATTTATAACCGTTCTGGCATTGTCTATATCTAGTTTTTCCTGTCTGCTCTTCTGTAGATTGTCGAACTCCTTCTGCTGCCTATTAGAAGACACTTCTGCACTACGTTCCATAGATCTAAAGGTTAGCCCATCCACCTTATTCCAATCGTCAACTTGCATTGTATTGCTAATAAACAGCTGGAGATTTAATAATTCACTACTTGTTACCGCCAGTCCTCGACGAGTTTGATGGATCCGTTCTCGTAGCATCGCCAGTTCCATGCGTGAATAGATACGGATAGCTTGCGCCTTCAAAAGATTCGGAATTGTGCCGGTGTCACGACAACGTAGCAAAAAGGTGAGAGAACAAAGCTGCTGAGCCTTCTTCTTACGTAGACTCTCCAGTCGTCGTACCATAACAGACATATCCTCCCCGTAGAGGCGTCTAATCATAACGTGTAGGCTTTCACGGCCGGCGTCTTCAGTAATTAAAACATTAGTGGACAGGGCTAACAAAATCTGTGAGCCAGTTTATTTGCAAGAGGAACTCGATCATTTACGAACCGCATTTCAGAAAAACGGATACAGTGTTAAGGAGATAGATCGAGCACTCCAGCCCAGAAGACAAATCTCTGCTAACGTCCAACAACAACCTTTGGCGGGGAAAGTGTTTCTCCCATTCATCCACAATATCACGGACCGCATTGGGAAAGTACTGGCCAAGTTTAGAGTGGAAACAATATTCAAACCCACCAAAAAGATCAGTGAATGCTTACGATCAACGAAAGATGCGCGACACCCTTTGGCTACTCCAGGTGTGTATAAGATCCCATGTAGTTGTGGGAAGGTTTATATTGGCACAACAAAAAGAAGTATCAATACTCGCCTAACTGAACACAAAAGGAACTGTCGACTGGGACACACGGACAAATCGGCCGTAGCGGAACATGATTTTGAAAACGGTGACCACAAAATAAAATTTAGTGAGACAAGCATGCTAGCTAAGACATCGCATTATTATGCACGTATGAATAGAGAGGCTATAGAGATTTTTAAACACCACAATAATTTTAACAGAAAGGAAGAAGGCTTGAAGTTAGACAAGATATGGCGGTCTGCTTTGTACCAAAGACGTGACAATCGATTACCTTCGATCGAGAGTAATGACGCCAGCCAGAGATAGTTTTACTGTTGACATCACGTGACGAGTGGTGGCGCCCTCTATGCCCTCTATATAAGCAGGATCTCCACGGCCCAGCAGCCAGTCGTCGACTCACCTCAGAAGATGTTGTCCGCAGCCGGCAACGAAACGTCAGGGGAAGAAATTTCTACTGTTCGACCACGGCCTCTCAGCCCGGAAGTTTTAATTACTGAACATTTAATTTCTCTTTATTGTTCCTGAAAATAGAAACTGACAAGTTCTACGACAACAACTTAGACAATCTTTGTTGCAGATTGGAGCATAAACCAGCGCCCAGGTCCAACGTCCTTTTGCACTGATGCAAGCTAACGTTCATCGTGGCATACTGTCCCATAGATAATCAAGGGACGGTTGGTCCAGACATTTCGGCGTAAATCTCTGAGACTGGCCAGTGTAACATCTCGGCCGAAAACGGTAGCCGGAGTGACACCGTGCTCCTTGTCTGTCAGTTATTGTGTATATAATTTGATTGATCGTTGTAAGGTGTAAGTCTTGCGTATTTAACTAAGATATTCTAGGGCATAGATGTATGTGTTGTCCTTAGGTTACTGTAACTTGGTTTAAGTAGCTTGTAAGCTAGGGAGTAATAACCATTCAGTTAAGTATCATACATTTACAAATATTTGAACTAAGTTATTGTTTTAAAAGCCATTCGTAAAGGGTATTTTGTCTTAAAAGATTCTAACTATTTGTTTCTTGACTTCTTGATTGTTTCTATATTTCAGTAAGTGAGCATTAAATTAAATCTTACTTACAATTGAGTTTCTTTGAAACAAGTCAACATTAACCAAATCAGTGTACTTAATTTGAGGTCCATGAATGTATTACAAGGATATTAATATGGTGGCTCCACCTTACGAGTCGTGTGCAAGGTTTAAAGATCCATCCTTTCTCATCCTTCAGTTCTGATCTGTCCTCATTACAAAGGTGATGCAAAAACTTTGTTTTCAATTTTACATGCAGGTCTAGAAGTAATACAGAAACAGATATTGGGAACAGAATTAAAAAATCGCACTGACGTGTTGTACGGTCCACTTCAGATTTGTAGTTTTATAAGTTTTTGCAAACATTTTGGACCAAAATAATAATCTAAATAATAAAAAATTAATTAATATGAGTGTCTGAAACCCTTTTAGGAAAGAAAAATTAGGTAGCGGCGGGTTCCGTACCACCGACTTTTAGCGCTGTAATCTAACGCCTTGCCCACTACACTAGGGCTATCAATCAAAAGATGAGTTCTTTAACCTCATACTATTGATGGCCGTTGTTAACTGATGCTAATATGGCATTTGTAGACACTAGATTATCATTTGTCGTACGAAGAAAAATGTGTTTTTGTTAATTCTTCAGTGCACTATTGGTTTGAAATGACACGTGTAAGTTACAATAAGAAAATCATTAAATACGCAACGCAAGATGGTGTATGCCAGAGAAAGTTCTGGGCGAGGAATTTCATGTGACATCTCCGAACGGCTGTTTTCGTTAATTCAATGGAAGATGTCAAATCTCCGTGTTTTTTTTTTTTTTTTTTTTTTTTTTTTTTTTTTTTTTTTTTTTTTTTTTGCAAATATGTCTCGAACGATACGAGATATGAAAAAAGCATAAGGGAGCTAAGTTGTAGAGAATTTTCTCCTCTACCAATTATGTTATTCAATTTTCGTGTCAGATGAATAATTAAGCTGTTATTTTCATTTAAACTTCGAGCTGTCAAAAGACGATCGCAAAGGCCCACTTTTAGTGTTACTACCGTAACCTAAAGTGGGCCAAAAAATGGAAGCATTTCTTCAACTCGCCGTCGTTTCCTCGAGCAGCAATCGCTGTCATGGGGCCGCGGTGGAGTAGCCGAGCGGTCTAAAGCGTCTCGCTGCGGAGCGCGCGGTTGCTCGCCGTGGAGGTCCGAGTCCTCCCTGGGGCATGGGTGTGTGTGTATGTGTGTGTGTGTGTGTGTGTGTGTGTTGTCCTTAGGTTAGTTTACCTAGGTTTAAGTAGTTTGTAAGCTACGGACTGATGACCACGTAGTTTGGTCCGATAGATTTACAGACATTTGAAACTGTCAGGGGCATACTTCCTAGTTGCACGAGCGATGCTCCGATCGCCGCTGTGAAGTAACGAAGCAGCGTCAGTTTGGCAGAGGTCGCAAGACAAAGCGGGGAAAGCGTGATTGATTACGCTGGCGACGGCGTGGGCTGATTGCGCGGCCGGCGCGCCGCCTGTGCCTCGCGTGTCGTCCGGTAAGGCGCGCGGCGGTGAGGTTAAGGCCGCCTGTGGCTGCTCTGTATGCGGGCGGCGGCGGCGGCTGGAAGTCGGCCACGAGGGACGCAGCACATCGCTGTTGTTGTCTTTCAATGTTGCGGGCCGTGTCGCGCCGCGAGCGCCCGCTGCCTCGGCCACTTGCTATTCCAGCCGCGCGCCGCCCTAGCCGGATACGCGGCTGCCGGCTGGCTGTAGCGGACTGACCGCCCGAGAAGACGCCGGGGACCAACGCGGCCGGCCACTCCTACGATAACGGCACTCCGCCAAGGAAACACGCCGTCCGTGCGCTGCTTCTAAAATCTAGTGGCGGAGAGTTTTGACAAACGTACACACGTTTGTGTAACGACGATTAGAGGTCTACATTTAGCGCCTGTACTCGCTCTAACTGCACTCTTAGGATAAGAATTAGAACAAATTAAGACCAGTGTGAACCACAGGATACGCTGACCAGGGAGAACTTCATAACAGTACTCTAATTCCATGGGCAAGGTATCTGATGCCCGGCCGCGGTGGCCGAGCGGACTGAGGCGCTTCAGTCACGGTCTGCACGGCCACTAAGGTCGGGGGTTCGAATCCCCCCTCGGGCACGGATATTTGTGCGGTCTGTAGTCTTAGCTAGTTCATAAGTAGTTTGTAAGTTTAGGGACTGATGGCCCCGTAGTTAAGTCCCATAAGCTCTACAAACATTTGAACATTTTGATATCTGATGTTTAGGCAGACAAGTGCGGGCCATCTCGCTCAAAATTCCAATCACATGCAATCCCGTCCGTCCATACTGGCACCGACCGCATCGGCCCAAGCGCTGCCACTGCCTTCCCAGGATCGGTGTTCCTCCTTTCGGCGCCACACGTTAACAACCTCTCTCACAGCCGCCGCCCGTCCAGCGTCTTGATAGGCGCGCTCTCGATGCTGGCGATTCTGATCTTGCGACTTCGTTATCGTGAAGCAACATATTCACAAGATGTGCACGATTAAGACGAATCACTCACCGAAATGCTGCCGATATGGTTGCACTATTCGTCGGATGATGCACCGCATAACCGTTTGGTTGCCTTCTACTAGCACCAGCGGCGTACGGTAGCCCGATATAATGCAACGCCAAAACATGACAATGAAAATTTCACTCTGCAGCGCAGTGTGCGCTGATATTAAACTTCCTGCAGTTGTGAGCCGGAACCAGGATTCGAACCTGGGACCTTTACTTTTGAAGTTTGGAAAGTAGGAGGCGAGTTACAGGCAGAAGTAAAGTTGTGAGAACAGACCGTGAAGCGTGGCGGAATAGCTCAGACGGTAGAACGCTTGCCCGCAAAAGGCAAAAATCCCGGGTTCGAATCCCAGTTTCAGCACACAATTTTAATCTATCAGGAAGTTTCTTATCAGCGCAGACTGCGCTGCAGAGTGAAATTTTCGCGGGCTAGCGCTCTACCGTCTGAGTTATCCCGACACGGTTCACGGTCTATTCTCACAACTTTACTTCTGCCAGTACATCGCCTCATACTTTCCAGACTTCAAGCGTAAAGGTCCCAGGTTTGAATCACGGTTCCGGCACACAGTTTTAATCTGCCAGGAAGTTACAAAACATGAGTTTCGAAAGACGAAGTTGTTATTTTGAAATGTTCCAATTGCACTAAAGTGAAAAACACAAGTACTCAATATACACCAAAATGGTTTAAAGATTTGTTACAGCGAATAAGCGCATACACATTCTTCTATAAAAATCAATCCTTAATTTTTCCAGGAACTTGTGATGCCCATCAGTCAAACGTCATATTTCATACTCAAAAGTAAAGGATATCGTAAGATTCTGAATAAATTAAAGATCGGTTTTCATAGTAAAAATGTGTACTCGTTTAGCCACTGTAACAAACATTTGAACCATTTTTGTGTTTATAGAGTTTTTCTGTTTTCACTTTAGTACAACTGTAAAATTTTAAAATGACTAATTTGTGGAATGTTTGTAATGTTAATAAAGATAGTGACTGTGGCATTTGCTTCAATGGTGAATAAATATTTTATAAATTATTTCAGTCGCATCTGAATGACGATTTGACTAATTATAGAACTATACCAAGGTTGTTTTCAACCGAACCTAGAGTAGGTGTCGGAATATTGCATTCATTAAATGTTCTTGGTTCCGTCAGTGTATTTGTTTCAAAAGTTTATATGACAAGTACCATCCATATAGTAATCCAAAGAGGACATGAAGCAGTTAGTGGAGCAATTTATTGTAAGGTGACCAGGAATAACATTTCAGTTGTTTACAAGTAGTTTGATAAATACATTTGCCTACCTTGTTATCATTCCTTATTGATTTAATAACCTTATTAACATTCCTATCCCTACAAATTCTGATCCGCAAAACCACAATTTAATGAAATGAATACCGTATAGTTTTCTCGGTATTCGAACCCGGCTTCTCCGCTTCGCAGCCAGTTACCTCGGCCGTTACGCTTTCTTTTCTCTTTTATTTAACTGATCGGTTCTTTGCAGTTGATCGCGTTTGTTCTGGCGTTGAGCCCTCTCACGGAACGCGTTGAGCTCCAATGCTGGGGTTATCGGCGACTTCCATGCGGGTACACAAGCGGCAGTTGTAAAACTTACTTTCCTTAATTTCTGGAAAAGTATGCATTTTCAGGCCCAATACATGACGAGGAAAAAGTGATCTATTTACAGTAATCTAAAGATCCTGTTAAAAATGTTCAATTGTTTATTAAGCTTAAGGGACTTAAACTTACAAACTACTTATGAACTACCTTATACTAAAGACGACACAAACATTCATGTCCGAGCGGGGATTCGAACCCCCGACGAAGAACGGCCTTACGCATCGCAGCACAGCTCCTCGTTGCACTTGGCCTCTCCGCCGCGCTAACGATCCCGTCAATTTTGAGTCGCTTGCTCGTCATAACTTTAAGGGTCATATCCTGATAAATAGTACGGGGGAGAGAGGTTGGAGTCATAATAGTCCTTCGTTTTATGTTATACGCAAGTGACCTAAAAATTAGAGCAGAATCAGTTGGCCGTGTCAGAGGCGTTGGGGTCTTTTTAATTTTTAATTCTTCTTTAGTATGGCTTTTGGTTACATACAGCCAACGATTATTACAGTGGCAACATTAAAATAGAATTGAAATTCTTACAATGTATATCACAATATTAATATGTATCTAACATCATACAACCTTAGAATAAAATCAGAAAAATCATATGTGAAATATATAAAAAATACATATTTAACAGTACTAGTGACAAATGTAATGAACGAAAGTGCAAACAGCATAAGACCAAATGAGACTTTTATATAAGTCAGAATAGAATATAAAATTACTTATGCTGTTTCGAGCTGTGCATGTTCAAGTTAAACACACCAGCTCTTAAATTAGAGCTGTATGCCGGTGACTTTGAGGTAGTCCTTCAGTAAACTGTACTTAAACTTGTCGAATCCATGAAGGAAGACTGTGACGTGGGGGGGGGGAGGGGGTAACCCCTACCAGGCGTTCTGTAGAAGACACTTCGTGCGGCCGTGTACTTGGTGCATGCCAGTATGATGTGGCTGTGATCCGCCACTGCCGTTGGATCTTTGTCGCAATGCCGAGAAGCTATGATTTCCAAACGGTTAGGTGAGCAGGGTAGCATCCATGTCCCAGTCTCATCCGAATGAGGGACGTTGCATGACGTCTGCTAAGCTTCATCGAAAAAAACCACGATTGAGAGGATACATTTGGTTGTGTAGCTGCCAGGTGTCCTCCATTAAACGCTTGAGAGACGTGCCATTCGTGGTCGTGCCATAGGCAGCTTTCTGAATCGTCGATAGGAAGTCTGTATATGGAATCGGCGTGGGGCAGTGTTGTCCTTCCGTAATACTTCTCTTGGCAAGGCGGTCTACTGTTTCGTTATAGTGTATGCCTTGATGTCCTTTAATCCAAAGTAAGTAGATGTCATGCCCACTGTCTGTGCATTTGTTGTGGCTTCCAAGATGTCCAATATATGTCTGTTCTTTTGTTTGTCAAAAGTCGGATGTTGCAATTTTTGCAGCACGCTTTGAGCCTTGAGACTTTTGCCTTGTGACGAGACCATCACATCCCACGTCACATCATAGTTCAATGCTTCCCGTCACCACAATCCTATCCCTGTCACACCCGACAATCTTTCTTATTTGTAGGCTGAAAATGCCGTTGCTGCCAGTCCGCCCCCATAACAGTGAATTAAATGAAAATAAAGGGAGCATAAAAAAGGGAAAGCTTGAGTGGTGGAAGAGCAACATAGTACTTTGACGCTCCGGTGGATGTCAATGTAGTCGCTTAACTCGAAATGCCCGATCGTACCCTATAACAAGGTAAGCTTTCCATCGTATTCTTATCACATTGTATCCTGAACACACACGTAGCCTGAATACCCGCAGAAGGTGTACGCAACTGAAAAATGAGGCAACATATAAGCAGTCTACGGTCCAAGCGCATAATATCCCATATTTGGATTATACTGAAGTACATAGCGTCTTGGTCCTGTGGACAACGCGTAGGATTCCGATGCGAGGACCCATGTTAAATTTTCCTTTGTATTATACATTTTTTTTTTCCGAAAATTATGAACTGTCCTTCCGTCATTGACGTTTTTGTTCTCTTTTCGTAGCATTGGCAATTGCCGAACTATACGTTAATTATAGGATATGAGTCATGAGGTGGCAACATATTTCCGTCACAGGTAGATATGATGAATAGTGTGGGCGAAATCCCGCACAGACATCTCAGAAAATGAAAAGTACTCTGCCGTGCACTGTTTGACCTGACGTCTGCCACGCATTCGTTTCGCTCTGTTTGGCTTCTTGTTTAGGCGCCGCGTTCCCATAGTACTGCGCGGCTTTCTCGCATCGGATCTACTGCTTCCAGTGGGGTCAAACCAATACCATGTTTGTATCCGAGGTATTGTGTCTTTTATAGGTAATCCACACTGGTATACCGTGATTACAAGGCGATGTATTTGTTCTAAACAAGTACCGCATGTTATGTGTCACTTTCGCTGCTTTTTTTCCAAATTTTGACTCTCGAGTTCCTTTGTTGTAACTTTGATCCCTCGTGTTATTTGTTCACTTCTGTGAGAGGTCTATGCGGCACCTCGCCTTTTTTCGAAATCATAGGTACACTGATATCTATTGTTTTACACAAGAGAATATGAGTTATAATTGCTGATGATTCTTCGTGAATGTGTGCATTACATATTCAACTACTTCAACTAGTGCCAATTAAATATGTCTTACACACATTGACATCTAAATTTCGACTTTTAATTTTAAAAAAATACATTAGGTGTTGTACCTGAGACCCCTGACTTGAAACTGTACTCGTTCATTCAGTGAGTTCCCCGTCGGGGGGTTAGAATCGACTCTCGGGCCGTCTTTAATATAAGCTAGTTCATAAGTGGGTTGTAGCCTTTCTCCAATGTTATTCAATTTGTAAATTAAGCATGTCATAAAGGAAAGCAATGAGAAATTTGGAGAAGGAATTAAAGTTCAGGGTGAAGAATTAAAAACATTGCGTTTCGCCGACGACATAGTAATTCTGTCAGGGACAGCAAAGGACCTGGAAGAGCAGTTGAACAGAATGAACAGTGTGCTGCAAGGAGCATATAAGATGAACATTAACAAGAGCAAAACTAGGCTAATGGAGTGCAGTCTAAGAAAATCAGGTGATGCCGAAGGAATTAGATTAGGTAACGAAACAATAAAGCAGGTGGATGAATTTTGTTACTTGGGCAGTAAAATAACAAATGATGGTCGCAAGCACAGAGGATATAAAATGCAGAATGGCAATGGGTATAAATGAGAACTTTGTTGACATCGAATATTGATTTAAGCCTAAGGAAGTCCCTTCTGAAGGCATTAGTGTGTAGTGTCGCCTTGTATGGGAGTGAAACATGGACGATAAACATTGCGGACAGGAAGAGGATAGAGGCTTTCAAAATGTGGTGTTACAGAAGAATGCTGCCGGCCGCGGTGGCCGAGGGGACTAAGGCGCTCCAGTCACGGTCTACACAGCCACTGCGGTCGGGGGTTCGAATCCCACCTCGGGCATGGATATTTGTGCCGTCCTAGTTCGTAAGTAGTTCATAAGTAGTTTGTAAGTTTAGGGACTGATGACCCCGTAGTTAAGTCCCATAGACTATACCAACATTTGAACATTTTGAACAGAAGAATGCTGAAGATTAGGCGGGTGGATCGCGTAACTAATAAGAAGGTACTGAACAGAATTGGGGAGAAAAGGAATTTCTGGCATACCTTGACTAAAAGAAGGGATCGATTGGTAGGACACTTCTTATAAATCAAGGAATCGTGAAGTTAGCATTGGAGGGAAGTACGTATGTGGGGTAAAAACCGTAGAGGAAGAACAAGAGATGGGCACAGTAAGCAGATCCAGACAGATGTAGGTCGCCATTCTTATGTGGAGTTGTAGAGGCTTGCTCAGAATAGGGTATTGTGGAAAGCTGCATCAAACCAGTCTCCGAACTGAAGACCACAACAACACAGTTCATAATTAATTTATGAGATTAGGGACTGTTAACCCCGCAGTTAACTCCCATAAGCTTTACAAACATTTGAACATTTTTAATCATTAAGTAAACGAAATCGATGTGCAATCTTTTAAAATAAATATTTCATATCATAACTACCAAGCCGAAATTTCTGTTATAACTAATTCATCTTATGCGGTATTAAAACATTTTGTTCATCTGTTCTTTAAACAGTCAACATTAACTTTAATAGTTACTTAACGATTAACTTTAACTTGCGATAAATTCACGGCAAAGTAACGCTTTAACTTTAAACGAAGTGTCTTTTTTTAGCAACGAATTAATGATAAGCGGAGTTAACATTTTGATTAACGTTTCACAGCTGTGCACACCGACTGCGTTGTATCGAGCACGCCGTTCGATACGTCGCGTTTCCATTTGCCAGTGAGATATGGACGGATGACGTCAGACTCGCAGCCTAACGGTCCATAAACGTGCAGATCATTAGTCACGCACCACATCCTGTGCTGGCTGATGCGCCAGCCATGTACGATCGTGTAACACGTAATTTGCCGTGTACACGGTGGCCGTGTTTTGTAGCCGATAACACGGCAGTATCTCTGTTATTTACCACCAGTCTTCACTGTCACTGACATTTCTCCTTAAAGTAGACGCGTCATTTCTACTTGCTTCGTCATAATTCGTACTTTGGGGCCAGTGTTCCATAAAACGTACGTCTGGGGTAGCTTCTGATAAACGTTGTTGCTGCCTTTAGGTTCACTTTTGATAACGGAACGGCAAAAAAATATCACTCGTATGCGCCCGTACTAATACTACAAAATATACTTATACTTTATCCTTACACTTTTACTTTATCCTTACACTTTTATGAAGTGTGAGGTTGAAACAGGTCCACTGAATGTGTGGTCGTGTTCCATTTTGATTTATTCTTTAACCTAAAGTGTTTCTTCACCATTACTGTTGTATATCTGTGTGTTAAGTATTTTTTATTTTTATTGATGATCAATACCCCATGTTTATATATGTTTGCCCCATATTTATGTATGTTTCCACCCGTGTGATTGAACTTTTATGTTCTTGTGAATGGGGAAGGTTGATCTTAATATTGATTGACTGTCGCGCACTAGCTTACAGTCGCCTCGTTTTGCTGTAATTAAGAACGCATGGCTTCGGTTGTCGTCTGCGCTGGCGTCTCCTGGGTGGCCAGAGACAAGCTTATTTTGCAAGAAGGCGAAGTGGCTGTGTTCTTAGTGTCGTACCAAACTAATCTTGTATACAAGAGGTGACAGGAGACCTCTCTGGGAGCGGTTGTAGAGGGAATTGTCTTCGCCAGGTAGCAAGGGTTGGTAAACACTAGTCTGCGTCGCTTTTAGTGCGCTCTACATCCGGTGTGTGGTGGGGGGATGTTTTTCCGTGGCCAGGTCTTCTCTTCACTCGGAATTCTGGCTCTGATGACTGTGAAAGTAAGTACTTTGCTGAATCATAATGAGGGGAAGGCATGCTGCTAGGTCTTTGCTTTCTTTGAGATAAGGCAGTCTTGGTTTTTCAGTGAAGGTGATGTGTTTCCTAATTTACAGAACTCGTGTAATTTAGTGTAAATTTATTATCTGCATTTTCATTCCAGTGATGATTGTGTGTCCAGTTATGCTTAAGTTAGAATACATGTGCTTGGCTTTCAGCCTTTGTGTAAAATCAGTGTTTTTGAATTTCCTTGCTGTTTTTAACCAACATTTTCATGTATCCATGAGTATCCTGAATATTGTTGTCTGATTCCTTCTTTCCTTTCTTGTATGACAGATTGCACCACGAGCTTTCATAACGGGCATTACTTCGGCCTTTATCCGTGGTTTTAGTAATACTACCTTTCTTCTAAACGAATTCTCGCATGTGTTTTACTCGCTCATTCTAAATCAATTTATGTTTGTAAATGCTATGAAAATTGGCATGGTCGCACAGCACATGGTACTTAAGAATAGTGAGCCACTGCCTCCCCATACTTGAGTTCGTTTAGTGCACAGTATTGTAAGTTAACCACCCTCCACTTCCTACCAGTTGCCGCCTTGCTCAGTGATTATTTTCGGTCTTAAATGCAGATGTTATTGCCCTGATAAAATTGCATTGCAACGGATAACGACTTTTTTTTATATACACAAAAGACTGCAGCAACTGTTAGCATACCGGTGGCAGTTCCCTTACTAGTTGAAATTCCCCCATTTAATCATTAAGCAAAATTGGGACTCAGAATTTAATAAAAACAACTAGAGACGAAATGTATACTATTTACACAAGTTTATTAAATTCACTTTATATCTCCCTATCATCATTTTAAAGCCAAAATATAAAATATTCATTCACTAAATGTATCACCAATGGATTGAGACAAGGATCGTAACCTTACATTCATACCGTACATTCTCTACCCTCTCATACTGCACCCACGTAGCTATGCGCAACATTCCCATTAGACAAAATCATTTCCCCGCTGAAATAGAGACAGAATTAACAACCAACACAGTTCCTCATACTTTACCACGGAGGCCACCATACTCACATCCTTCCTCTTCGTAACCCGGAAACGTTCTCCTTTCTCGTGGCCGCGCCCCGTCCTAACCGATCCTCCCGTTCCCGTTCGCGAGTAGCCGCGCCCTCATTGGCTTGTGATCTAACAGGATCTTCTGCCAACCTCCGAATTCTGAAGGAACTCGCAAGTCGCAGCCACTTTACCATCTCATCCCCAAGGAAACCTCTCTGCCACACCACAAAACTAAAGTTGGCAAACCTACCGAGTGTTCTGCATCTCTGGCTTCCCAGCCGCGGCTTCATGCACACTTACAGACCCTCACACACACAATCACATAAGGTATAAGATGAGTTGGGTACTGTGGAGCGAAGCTCCTTATGTGAGCGGCGCTCACTTATTTGTCCTGCAATAACAATTTTAATAAATAATAGAGCATTCTCGTCTCCACCTAGTACATCTCCCATTATAGTGGCACTAAAGGCCAAGCACACTTTTACGAAATGATAATCAGATGAAAGTAACGTACACTGTAGTATACAAGGATTTAATGGAATGATACTACAGTATCGTTTCAGTATATTTAAAAATTTATTTGCTTGTTCATTTTTCTGAATAGATTACGATTTTAAAGTATCAAACTTCTGCTTTATGATTTCATGCTCCCTGTCCCATGTTTAATTATTTATTCATATATTTTTAACATTGATTTTGTGTTTGTTAAAATGTTGGCTGCTACACTAAGGAGTGAGCAGTTAGATAATGTTCCGTTGCGAATGTACTGTGGCCACTCACGAAGTAATTTAGAGCAGAAGTGAGTGTTTTAACTTACATTTGCAGATCTCAACTGCGTGAGATCTTCCTTATTTTAATAACAGTCTACTTTCACGGTATTCCATATGGCTTCTGAAAGGAATTCGATGACTCTGGATTCCAAGATAAATCTCACAAAAGTCAAGCCTTTCAATTCAACTAAATTTCTAGGTATTGCAATTAAGAATCATTTTAGTTGTAACGATCACATCAGTGGCGTAAATAAAAGGTGGGGAGGGGGGTGTCGAAATGACTGCCTCCCACCCAAAATAATGAATATGATTTATTTTAATGAACAATGCGTGAAGGCATCGCTGTGGTAGACAGTTATACTTCCCTGTAACGGTGATGGGAGATGTTTGTTAGTGATAAAAAAGGAGCTATATTTTTTATGATTAAAAAAATCACCTCAGTGAAGTACAAGCGGCTTTGGCGCAAAGTATCCTCTGAATATTAGCAGCAAAATTACTCATTAAAATTGCTTAACTTATCTTTACATTAGTCATGTACCTCCCCTACCTCCGCAAATATATAATATATTCGCCATTGGATCACAATGCAACAAATCCTCCATAGTACCTACTTTATACTTCCACGCTCACTGCTAGTTCATTTCTTAGCGGTTTGGGACCCTTACAAGATCGAAAGCTGAGCAGCTCGTTTTATGATTTGGCTACTTGGGGGGTTGCGGGGGGGGGGGAGGGGGAGGACCGTCAATATAAAGAAAATTATACCCTATTTTAAAGGGAAATTAATGAAACAAAGGTATTTTAATTTTATTTTTTTATCCCGTTTTGCTAGATTACTATCATCAACTTTCACCTCACAGTGTGAAAGTATTTTGTTGTGGGCCACCTAAGCACACATAAATTATTATTGTAATGAAATTAGACGTATCAGAGCTCGCACGGAAGAATTTGTGTTCGTTTTTGCCATGTGATATTAGAGCATGGAACAAAAGGAAAATATTTTATGGCACATTGATTCTGTGGAAATTAAAACAGCGATAAAAAAATTTGTCTAATACACTCCTGCCCATTAAAATTGTTACACCTCGAAGATGACGTGCTACAGACGCGAAACTTAATCGACAGGAAGAAGATGCTGTGATATGCAAATGATTAGCTTTTCAGAGCATTCACACAAGGTTGGCGCCGGTGGCGACACCTACAACGTGCTGACATGAGAAAAGTCTCCAACCGATTTCTCATACACAAACAGCAGTCGACCGGCGTTGCCTAGTGAAACGTTGTTATGATGCATGGCGTAAGGAGGACAAATGCCTACCATCACGTTTCCGACTTTGATAAAGGTAGGATTGTAGCCTATGGCGATTGCGGTTTGTCGTATTGCGACATTGCTGCTCGCGTTGGTGCCATTGGTTAAAAGTCTCGGCCAACTCTTGTTCGCATCGACGGCACTTTCAACAGTGGCCGTTATATTTCAGATATGTTACGACCCGTGGCTCTACCCTTCATTCTATCCCTGCGAAACCCTACATTTCAGCAGGATAATGAACGACCGCATGTTGCAGTTCCTGTAGGGGCCTTTCTGGATACGAAAAATGTTCGACTACTGCCCTTGCCAGAACATTCTCCAGATCTCTCACCAATTGAAAACTCTGCTCAATGGTGGCCGAGCAACTGGCTCGTTACAACACGCCAGTCACTACTCTTGATGAACTGTGGAATCGTGTTGAAGCTGCATGGGCATATGTACCTGTACACGCCATCCAAGCTCTGTTTGACTCATTGCCCAGGCGTATCAAGGCCGTTATTACGGCCAAAGGCGGTTGTTCTGGGTACTGATTTCTCAGGATCTATGCACCCAAATTGCCTGAAAATGTAATCACATGTCAGTTGTAGTATAATATATTTGTCCAACGAATACCCATTTATCATCTGCATTTCTTCTTGGTGTAGCAATTTTACTGACTAGTAGTGTATAATAATTACAGCAATCTAGATCGCAATATATTTTATTATGATGACTGTTTTCAATCAATAAAGATCATACTCAGATCAAGTTCTGAAGTGTTGCTCCTCAAGAGACGGGCCAGCTACGTAGAAGGACATGATATGAGGATAATCTATATTGTTTGAAACCGGTCAGCATAATAAAATGAAATAAATATATTGCCATCTAGACTGCTGTAATTATTATATTACAGCAGAGAAATAATTTTTATTTCTTTCACGAACCCTCTGCCAAGCATTTAAGATTGAATTGCAGTAGATGTTGGTGTAGGTAGAGATGAGTACCGCGAAACCACAGTCAATACATCATCACCGAATGGCACCTCCCTCTTTATTCGGCCATCTTTTTCTTGACACAAGAATGGTTCCATAGCCAAATCCCATAAACCGTACTTTGGTAATTTATTATGTTTTGTGTGTATAGCGACCAGGCTACAACTCTTCTTCTACAGTGATCTACGAATTAGTGCGAAAAGCTGGAAAAGAAAGAAGGCAAATGAACTAAAAATAATGAGGACCATGATTATGGTGCAGGCTGCTTCTAAGCCCTTCTTGGGGACAGATCTGTGAGTTTTTCCTAGAAAAAAACAGGTTGTAAAACCTTGTTTCAATTTCCAAAAACCACAAATTTTGAAATATTTGCCCCGTTTTCTCAGAAACTATCAGAGAAACTCTAATGAAAACTTCACAGATTGTAAACAACACTGCAGTACAGCTGTGGAACCGCAGTCACGTCAATTTCACCAGTAATTCTGCTGTAATAAAAATATTTATGACTTTTTTAACAAAAAATTTAATGTATGGCAATTAAATTAATAAGTATATTATAAATTACAATACCACAACGATTTGCCGTCAGTGAGTTTCATAAAGACTGTTTAATTTTCAGTTAAAAATTCAGACAAGGCTGTTCAGTAGTTTTTAAGAAAATAGTGCATGAAGTTGCTTAATTTAACATTGTCGGTATTGGGGCTACCGTCTAGCCTTAAAACAAAGGCTTTGTTCGTTGCGTCGAGATCTTTTTGCGAAATCTGTTTCATCAACTTTCTCTTTAAATGTTCAAATGTTTGTAGAGCTTATGGGTCTTAACTACGGGATCATCAGTCCCTAAACTTACAAACTACTTATGAACTAGCTAATACTAAGGACGGCACAATTATCCATGCCCCAGGGGGGATTAGAACCCCCGACCGTAGTGGCCGTGCAGAACATGACGCGCGCCGCAGACCGCTCGGCCACCTTTCTCTTTCTAATGCTAACATATTTTGTTAGTGCCCACCTACATAGAAAGACATTTCATCAAAATAAAGTAAGAGGAATCAGATGGAAAGATATAGGTATTCCTTTTTTCCGCGATCTGTTGAATGTAGAGAACCCTCTGCTGCGTGACTTGCAGAGTATTTATGTAGACGTATGTTGTGAAATTTGAAATACGAAAGCAAAGCGTCTCGCTGTGGCCGTTTGAAGCAGACAGTGCTAGTCGAAATATGTGCGATGTGAGACGGTCGACATATCGACACACAGCACAGTGCTGCTCGCGGATCGATCTCACGAGACAAGGGGAGCCGTATTGGCCGTGGTCCGGTGTTTCCCTCTTCATCAGGGGGCATTCACAGTACTGAAGGCTCTCGTTAACAGGGCACCAGCGTCGCAGAGAGGGTCGTGCCAATCCTCTGCTGCCTTTTTTGGTGGGGCATTTTCGTGACCGTTCCGTTGGAGCAGGACACGGTCGCGGAATGTCACGAGGGGAGCATCGACCTAGACACTCCGCTGACAGCGTAGTGAGCAAGCATATTTCTGCAGGGTTCTTCGCATAGCTTTACTGTACACTACACAGTGTAAAATCGAGCGGTAGTTTTAATTGGTCACATAAAGGCAACGAAACAACGTAAAAAGTGAGACCTTTACCAAGTGAACTCTCCAAGTTGCATACCTGTTCACTGCAACTGGACAGGGCTTCCATTTTTCGCTCTACACACACATAAAAGATATTCATTCTACACACGTTGTACGAGAGAACAGCGTCTCTTATTCCCTCCTTTAAATGGTCAATGTCGATGATATGTTGTACACACGTTGCTTCAGTTAACCTTACAAGAAAAAGTCAGTGGGCTTAAAGTTCGGGAATCATACGGTCATGCACTAAATCCACCCCTTTCCATTCAGCGCTGGGGTACTGTGGTATCCAAAAACTCCCCATTTATTATAACGTAAACAAAGAATTCTACGGCTGTTGTCATTGTCAGTAAAATTCTTCTGGTCACTGGACTGCATCGTCAATATATCAAATTGCGCCGACGTTTCGGCCACACTATTTCGCAACAACAAGAAGAAAATAAGTCGTATCAGAGCTCGCACGGCAGAATTTGTGTTCGTTTTTTGCCGCGAGATATTAGAGAGTGGAACGGTATAGAAATAGTTGTACTAGTTTCATGAAGCCTCGATCAAGCATTAAGTTTTAATTGCTGTAGACGAAGATGTAGGTGTAGGCTGGAGATGAGTATCGCGAAACCACAATCAATATATCAACTGCGAATGGCACCTTCCCGCTTGGTAATCGTCCTCCTGATACAACAGAGGTTAGATAGCCACATCTCATGAACTATACATTAGCAATTGTTTTAAAACTTAATAAAAACAATTGCTAATGCATAGTTTATGGGATGTGCTTATCTAACCTCTCTTGCACCAGGAAGACGATAACCGAGTGAGGGATCTTATCGATATGTTTGCACACAGCCAGAGTTTGTGTAATCGGCTGTGAGAGTGACCGAGTTTGCATTGGAGAAACTGGTCGACCGATTAACACAAGGATATCCGAGCAAGAAACGTACATTCGTCTAGGACAGCACACGAAGGCGGCAGTAGCGGAGCACCAGGAAGAGTGCAGAAAACAGATACGTTTTCGGGTAGTCACTGTACTGGGAAAACTATCACTTTCAAGAGGAAAAGCCGGGAGCATTAAAAAATTGCTAAGCGACCAGGAAATATGACCAGCGGTACAGACTTCCTGCCCGTGGTAGCAGCACTACGCGACGAGACAGCGCGCAATGCAGTCCATTTCGGCCCACGTAATATAACAGCCCGGAGACAACAGCGGCCGCGCGCACTGTACAAACAGCACGCCCTAGCCAGCGCTAGGCAACAGTGCTGCGTCACAGCTACCATCCGCCCCTCACTCGCCAGTTTCAACCGATAGCAAACGATAAGGCATACACCAACTCCCTTTTCGACAAATAGGAATAAATAAACAACCACCAATCAAAGAAAACCTGACTCCTTTTCTCCCATAACCGAATAATCCAATCACATTTACGCAATAGTTACTACCAACAATATTTAAGTTTCCAGCTTCCACTTATTCAGCAGTAAACGCGACACCAAGAAGAAGGCCGCTTGCAACAGTAGCTGAAACGTCAAAGGAATTTGCTCTATTGAGAGTGCGGGCTAATGCCCAGAAGAATTTTAATGACAGTTATGACATAGTGCCACATCATTATCACCTTAGGGGAGTTACGTCGATAAGCAGTATAGCAAATAAGATTGTCCGTAGCCTTAATTCGGATAGTGACGATCGTAAAATCAGACATGGAATACGGCTTCATCACTAAACACTATCTTGAAATTAGACAACACGGTCTGTCAGGGGACGATTTCCTTGCTGAAGGTAACAGTCCATACTGTACAATTTTTATTAATGACCGGTTCGACTATTTGTTAGACGTCTTCAGAAGGTAGGCCCGTATGATTGCCGCTGGTGTCTCCACGGCTATACTGGTGGTTGCTTGAATGTGACTGCTCAACATTCACAACACCAACAGGAGAGCTGTGGAGCCGGTAGCGCCAACCGGCAGGTCATTAATAAAAATAGTACAATATGGAATATTGCCTTCAGCAAATAAACACGACCTTCTTTAGGAATTGTTCATATAGTTAATAAGATGAAGCATCTGTGAAGCAAATACAAATCGTTTGGCCTATAAATTTGGTGGAAAGCTTTGAAAAACTGCATTCTGTAACCCTTAAAATGAAGACTTTATTTAAAACCTTATGCACATTAGCCTTAAGTAAACTTCTCGGGCACATGTATGCATTGACATCTTGGAGCTCCTTAATTAGGTGTCCCTTGCTTCTACAAGGCCTAACCGAAGGCTTTCCGAAACATTTTTGAAGCAGCAAAGTGCACGCCTTACGGCCGAAGGCCACACTAGGTAGGTAGGACTGAGGCGTGAGCCTTCCAAGTATCTGACTGGCTCCACCGACGCTGGCGTCGTCTAGGTGGGAGCGTCTGGAGCAATACAATACACAGCGTACGGTGCTTTGCGAAGGGAGAGCGGAGACTTCTGGCGCCGAGTTGGCAAACGCCAGGGTGGCACCCGCTAGGACATTGTACGTCTCTGGCGCTAAGTTGACGGGCGCCGCAATTATACAATAGCGAGGGAGTTTGTTTGCTGGGAACAATTTCGAAGGTGTCTGAAGGCCATCCGCCGATACTGTGAGAGCGCTGGACGTAAGGGCGAGGCCCGACTGGTGGAAACGCGGGAGAGCTGGCCATGGGCTGCTGTTTTATATTAAAGGGCTGCTCTCCGACTCCCGAACGCAAGCTGTGATTGGCCGTACTTTGGCGCCTTGCAGAGAGAAGATGAGGATTTGAGAAGTAGAGAGAAGGAGACTGTGTTTGAGCAGCCGAGGAGAGCAGACGCTTGTCTCTACTTGTTGTCGAGCAGCTAAATTTAGAGTTTGTGGTACAACTTTTGGAGTTACTCCAAAACTTGTTCTAACAGCGCTGAGTATTGGCAAGCCGAGAGCTAGATCAGCCTGCCTGATATTACACACACCGACGCGCTAATTGCGATTGTCACAGTTCTGGTGTCACCTCTGCCTACAGTACATCAGTGTTTCACATGTAAATAGTCTGTAGTCACACGACATAGCCGAACGAGTGAGATCGTAGGCACTGAGATCCGCCGGGGTCAAAGCTGGCTGATGTTAGTTGAATATTGCTTCTGGAATACGAAGCTGAATTATCTCCGGGTCCGCAACTTGCAGCTATCGACACTCGCAGCCGCTGCCCAGCCGTCGTGTTGCTGACATCGCCAGCCAGCACAGTTTTGGTACAGTATCGCGTGCATTTGCTAGAATTTCTAGGGGTATTCACGTTTTGGACTGTTTAAACCGTTAGGTAAACTCACAGAAATTTGGTATTGGAATATTCATCTCGATTAAACCAAGGTTTACAATTAAGTGTGGGTTGTCACAAGTGTTTAGAATGAAATACAATTATCTTCGACTTACCAGTCACTTGCTGTAGGAGTGTATATTATATTTTGTAAATTCGTATAATTTGTTGTGTTTAATTGAATGTGTATCTTGGTTTCAACTCTGACGTTCATTTGACTTCAGAGAATGAAAGGAGTAAAAACAAATTTCTTTACTCAAATCATTAAAATTAGTTAACCCCCCTTTACACAATTTTGGATGGGTTTTATTACTTGGAAACTAGAGGATAAATTAATTAAATCTTCGATTGTGGGTAGGCCACGCCTATCCTTTCACTTTAAGTGAACAAGCCATTTGCACTCACCATTTGCATACCGTCCTTCCTCCCCCCCCCTACATTAATCTGTATTTCCAACACTCACCCACAAAATATACCTTTCAAGCTGCTAGGCAGCACGAAACCGGATATGGATAATAAATAACTTCATGAAAAAGAGAACTTGTTGTAGTAATTTCTGGAACGTAGTATAAATGACAGCTTCGCCAATAAACCACCCTTTATGTGCATGACGTCCTGCAGCTACCTAGATCTGTTCATATCCATATCGCTATTGAATGACTTTTGTCACATCGCTTCTTATAACGGCAGTGCAGTTACCGTTTTGACGCTAGCGTATATAAAGATACTTTTGTTTGTTTGTTTGTGGAGGAAAACGAATTGATTGTGGGAGCAGAAAGTGGCAGCTATCGGCAGCAGAGACACGCCACGTGCGGCAGCGGTGTGGTGCCGTGCAGAGCGGTCGCGACCGCAGCCGCGGTGTGTTAATCAGCGGCGACCAGCTGCGGTCGCGACGGCGGTCGTGGACTTTGTCATGGAGAGAGAGAGAGGCGGTACTGGGGCACACTCTCCCTCCTGTGGCCCGCATGCGTACAACACAGTCTCAGACATCTACATTTCCAATAGGCCTACGTCCGTTGTCTGAGCGGGCGCCTTCAGTTGACGGTGCGCAGTTTGAAACTTGTGCCACCATCGTATTGTCCAAATGTCAGAACGTTTGTGAAGTTGTAGGAAAGCTACAGTATTGTCATTCTTCTAATACGAGGGATGAAACTTAAATAGTGGTAACACTGCTGTGGAGACAGTATGCAATGGAATCTACTATTGTCGCTGATAGGATACGTTGTTGACATACCTACCTTACCTCGGAGCAAATGCACTCACCTGTCCCACGTCACTGTATAATATTACGGGGAATAAGTAATGAATTAGTGAGAATTAATTAATTTTAACGCTAACTATAAATGCAAAAACTATGGCAGATTAACAGTAGCCGGCCGCGGTGGCTGAGGGGACTGAGGCGCTTCAGTCACGGTCTGCACGGCCACTATGGTCGGGGGTTCGAATCCCCCTCGGGCAAGGATATTTGTGCCGTCCTTAGTTGTAGGTAGTTCAAAGTAGTTTGTAAGTTTAGGGACTGATGACCCCGTAGTTAAGTCCCTTAAGCTTAACAAACATTTGAATATTTTTGATTAACAGTAAGTGATATTGTTAATTAATTTGACGGTGCCGATGGCAAAGAACTATACTACTGGCCATTAAAATTGCTACACCAAGAAGAAATGGAGATGATAAATGGGTATTCATTGGAAAAATATATCATACTAGAACAGATATGTCATTATATTTTCACGCAATTTGGGTGCATAGATCCTATGAAATCAGTATCCAGAACAACCACCTCTTGCTGTAATAACGCACTTGATACGCCTGGGCATTGAGTCATACAGAGCTTGGATGGCGTGTACATGTACAGATGCCCATGCAGCTTCAACACGATACCACAGTTCATCAAGAGTAGTGATTGGCGTATTGTAACGAGCTAGTTGCTCGGCCACCCTTGACCAGACGATTTCAATTGGTGAGAGATCTGGTGAATGTGCTGGCCAGGGCAGCAGTCGAACATTTCCAGAAAGGCTCGTAAAGGACCTACAACATGCGGTCGTTCTTACCCTGCTGAAATGTTGGTTTTCGCAGGGATCGAATGAAGCGTAGAGCCACAGGTCGTAACACATCTGAAATGTAACGGCCATTGTTCAAAGTTCCGTCGATGCGAACAAGAGGTGACCGATACGTCTAACCAATGGCAACCCATACCATCACGCTGGGTGATACGCCAGTATGGCGATGACGAATACACGCTTCCAATGTGCTTTCACCGCGGTGTCGCCAAAGACGGATGTGACCACGATGATGCTATTAACAGAACCTGGATTCATCCGAAAAAAAAAAAAATGACGTTTTGCCATTCGTGCACCCATGTTCGTCGTTACGTACATCACCGCAGGCGCTCCTGTGATTCAGTGTCAAGGGTAACCGCAGCCGCTGCATGCTGCTGCAAACGTCGTCGACCCGATCGTGCAGATGGTTGTTGTTTTACAAACGTCCCGATCTGTTGCCTCAGGGATCGAGACGTGGCTGCACGATCCGTTACAGCCACCTGTCATCCTGTCATCCTGTCATCTCGACTGCTAGTGATACGAGGCATTTGGAATCCAGCACAGCGTTCCGTATTGCCCTTCTGAACCCACTGATTCCATATTCTGCTAACAGTCATTGGATCGCGACCAACGCGAGCAGCAATGTCGTGATACGAAAAACCGCAATCGCGATAAGCTAAAATCCGACCTTTATCAACGTCGTAAACGTAATGGTACGCATTTCTCCTCCTTACACGAGGTATTACAACAACGTTTCTCCAGGCAACGCCGATCAACTGCTGTTTTTGTATGAGAAATCGTTTCGAAACTTTCCTCTTGTCAGCACGTTGTAGGAGTCATCACCGGAGCCAACCTTGTGTGAATGCTCTGAAAAGCTAATCATTTACATATCACAGCATCTTTTGCTGTCGGTTAAATTTCGCGTCTGTAGCACGTCAATTTCGTGGTGTAGCAATTTTAATGGCCAGGAGTGTATTTTAACTAAATAGAAAGCAGAGACGATAGTAAATGAATATTTTCAGTTGTCAATTGTCTTGAGCTAACGCCAGGAGCGCGGACAGAAAGATCACTATCTCTCGTATAGGACCATGTACTAATGGGACTTATTAGTTAATTTCTTATGACTTTAACAGATTTTCATGCGGAGAAAATTCTGCCGTGTATGTAAGAGTAAGTGTCTGTTTGTATAAGACCAGTATAGTATTCCGAATACGTTGTGATGATTTAAACAATCTTGATCTTCTTTTCATAATTTTACAAGAATTATAATATTATGTGATGTTCTGTTTCAGCAATACGCCGACCTCCATCTTGGTGCGGAACGGATGCAATTGCTGGATATGCGTGCGGTGCTAAAACCGATTCCATTCACGGAATATAAAAGAGAAATAACGATTAATAATTTATGAAGTCCCTGAGATATGCGAATTTATTTAAATATTATCAGATTTATGATTTTGAGCTGGCCGTGGGTTACGTTAAATAAATCGGCATTCTGCATTCCAACAGTTGGATTCTTCCGTAAAAGCCAACAACTAGCGATCTTTAAATTATGGTGCCGTGCTTGATATCTTCTGGTACCAGTATTAAACTTTTCGAGCTAACTATTTAATTAAATTTGCGTCGTCACATATTTTACAGTTCATGATTTATGCAGGGCCATTACGTAGGAAATGTAACATATTGTGGGAGACATTTTTTCTTTTTATTAGTACTGTGATGCTGAAATTAACTAATCTTTGCTGTAACAGGAATTTCGATTAACTAAAATCATATTTTCAGACTGATGGTAAATGAACAGTATACTGATTTATTATTTGTAATAGGTAGCTCTTGCGTGTACTACGATAACGATAAAATAGATTTATTTTCATTTTTCTTCCTCCAGCAAAATCAAAACGTAATAATGTTACATTTCAACCGACGTGCGGACCATCGAGGGAAACACAGTCAGTTTGTGAGCGAGCGGTCTAATGTAACGGTGTCACTATGTTTTCGAAACAGGAACAACGGAGTTGGATCAAGATTGAATGTGCCAGAGGTCGTACAGCACGTCAATGTCATCAAGGTCTTCAAGAGGTATGCGGGGAATGGGCATTGCCATACAGAACAGTGGCACGTTGGGTAAAAGCCTTAATGAACTATGGTGTTGTCCTAGCGCATTAAGTTTCTCCACGGCAGACTGTCAATGCACAGTATTACTTTTCGCTTTTGCAGCATCATCTGCAACCAGTTTTGCGAAAGGTGGGGCGACACTTTCTGTGCAACCCACCATCATTTCGCACGACAATGCGCGGACGCATACAGCGCAAGCTGTAGGTACTCTGTTCTGTCGATGGGACAAGGAAGTACCGTACCATCCACCATCCTCCCGGGACTTAAGTCCTTGTGACTTTGATTTGAATCCTAAGATGAAGGAACTACTTTGTAACATTCGCTTCAGAACCAGAGATTCGACAGGCAGTAGACCGCTCCATTCGCACCATGAACAGGACAGGATCTACTAACGATATACTACGCTTTCCACATCGCTGGCAATGGGTACTACACAACACTGGTGATGAATTTAAAGGACAGTAACAGGTGGAAACATGTAACGCTTTTGTAATGGTTGTGAATAAATAGTTGCCACTATTTAAGTTCCGACCCTCATACGTATAAAAATAATCATTAGGCCAAGGGTTATCCAGAATAAAAAGTTAAAATTATTGTAAAACTATTGGACAAAATTGCTATGCTCATCAGTCCCTAAACTTACAAACTAAAGTAACTGACACTCGAACCACCTGCGGGAACGGCCGCCAATTCCGTAGCATGACCCCTTCAGGCTCTACACACGATGCGATTTATTGGACCAATTCGTTGGTCACCCGATAAATTAGGCGGTTTTAGGCGCTACCCGACCAACTTTCCTTGTCGGCCGGTTGGTCGTGCCTGACCAACCGAACTCTGATTCCCCCACCACTTCACCCGACAAATTGTACCGTGTGTAACGCTTCCCGACCAAATTCCATGCCTGCGGTCGTCTGCACAAAAGCAGTTCGACAGACACTAGAACTGGGTGGCGCTGCGTGCAGTTGGTCGGAACGTGTGTAGGCTGGTACCAATTGGTTCGTTCGTTGGACATCTTATTGGTCGTACATTAAATCAGAGCGTGTAGACCACGAGGCCATTCCGCGCGGAAGAGGTTTCCAGAACACTACCCCTTAACTCTGTGATCAATAGCACCCTTGATAAGGACTCTTGAAGAATCGATAATTCACACACGTCGTTTACGAATATATTAATTCCGTGCGTGGTGTGATACACAAAGGAAACGTAATCAAATATTATTTCCAACACAAGAGCATGTTTCTTTTTTTTTTTTTTTAATGGATACCCTATATTGTTTCTTATGCACTCAATAACATGAAAAATCGCAAAAAGAATGGTGTTGTTACATCGCGATACGCTTTTCAATATCTCGTGGTATAATTCAGGCATCGCGATATAACGAACTAATACGGGTATCTCATCCAGGCCGAAACGTAAACTTTACCAAATAGCGTCGGTAATCTTCCAGTATATGACGATTTTAAACCTTTCCTTTATGCTACAATTTATTTTAATTTATACATGTTTTAGAAATTTTTAGTGTATTGCATTTTATTCTGAATGTGCTTTATATTATTTTTTACTAAAACGATCCGAAAAGAGTAACCTCAATAGAGTATGCAGCAAAAAGGCACGAAACAAACACATTGAAAGAAGCGTGTGTACGTCAACGAACTCCGACTAAATCGCTGCAATGATTTATATGAATGTTTGTGTGTTTGTGTGTGTGTGTGTGTGTGTTTTTCATTCAGTATTGGACCTTGAGGCGGCGCTAAAAATCGAGAGAATTGAAATTGGTAATTTTCGTAACTTCTATTTAGATTCGTACTTGATGCGCTGTGATACCGTCATCTGACTGCACTAATAGTTTTGCATCTTGACCTTCAGAACCACAGAAACATTACTGTCTACATAAGATTTCGGACAGTGCAAGGCGGAGGGTTAGTTTACGCCTATTTTCAGCATCGTTTGATCGATTATCAAATCAAAATTTGTTCAAATGTTTGTTAAGCTTATGGGACTTAACTACGGGGTCATCAGTCCCTAAACTTACAAACTACTTATGAACTACTTACGAACTAGGACGGCACAAATATCCATGCCCGTGGGGGGATTCGAACCCCCGACCGTAGTGGCCGTGCTGACCGTGACTGGAGCGCCTCAGTCACCTCGGCCACCGCGGCCGGCTTAGGATCGATTATCATGAAATTTGGCAGATATATGTAATATTTCGTGTACAGGTGACAGAGGGAGATTGGAAGAGAGTGGGGTGGTATGACAGTGAGAAGGTGATTGAATGGAGTTGGTGAAGGAGGAGTAGCAGGTGGGGGGAGGAGGCGCAGAAATAGGAGCAGGCAGAGGCTGATAGAGGGTAGAGGAGGGGTTGGGGAGAGAGGAGGAACTTGACAGAAAGAAGAGGGAACGATCACATGAACTAACAGAATGTTGGAATAAATCAACACCTGAGCAAAGACGGTTGTCAGATATCTGATTAAGAGAGAGGTGGAAAAAGACATAGAAAAAGATAGGGGAAATGGGTAGAGAGATTAGGGGTTGGAGTATAAAATTTATATCCAATTGTCAGCCTTATTTAGCAAATGCAAAGAATTACCAGGTGCACTAGTACATCTCTATGCCCATTTCGTACTTTCCACTTTGTCCTCTTACACCTCTCTAAATTTACTAGCTGATACACCGTCGTTGCTGAGGTGTTGATATTTATAATTTTCTTATTTTTAACACGAACTTATGTTTGTTTAATGGATACCCTATATTATTTCCCATCAAATAATCAATAGCATGAAAAATCACAAAAAGAATGATGTTAGTTGCATCGCAATAAGTCCAGTATATCCGTAGTAAGTCAATTACATCCGGAGAAAGTGAAGATTGATTCTCGTACGTGTTATCTACATACTTCAGGTATTTGAAGCGTCAACTTCGCTTCGCATTGTCTCAAAAATGTTCAAAAGTTTGTTAAGCTTAAGGGACTTAACTGCGCGGTCATCAGCCCCTAAACTTACAAACTACTTATGAACTACCTTATACCAAAAACAAGGGGGGATTCGAACCTCCGGCCGGAACGGCGTCGCACATCGTAGCACAGCGCCTCAATGCGCTCGGCCGATCCGCCCCGGCAGCATTGTCTCTGAATGTAATTTATTTCGAAGCAACCAAAAACATTCTTCTTGTGATTTATCATGCTATTAAGCATGTTAGAAAACAAAAGTTTATGTTAAAAGTGGCATTGGTTTACGTTTTAGAGCCGGCCGCGGTGGCCGAGGGGTCTGAGGGGACTAGTCACGGTCTACACGGCCACTATGGTCGGTGGTTCGAATCCCCCCTCGGGCATGGATATTTGTGCCGTCCTTAGTTAGTTCAAAAGTAGTTTGTAAGTTTAGGGACTGATGACCCCGTAGTTAAGTCCCATAAGCTATAAAAATATTTGAACATTTGATTACGTTTTAGACAGTCTCATAGTACGTATTTTGGTAAACCCCTGTCGTACGGTTAAATAGAACGCCCATAAAGTCCGGGAACACTTTCAACTATTTACTGCATAAGAACCAAACATTGTACAGAGATCATACGTACGTCATTTTGAAGAGAAACCCTGAAAGTTTTTCTCATGCATACTGCCCTAGCGTAGTTTGGTAATTTTCAGAGAGCGCTTGTTGCAAACATGACAAGTTCAGGTGCGGAGCGAGCTGTCTGTGTGTTGGAGTTCGACAAAACCAAGTGTGAAGTTCGTGGGTACCTGAACACGGAGCTGCCTCATCGATGAATCGGCCGTGACACAGAAGGCAACAGCTATTTCATGAAATGGTCTCCCCGATCAGGTCTCACGCCGTGTAACGATTTTCTATTGGGACATATTGAATGTCTGGCGTAAAAACCAAATGTTCAAAAAGTTTGTAGAACTTAAGGGACTTAACTACGGGGTCATCAGTCCCTAAATTTACAAACTACTTATGAACTAACTTATTCTAACGACGGCACAAACATCCATGCCCGAGGAGGGGGGGGATTCGAATCCCCGACCGGGAACGGCCTCGCGCATCGTAGCATAGCGCCTCAATGCGCTCGGCCGCTCCGCCGCGGCGCGTATGCGAGGGAGGACCAAAAAGAAACCGGATTTTTGTCATAAAAATGTACTGATGAACCTTTTTTTACAAAGTTACTTCAGACACCTTCAAAATACTTTCCATTACATGCGATGAACTTGTCAAGTCTCTTTTCCCACTGTCGGAAGCATGTTTGGAACTCTTCGAGTTTGATATTGTCCAGTGCCCTTTGCGAAGCTGTTTTTACCGCCTTCACATCATCATAGCGCTCCCCTTTTAGCGCTTTTTTTTCATTCGTGGGGATACGAAAAAGTCGCACGGGGCGTGGGGAACGATAGACCACCTCTGAGATGCCAAATAGTGGCTCACTCGTAAGGCCGTGTGTGCTGAAGCGTTGTCGTGATGCAGAATCCAGTCACCTGATCTCCAAAGTTCCGGGCGTTTCCTCCTCATATCCTCTAACAGACGCCTTAAAACATCCAAATGCTGGTTAACAGTCTAGCCAGGGGGTACGAATTCCCGATGCACAATTCCACGAACATAAAAAAAAAGACAATGATCATCGTCTTCACATATGACCTCACGTCCTTGCTTTTTTAGGCCAGGGAGAGTTTCCCACGTTCCGTATTCGCCAGTCCTAGCCCCGTGAGACTTTTTTCTTATTTCCACGAATGAAAATGAGTGTTATGATGATGTGGATGCGGTAAAAACAGCTTCGCAAAGGGCACTGGACAGTATCAAACTTGAAGAGTTTCAAACATGCTTCCAACAGTGGGAAAAGAGACTTGACAAGTGCATCGCATGTAATGGAGAGTATATTGAAGGTGACTGAAATAATTTTGTAAAAAGGTTCATCAATACATTTTTTATGACAAAAATCCGGTTTCTTTTGGATCCCCCCTCGTATTCCGCCTCTACCACGTGATGTAGCAGAGCTATGGGAGAGAATAGGGGAAGCGACTGCCACAGTCGACGATACCATGCTGGGCCGGAAATGGCAAGAATTCGAACACCGTGTTGACGTCTGACAGGTCCCTCGTGGTTCGCATAACGAATGTTTGTAAAAATAACTTTCCGAGGTTCTCTTCTAAATGCAACACGTATGACATCTGTACAATGTTTAGTTCTTTTGCAATACATATTTGAAAGTGTTCCCAACTTTCACGTACACCAACAACATATACACTGTGTCGTGAAACCTTTTCCGAAAGATTGTGCGTTCCACTGCAAAAACTAAACTATTTACTGTTTTAAGATTATCTAACATCGTCTGGTCCGGAGGCGATCAATTAGTTTTATAGTTTCCAAATGATAAGCCAAGATCGCAAACTAACAATTTATTAAGTGACGACCGGTTTGCCGGCCGCGGTGGCCGAGGGGACTGAGGCGCTCCAGTCACGGTCTGCACGGCCACTACGGTCGGGGGTTCGAATCCCTCCTCGGGCATGGATATTTGTGCCGTCCTTAGTTGTAGCTAGTTCATAAGTAGTTTGTAAGTTTAGGAACTTATGACCCCGTAGTTAAGTCCCATAAGCTTTACAAACATTTGAACATTGAACGACCGGTTTCGGTGCACTGTGTCACCATCATCTGGTCATATATATATTATAATCTGGTCATCTTGATGGTGACACAGTGCACCGAAACCGGTCGTCAATAAATTGTTAGTTTGCGATCTTGGCTTATCATTTGGAAACTACATTTATTGTTCCTCCTGGAACACCCTGCGTATTCTACAGAGCTGCTTGTCGCCCTCGCTTAGCGACTGGCACCTCCTTCAGCGGAGAATGCGCGCCGCCCCTGCTGCCGGGGAATTCCCCGCGCCGTCGCCGCGTTGTCGGGGAGTCCCCCTGGCGCGGCGGGAGGTTGGCAGGCCTGGCGCCCCCGGCCTAATGAAGCGCGCGCTCGGTTTAATTTCCTGGTCCGCTGCGGCTCCACTCGGCCGGCGACGGCAAGTTGCGGCCGCAGCCACGCGGCACGCGCGCCTCTCCATTCGCGCAGATTCATATCAGGCCCCCAGCCCCCAGCGCCGTCCGTCTTCCGCTTTATTAAAATGTGCTGATGGGAACAGTTATTACAATTTTCGAGCGTGCGTGGCACGTCGCTCCCTGTCCTCTCTTTCCTCTCTCTCTTTTATTTTATAATTTTTTTTGTCCGAGCCTTAGGGCATTATCTGGTGGGAGAAAAGAGTTGAAGGGGTCTCGCGCTCCAGCCACAAAATGAAAAATCCTCATCTCATTCTCCACTTTTTTTTTCCGGGTGCAGTATATGGACGAATACTGACCCCTCGCGTATTATGAGGGACAGACTTTATGTTTTCTTTACTGTAGTAGTAGAACTCTGCATCATGTTAGAGTTTAGCAGTTAGTGGTCGATATATTGCACAACAAGTGCGAAACACTGTACATTTTATATTGAAAAATAACCCTTAACGAAACATAAGGTGATGTTTCAAATGTCTGTAGAGCTTATGGGACTTAACTACGGGGTTATCAGTCCCCTGAACTTACAAACTACTTATGAACTAGCTTATACTAAAGCCCGAGGGAAGATTCTAACCCCGAAAGCAGCGGCAGTGCAGACCGTGACTAGCACAGCCACTGCGGCCGGCAAACGTAAGGTGTTACTAAAAGGATGGTATAGCTCAAACGACCACTTTTCGTTTTCTAAGGTTGGTAGAAAGCTGTTATTCACGTGAAAAGTATCGTTGGTATTTCCAGAATGAAAATTTCATTCTGCAGCGGAGTGTGCGGTGATATGAAACTTCCTAGCAGATTAAAATTGTGTGCCGGAATCGGGACTCGAACCTGGGACCTTTGCCTTTCGCGGGCAATCGCTCTACCACAGAGCTATCCCGACACGACTCACGATGCCGCCCCACAACTTTACTTCCGCCAGTACCTCGCTTCCTACTTTCCAAAATTCACAGAAGCTCTCCTGCGAACCTTGCAAGAACAGCACTCCTGGAAGAAAAGATATGCTGGAGACATGGCTTAGCCACAGCCTAAAGGATTTTTCCAGAATGAAACTTTAGAGTCCCGGTTCCGGCACACAATTTTTATGACAGGAAGTTTCATATCAGCACACTCTCCGCTGCAGAGTGAAACTTTCATTCTGTAAACATCCCTTAGGCTGTGGCTAAGCCATGTCTCTACCATATCCTTTCTTCCAGGAGTGCTAGTCTTGCAAGGTTCGTAGGAGAGCTTCAGTGAAGTTTGGAAAGTAGGAGGCAAGGTACTGGCGGAAGTAAAGTTGTGGGGCGGTATCGTGAGTCGTGTCGGGATAGTTCAGTCGGTAGAGCGCTTGCCCGCGAAAGGCAAAGGTCCCAGGTTCGAGTCCCGGTTTCGGCACACAATTTAAATCTGCCAGGAAGTTTCATCGTTGGTGTTGTTTTGTGTGTATGAGAGAAAATCGCCCCACTGAAGACGCAATAGATGATATAACTGAAAGAAATATAAAACACGTATGATATTTATTTACTTGTTATGTGTTTTACATAACATATGACTTTTATGTACCTAAATAGAGAATACAAGTAATAATACAAACATAACCGAAGGCGTGGTAGCAAAACTTAATTGCCATTAATTAAATTTGCGTACAAGTGCTCTTATTTCAAATACGTTCCGGGGACTATCGAATATTTACGTTATACCTAGATAATATGCGAGTGATTTGTAATATACATAATCCAGATTTAGTATTTGGGTAACGAATTACTAGAAAATGAACGCTGACAAAACTGTCATAACCTCGAACTTCAATTTTACAGATGCACATAACTAATAACACACTTTCCTTAAGAGCTGTCATCAGAAGCCTTCCGAAGTTCGATAGACGAAATACGCGATGATGAAGGTCTTGATACTGAGTGTGGAGGTGATTCAGATGCCGACGACGTACTGCCAAACACTCATCGCACAAATATAAGCAGGGAAGGGTAACTCATTCCATGACTTTTGTAAAATGTTCAAATGTTAGTTAAGCTCATGGGACTTAATTGCGGGGTCATCAGTCACTAAATTTATAAACTACTTATGAACTACCTGATACTAAAGACAGCAGAAATATCCATGTCCGAGGGGGGATTCGAACCCCCGACGGGGAGCAACCTCGCGCATCGAAACATTAGCGCCTCAATGTGCTTGGCCAATCCGCCGCGGTATGAGTCTTTTAGTGATAGCATTTCTGCATCACCTCAACAACCATGTGTAATCCCTGAAAGTGATGAGGGGCAAAATGTTTGAAACGTGGATTCACAGATAGTGATAAATGTAGAGGCACATTTGCCACAGACGGGGGCACAAGCAAAAAAAAAAAAAAAAAAAAAAAAATAAAAAAAAAAAATATGTAGGTTATTTTCGGAACAAAAAAGTAGTCCATGTGGCCAGTGCTGGACTCGGCTCGGCTGGGCCGGAATGTCCTGGCTGTTATGCTGCCAGCTGGAACTGTTACTACGTTCCGAAGATGACCTACATCATGTCGAAACGGGTCAGTAAAAATTGTTAATTTTTTGAGGTCAAGACTATTTTTTGTAATATTAATCATACCAAATAGATCGCTATTCCTCTCCTTCGACAATGTTGTCTAATGTACTCCTATATACCTATGCGCTCTCTCTACCGTGTGTCGCTTGTCATACATGTTGTTTGTAATTTGACCTCCACTTTGGCTATTTCTGGACTCGACATAGAGCGAAACCGTTCTTCATGAGCCCTTTTTTTATAGTGGCGCTGTGATACTGGAAATTATCATCATATGTGACAAGCGTCATACTGCGGAGGGTGCGCGCTTACAGCCCTATATTGGGGTACCTCCAGCTTATCTCATTTACCTGTTAATTCCTTTTATTTTGTAATATCTTTTGAATATATGATTTTCTTTTTGTCAGTCCTTGCGACATTGCAAACAGCATAAACATATTAGAGTTACTTACCTCTAAAACGTTAACCTAACAATTTACATTAAAGTTATGTAGTACGAACATACTGTAATACTTGGTTAGTGTACTTACCACATTATCGTGCAACATATAAGCATCATCTCTAATCAGGGATAAAATATCCGTATTTGCTCAAGCTGTAGCTCATCCATCGCTAGGGCGTACACTGACCTGAAAAAAGAGAAAATATTTCAGACGCACGATACTGTCAGCACAGTCCAATATACACACTCACTATTGTAAAAGTTGTTACCAACGGACATTTGCAACGAAACTAGCCCTCCTATTAGTGGGCAAGGTGCTGTAAGAATAACATTTGTTTATAATTACTTTTCTATGTAATTAACCATATAGTCAAAATTACTAAAAATTTCCGGGCTATTATGCCGTGGTCTTATGGATTTATTATGGAAACCCATAAGACCACGGCATAATAGCCCGGAAATTTTTAGTAATTTTGACCTTTCCAGCCGTGAAATAATCATTTAGTTTCTGTAATTTTTGCCTTTCAAGCGTTAGTAAAATATCGAAAGACATAAATAATCGTGAAATAAGTGTAACAACAGACGAATTTCATTGATTCAGTTGACAAAAACAAGAACTTATTCATGAGCAAATTCTTACGAATATGCGTGTATTTTGCAGCCTACTACACTGAAAGTAAGAGAATATAAACAGACGAGAAACATTAGTTCCTGTTGCGGTCTTTTCTTGTATGACAGGCACTTTCTTTGTCGTGTAAAATATCGATGTGCAGTCTAAGGATTCCAGCATTTTCCCACTTTATTCATCTTTGTTATAAACCCATATACTTTTGAGTATAATTACTTTTGATTATAAAACGAATGTCTTGAGGATTCTTGCCATTTATGGTTCAGATGTAGCAACAATTGTGAAACTGGTTTCTGCTTTGTTGGGAAACTGTGTTTTTCCTTTCGATGTTTTACTGTCACGTTTGCGAGGATTTTCTTTCAGCTACAGCTGTAGTGGCTGATCAGGTACATTAAATAATGTACGTATTACATTCGCTATAAGTTTCTTACTTCCACACTTATTGAAATTCTGACGTTTCTGAGTAGAAAACCGACGTCTTTCTGCACAAGGTAGGGTCTTCTGTTGTTTATTAGCAATTTATGCTCCCAATAGAAACTAAACTCCTTGATTAAAAAGTCGTAGATCTGAAGATAATCTTAAACTGCCCTGCAACGTATCATTTCATACCTTCCAGTGATTCAATCAAGACAAATGTAGAGTTAATTTCTAGTTTTTACTGTTTTTCGTTGCACAACGTGCCTTCCCTGTCATAAAATGTGAATTAACAATACTTTTCATATTCAGCCGATATCGTTTTCAGAAATGTACCTTAGCAGCCGCTTGGAGCGCTGCAGTCGTGGCGTATAACAAAAATCTTTGGGAGTGTCGCGACTCGAACCAGCTCGGTCGGTAGAGCGCTTGCCCGCCAATGGCAAATATCCCAGGTTCGAGTCCCGCTTCCGGCACACAATTTTAATCTGCCAGGAAGTTTCATATCAACGCAAACTCCACTCCGCTGAAGAGTGAAAGTTTCTTTCTGGAAACAAACCTTAGGCTGTGGCACAGACAAATATATGTTACTCTGTGGCTGTGGCTGTGGCTAAGCCATGTCTCCACCATATCCTTTCTTCCTAGAGTGCTAGTCTTGCAAGTTTCGCAGGAGAGCTTTTGTGAAGTTTGGATAGTAGGATGCGAGGTACTGGCGGAAGTGAAGTTGTGAGTCGTGTCGGGATAGCTCAGTCGGTACAGCGCTTGCCCGCGAAAGTCAAAGTTCCCCGGTTTGAGTGCCGGTTCCGGCACACAATTTTAATCTGCCAGGAAGTTTCATATCACCGCACACTCCGCACTAGAGTGAAAGTTTCATTCTACACAAACACACACACACACACACATACACACATATTAAACCTGAACAGAGGTATACCAGCACTCGTTATTCCCGCGAACCATACGCGACTGAAATAGGAGGAGGAAGTGACTACACACAATACCCTCCGTCACGCACCGTCTGCTGGCTTACGGTGTACGGATGTCAACGTTACACTTTACAGTTTGGAGGTCTCTAGCGACTGACAATTGCAACCTGCATCAACGAAGCGGGTAAGACGAACAATATTCCATTGCCTTCGTTTTGATAAGTGGCTTAGAATGACACAACACCGAACCCAGGCAGTGACGTCTTGTAGCCAAGAGGAGGTCTGCTGTTTATGCGGACAAAGGTGTGTTTTATCTATCTCTGACAGTCTCCGTCAGTTGGTCTTGCTCACAGACAAGAACCGGTAGGAACCGGCGAAGTCCTGCTTCCACAGTGCACCACGCTCCAAAATAACCTGCAACAGTGGTCAGTGACCGGATGACCACTGCGTCTAAAAACATTTCGGAGCTGTGAAACAAGAAAACAAGATCCTGACAGCTCTGAAACGTAACACTGCAGCGTCATGTCGGAGCATTTATGATACTATCAATCTTTTCGACGTGGTACAGCACTGCAGGGTTAACTCTTCTCTCTCGTTCTCAATCCGAAGATTGGTTGGCAGCAATTCTTCTCCTTCTGTGTTCTCAGATAGCCTCTTCATTTTCTGATGTGATTCCACTCCTATATCTCTTTGAATCTGTTTCAAGTACTGAAATCTGGGTCATCCTCTGCCTTTTTTTTCCTTCTACCATTCCTTCCATAACATTGACTATCAACTCACTGTGCCTATACAGATGACCTATTAATTTGTCTCTTCATTATCGTTTTCACAAGTGCTCTTTTTTCGCCGATTCTTCTAAGATCTTCGTTTGCCATCTTTGCCGTCAAAGAGGTTTTCTGCATCCTCGTCCAACACCACAGTTCAAATGCTTTTAGTCTTCTCTTGTCACAAGTTTCGGAGCCATACAATGCCACACTCCACACACAGCGTGTTATAAATGCTTTTTTGGTATCTTATATTTCTTGATGTAAGAAGCATCCGTTTATTTCGTTTAATGTTGAAGGCTATTTTAGCTTGCGTAATTCTGCTTTTTACGTCTGCTGAACTTTGCGATGTGGTGTATACTTCCTAATACATTAACTTGTGTCAATGGCACATCATTAATCTTAATATCAGTTGTAATTTGCTCGTGGCTGCATTCTATGAGCTCAGTCTTTTTTGTGTTAATTTTCATGTTATGTTTATCTGGCAGGATCTCATTTATTCATAATAACGCGTTTTGCAGATTTCCTTCGCTCTCTTCAATTATGGCTATGTCATCATCAAACCTTATAATTTTAATTTGTACTCCATTGATCTTAATTCCTTCCATAGACTCTTTACATTCATTAATTTCCTTCTCAATATACAAGTTGAAGAGCACTGGTGATAAATTGCATCTTTGTCGTATTCCTTTCTCTATGTGAGCCTCTGTATTCCACCACGTATATTTATAACCCCACCTTGATTTTTGTAGAGTTCATGTACTATCCGCATGTCTCTGAAATCTAGACCAACATTAGTCATAAGTTCCATCAGAACATTCCAACTCACGTTATCCATTCTTTTTCCAAGTCCACGTCTTTTTAGGTCCAGAATGTTATCCATGATTTGTCGTAACATTACGATAGCTTTTGTTCCTCTATTCTGTCAAAATGCAAATTGATCTTCATCCAGATTCTACTCAATTTTACTTTTTATTCGGTTATGTACTATTTTTGTTTATATATATTTGACATATGTGATATTAGGCTCAAGGTACGATGATCTTCACATTTTATAGTGCCTGGTTTCTTTGGAATAGGAATTGTGATAGTCTTTTTAAAATTTTCTGGTATTTCTCCAGTTCCATACATATCTTGGAAGGTTAGCACAGAATTACAAAGTGTGACGGCGATGAGCTAACCACTCAAATTACTCAAATTCCTGCCACAGTGTGGTACCCCTTTTAAGATTTTCCCTTCTATTTTTCGTCTTTACGTATAATACGAGTATGTTTACCACTTTTCGTCTAAATAGCTAATATGTAAACAAGTTATACTCGGTGTCCATAAAAAACGTTAGATTCCAAACTACGTAATTCTGAAAAAATAAATATACGAACGGGAAATAATTCAACACAGATTGGGACATAGTTTGTATTCTGCAACGATGGAAAGAAGACGTAAAATGTGTGGAAGCGAGTCTCTCGTCTTAGGGTAACGAAATTATCAGAAGCTCGTCTCTTTAAAGCTTTCTTGGTTTATAAACATTTCTGAGGTTAGTAGCGTAGGAAAAAGAAGCGTTTGACCAAGCGTGCACTCACAGGGAAAGCAACCATTTCATACGTTTGCCTTTAAAATATCCGAGTTGTTAACTGTGTCATAGAAAAAAAAAATGGCTAAGAAACACTCTCCCATTCCAGTATTTATGTCCGCGGGGGAATAGACGTGCGCGCTAAGGCGCCTTATTGCGATGCGTGCGGACGTTCGTCGTCGGAAGTTCGAGTCCTCCCTCGGGCATGGATATATGTGTCGTTCTTAGGGTACGTTAGTTTAAGTAGTTTTGGGAACTGATGACCACTGGTTTAGGTCCGATAACTTTAGAAATTGAGAATCAGTTTTTTAAAAGGAAAAGAAGTGCCAGTTAATATTAGAGGACATATTGGTTCTGCTAAAGACAATTTAGATCTGGCGAAACCTGGTGTTTAAAGAATACTATGTGAATAACCTACGGTGAAACATTAGGCGAATGACAAATGTGTCGAACATCATCGAAAGACGCGTTCATTGCAGCCTGATAAATCAGCGGTAGTTAATACTGTCTTACAGAGGGATGTTATACGATGAGACGCAAGTAGTCGCAAAACATATCACGTTACCGTGTTTTTTTCTTTTTCTTTTTTTACTGTGTCTAAATCAAATAAATAATCTTATTAATCGTGATAAAGATAGCTACCAAATAAAACTTCGAATCTTGAGGTATGAGATATGAAGAAAAAACGGCATCTGAATTCGACGACTGTGAGTAATAATTTTAAGCGATATATCTTTTTCGACGTATTCACCACTGCGGAGGGGACGGGGGGGGGGGGCTGCAAGTTCCCTAGCGCCAGTGGTGTGATATACCCGAAACTATGGCATGGAGAGCCATACGAAGGTTGGCAGTGGGACAGAGGGACGTGGCTGCTGCTATTGGAGCGCCCCAGGGTAATTTTCAGGGCCTGGGCACGAGTTCAGACAACAGGAACCGTTAAATGAAGACAAAGGTCTCCCACGGGTAACGTCAGCAACAGAAGACCGTTATCTCCGGTTAACAGCCTCTCGAGAAAGGATGCTGAGTACAACTCAGGTGCAACACATATTCCGGGCAGCAACAGGGCACTCATTATCAACTCAAACAGTCCGAAATCGCCTTCAGTAATGACGATTTTACGCAAGAAGGCCTGTGTGTGTGTGTGTCATTAAAACCACGACTCCGTTTAGGAACATAAGGATTGTAGTCGTAATGAATGGCGCCGGGTTCTGCTCACAGTTGAGTCAAGATATTGTGCCCAGCCGGACAATCGTCGTTCCCTCGTCTGAAAACGTAGATCAATTCTGCTTATGTACAAGAAATATCATTTGATGGGGGAAGGGGGAGGAATGGTGTGGCCAGGATTCCGAGTCGTTCAGAATGGCGCTCTACTACTCAGAATTCAGAGGGGGGAGGGCATCATCCGCAAAAAATCTTATTAAACTTAGGATGTTTTATACGAGGTCATTTATATAGGTAACATAAAGCAGACAACAGTTCTAAGATTGAACACCACAGTGTTTTACTAGGCATGGTCCTATCTGGACGTGGTACGCCATTGCCTTGTTCCCACCTCGAACTGGCTCACCCAGCCAGTTATAAGGGGCACGCTGAATCACGGTGTTACTAGACAATTTTTATTTATTTATTTACTTTTTTATAGCTTATGGGACTTAAACAACTTTATTTTATTCTTTTATCGGACTTCCCTTCTTTTTGATTTTTATTTATATGACAAATGTAACAAAAATTTTAAAAATCTGATTGTGGCGGGGAGTATAGCCGGTTTTAAAAGACAAGTTATAGTATTTACTTCTGTACTTCTGTCAGCGCTGTTGTTGCGTTGGTAACCTTTGCATCTACCGTAATCATTAGAAATTTATGACTTATGTATACATCATCCTCTGTTCCAGCAATTTTTGTTTCTTGTTTCTGTCATTTTGTCTGTTGATGTATCTGATTGTCTTGTTAGTAGCATTATCCCTTTCATGAATAAACCCTAATATGTACTAGTCTATGAGAAGATGATAATGTAGGTTCACATAATTTCGTCGTTATTGTGGGGATTGTGGGATATAAACAAATGCATTTTGGTGGCCTGTGAATGAAGCAAGACTAAACCTGTCACAATACGATCTTATAGCCATATAATTCTGCTGTTTTCGGACTGTTAGTCGGTAAGTGAACTCATTGTCATTTGATTTATGTATTTGCAAAAGCAGAAGTTTGTTTTATGGACGATTATTGATCTAAAAATTGAATTGCCGTATTTTGTAGGGTGAAGTCGATCATGCTGCGAAAATACGTGAAGAAGGTGGGAAGAGAGGGAAAAAGGAACTACAATCCAGTATATCTGGAAAATGCCGTTCAGGAAATGAAGAAAGGGAAGTTGAGTATTCGTAAAGCATCTGAGTGTTACGGTGTGCCCTATACAACGTTAAATGAGTGGGTGAAGGGCAAACGCAGATATAAATATCGTAGGCAGCCAGTTCATAGTTCAGTAGACGAAGAATGTTTAGTTCATGAACTGATAAAGTGTATTTCCAGATGTTCCTGATGTACAAAAGACTCCCTTCACAGAAATTGTAACAAAAATGAAGCCTAAGGGCATTGGTCGTGGACGCTACAGATTCCCAGATTTTGACATTTCAAACATTGAGTGAAAATTCTTTATGATGCAAGATAATTTTATGTACAGTGGTTACTTTTTTAAAGGAAAATACAATGATCTTACCATGAAATAGTCTATTTGGTAATTTTAATAGATGTTTGGTCCCTGAGAAAGACCCTCTACTATTTTAAAAGTTCATATAAACATAGCCTACCACACCGTGGAAGATATTTCACTGTAAAAGACAATTGGTTTCACCCCATTGTCTGAGTGAAGCCGTTATAGGTCTTCAAAAAATGAGTGATCGGCTTCACCCCACCCAGTGGAGTGAAGCAGTTCAACCTTTAAATTAAAAGAATTTCAAAAGCACAATAGGCTACTTCTATATTCAACATTTGATATAATGTCGAAATGCTAAGGATTACACGTAATATTTTTGAAACGAATTCTTCCAGAGGTTCCCTCGAAAACAACAGAAAAACTGAATTTTGTGGTCGACTTCACCCCTTCTGACGGTATTCTCAGATGAAGAGGCTTGCACAGGACAGGGTAGCGTGGAGTGTGGTGGGGCACAAATATGAAGTGCGCGCCACCTACTTTCGCCGCGCGCCGCCATGCACGCACGGCGCGGCGTTCTTACGACGTCAGCCACGAGCGCCCTCTGCTGCAACTCCGCTCGTGGCCACGACTGCTGCATCGGCCACTTGGGACTGAGACAGGAACCAGTTAACACTTGGTAATCAGATAGGCACCAGTTTTGGCTATCGGATAGGCACTAGGAATCATCAGTAGGCAGGCCTCTATCTAATCTATGTATCAGCATTCTGCAGTCAAGAACTATGTAAAAGTTATTACTAAGTATCTATGAAATATATATCTCGTTCTAATTTACTCTAGTGTTTCTGCTGTCCCACTGGCTGGTCACCTCTATACCGCACAAGCGTGCATCCTTTATTCCTGTGTCGGTCTCTTTCTACTCGGCCACCGACACCTACGACGACTGGCGGAAACGAGACACAAAAGTGCTGACGAGGATGGGATACAAAATGGAGAGCTGCATCAAACCAGTCTGCGGACTGAAGACCACAACAACACCAACAACAACAACAACAACAAGTTAGAAGGAGAGTCAACCTCATACAAGCGGGGGCAAATGGACGAGCGGAAATTGCTTGTGTGACCTCGCAGGTCGCGAGGCGGCCACTTCCCAGGCAGCAGACGTAGCGGCGACCTCGACGCTCGGCGTGGCGCGCTACGCTACGGTACTGCCGAGTGGGCCTAGTGGGAGGGGTGTCGACGTGCGCTGCGTGTCACGGCCGGCCCCGCGCGTGACGAGGCTGCCGTCCACGCATTGTCATGCCGGAGGTGTCCAAAAATTGAGGCGGGCAGCGCGTGGGCTCTAAACACCACAACAGCGGAAGCCGCCTCTGCCCTCGCGCCAAGTAGACACGCCATGGAAATTGTTCAAACACAGGCTTATGGGACTTAACTGCAGGGTCATCGACCCAATACAAACGAACTAACTTATACTAAAGACAACAAAAACATCCATGCCCGAGGGAGGATTCGAACTTCCGACGCCGAAGGCCTCGCGATCCGCAACGTGGCGCTCCAGACCTCTCGGCTACTCCCGCGCGGCGGCTCGTCCTGTCCATGAGAATTAAATGATAACTTCAGCGAACCCTGCGAAGAGACAAGTAATCCAGAACGGCAAGCTCATGCTGAAACAGAAACGAGGCGATGTTAAACTGTGAAACCAACCCTATAAGATTTTGAATGCTTTGGTGAGGCGAGTGTCAACAGCCGTATGTTCCATAAAATACATTTTTTTTTTTAAAGAAATGCTGTCTGTTCTTACCTTTCATGTTGTGTTGACTGATAGCTTTTATCTAAGATGACCACTGTATTTTTAATAATTTTAGTTATACTGACTCCTGTTTGTCTCAACTAGAGGTATTTTATTTGATGCATTTCCCATTCAGTTTTAACATCTTTTTATCCATGAAGATGATCTATTGGCCGAAACTGGTCGATAAATAAGGTTCTTATTAAACATCCGATGGTTTTAAAAATGCGTTGTACAACCTCCAAGATTTATTCCCCCTGCGGAATGCCTGAACTACAGGTTATCGTCATACTGAAACGAAAGCCAAGCGACTGAAATGGAAACGCTCGTATTGTTTGTGTTGAATGTGTTCCCTGTATATAAAAATGTTAATACTCCTTGCACGAATTTATATAACCTTTAACATCTTCTGGAAGCACTTCATTAGACTGCAGTTAAGTTCCTTCTCTCATTTTAGTCACTCGGCTTTCGTCGCAGTGGGAAAATAAACTGTATTTTATATTTCCGTCTCACTGACGATGACATCCTCAATATCTACATCTACATCTACATCTACATACATACTCCGCAATTCACCGTAAGGTGCGTGGCGGAGGATACACTGTACCACTACTAGGCATTTCCTTTCCTATTCCACTCCCAAATTGAACGAGGAAAAAAAGAATGCCTATATGCCTCCGTACGAGCCCTAATTTATCTTATCTTGTCTTTGTGATCTTTACGCGAAATGTAAGTAGGCGGCAGTAAGATCGTACTACACTCAGCTTCAAATTCCGGCCCTCTAAATTTACTTAACAGAAATTCGCGAAAAGAACGTCGTCTTTCTTCCAGGGATCCCCAGTTGAGTTGCCGGAGCATTTCCGTGACACTCGCGCATTGGTCGAACCTACCAGTAACAAACCTAGCTGCTCGTCTCTGAACCGCCTCTATGTCTTCCTTTAAACTGATCTGCTGCGGGTCTTAAACACTTGAGCAATACTCAAGACGTGGTCGTACAAGCGTTTTATACGTGGTCTCCTTTACAGGTGAAGTACATCTTCCCAAAATTCTCCCAATAAACGGAAGTCGGCTGTCCGCCTTACTCACAACTGTCCTTACATTCTCGTTCCATTTCATATCGCTCTGCAATGTTACGCCTAGATATTTGAACGACGCGACAGCATCAAGAAGCTCACTGCTAATGCTGTATTCGAACATTATGGGATTGTTTTTTCTACTCATGCACATCATATTACATTTTTCTACATTGAGAGCTAGCTGCCATTCTTCGCACCAACTAGAAATTTTGTCTAAGTCATCCTGTATGCTATTACAGTCAGTTACAGACGACACCCTCCCATACACCACAGCATCATCAGCAAACAGCATATTGTAATCCGAATATGGCTTGAATGGAACTGAAACCAAGCATGTGCTTCAAGTAGGGGAAAGTCGGATAAATAATAATAATAATAACCAAGCGGTTCTGTTCAACAGACATGACTGCAAACGATGTTAAGGAAACAATAGCACAGTGCACGTAGCACCGGCTATTATCGCCAACTTACCCGAGTTCGAGTATTACAGGCCTCTCCAACTCGGGTGCTTGGCGAGTACCGTCGCGTCGGGCGCCGGGAAAAGCACCGGTGCTGTGCTGCAGCAGTCGGTGGTGTGTGGTACGTGATCGAGGCAGGCACAGCGCTCTCATGGCAGAGGTAGCAGGCGGCGTGTTGTCGCAGCGCTTACCGCACCGAGAGTCGTGTGCTTGTTTGCGAGTTATTGAAACGAATAATAATAATAATGCCAATTTTTATGTATGGACAAAAAGAATAGTTTTATTGTGCTCCTTATTTTGCACCAATTTCCAACACTGCTGATGTTTGGCATTGAAGCCACTAATATTGTCATATCAGGTACAATCTTTTTAGCAGTGCCGGCCGCGGTGGTCGAGGGGACTGAGGCGCTCCTGTCACGGTCCGCACGGCCACTACGGTCGAATCCCCCCCCCCCCTCGGGCATGGATATTTGTGCCGTCCTTAGTCTTAGCTAGTTCATAAGTAGTTTGTAAGTTTAGGGACTGATGACCCCGTAGTTAAGTCCCATAAGCTATACAAACATTTGAACATTTTTGGCAGTTGCAATTCGACATACAGCTTGTAACGATGCATTAAACATGAACTTCTTTTTTTTGTTAATATTCGTTCATTGCTCACAAATGTATGTTGTTCAGAACATTGCAACTCAGACGGCCGCGGTGGCTGAGGGGACTGAGGCGCCCCTGTCACGGTCTGCACGGCCACTACGGTCGGGGGTTCGAATCCCCCCTCGGGCATGGATAATTGTGCCGTCCTTAGTATAAGGTAGTAGATAAGTAGTTTGTAAGTTTAGGGACTGATGACCCCCGTAGTTAAGTCCTATAAGCTTAACAAACATTTGAATTGCAATTCATTTTAGGGCAAGGACATGAATACTCGCGAATTCTTCTTGGTCAATGCCTTTATAAAAAGGAATTGACATCACTATTGTAATTGTGGTAGCGCTCTGTCAAAATTGAATCGTACTGTAGTTTATCAGCTCAGTTTTGAGATATGATGGGACATCTTGTGTGTGCACCAAAAAAGGTATCATAAAAACTTTTGAATGTCGTTTACTTGTTTTATTTCTTCAAACTTTTCATGCAATGAATATAACGCTTTGGTGTACTCCCCAATGTGGACATAAATACTTAAATTAAAGGATCTGAGAGGCAAAAACTGAATTTTAGGAAAGAAAACCTGCAATTTGGAACTTCCAATAATACCGAATACTTTATTTTTACCCTGCAAAGATTTATTTAAGTCAGGTAAGAAAACCTGTGATGCTTTCTTGAAAGCGAGGTCAGAGATACAAAAGTTCAAATGTTTGTAATCCTACTGGACAAAAGCCTGTCGTCGTCGGTCCCTAGACTTACAAAGACCCTAAGATATACTAAGGACAAAATGAACACACACGCATGCATCCCCGATGGAGGACTGGAACCTTCGACTGTAGGGGCCGCACGATCCGTAGTAAGTACAATTTTTTGTAAAAAAATGGTATATTGTTGTTTTTCTTTTATAATAAACAAGACTTACCTCTTAATGTAGTAATCAGTTCCCTTCTGTCTGGTTCGAGAGTCCTATCGTGCGTAACGGAATGTTTATTTTAGTAGTGACGGCGCTTTGTCGGTGCTTTGATATTTACGGTAGAGTAGCGTATTAAGCATTGTGCTTTCCCATCAGCCTTAAAGTATTTTCCCATTGAGAAATCAAAATGGCACACACATAACCGAACTTTTCGTGTTCATGATAAATGGCCGCAAGATAGATCAACAGTATACTATATGATAAGATTCAGAACGGATATTCAGCGCCACTACGGTCGGGGGTTCGAATCCTCCCTCGAGCATGGATATTTGTGCCGCCTTTAGTATAAGGTAGTTGATAAGTAGTTTGTAAGTTTAGGGACTGATGACCCTGTAGTTAAGTCCCATAAGCTTAACAAACATTTGAATTTGGATATTCAGTGCATCCAAGGAAACACGAGAGCGAGCGCTGTCTCTGCCACACGCGTGCTGCTACAAGGCGAGGGGAGAGTGGTGGGGGAAAGCACCGGGGCAGCACGGCGCAGCACAGGGGCGCGCAAGCACCGAGTGCTACAGTTGGAGAGGCCTGGGCTAATACGTCTGGCAACTAGAACCACAGTAGTGCCACTTGCAGTTAACTGAGAGGCACTACTAACACGAAGGGTCAAGTGAGCGACGCTAGCGCTTCAAGAAGCAGCAATGCAGTTGCAAAGAAATGGCGTGATACAAATGGTTGACTCTTTCTCTGCTAGGGGGGCTACCGTCGTTCCAAGTGCCATGCGTAAGCTTTTACGTATAGTTAATCAAAATCTTGACGATCGCTACCAAACTGCACAGGACCACCCACTGGGCTAATCTCAAAAATTCCCGAATTTTAAATCAGAAGTACTCCAGCCTTCTTAGAGTCCACAGGAAACATTTATACCCACGTCCATTTTTAATACATATAGATTACAAATGAAGATACAGTGGCTTAACAATGGTTCACAAATACTTGTTGTTGTTGTGGTCTTCAGTACGCGAAATGGTTTGATGCAACTCTCCACACTACTCTTTCCTTTGCAAGCCTCTTCATATGAGAATGAGAACGGCAACCTACAGATCACGCACTTAAACGAGGTCCCTGAGCGGAGAATGTCGGGAGCTGAAGCTTGCATTCAGCTCGTAGCGCATTGGCTGTTAGAACAAGCCCCGCCTCTTTCTCCCAGTGCCGCCAGCTTACGGCCTATAAGCTATAGTTTACAGGCTTTAAAAGAAACAACATGTACGGCGTTAAAGCGTCACAGATGGAACGCGAAATTAAGTATCACTTTAATGTTTGAGTAATAGAATACTGGAATGTATATCTACGAAATATTAATATTTTTAAGGGACTTATTAAGCGGGTGTAGCAACGTTTTCTGCCTCTTTTTTATTGTCGTAACTGAATTAATATTCTTCACACCACTTTCTAAAATACGTTTGTCGGGATACGTTGTCTTATTCAGCAAATAACAAAATGGCAGACAATAATCAATACCAAGCACGAATCAACAATACATTGACAATGTTTACGGTGTACAATGCTGTTACGAGGTACGGTTGGTAGACTCACGAACTCAGCCGACTTCAGCCGATCACAGAGGGGCCATGAGAAAGTGTGTGACCTGTACATCCATTTTGAATCTGCTTACTGTATACCTCCATCGGTCTCCCACTACATTTTTTAATCCACCCACTTCCTTCTAATGCTTACAATTCACTGATTTTCAGAATGTGTCCCCAATTCTCTTCATTAGTAGCACCATATTTCAAAAGCTTCTTTCATATTTTCTGTGAATTTCTTGACGTTCACGTTTCACTCCCATACAATGCTACACTCCAGACAAAAGCTTTCAGAAAGGATTTCCTAACATTTAAATTAGAATTGAATGTCAACAATTTTCGCTTCTTCAGAAACGCTTTTCTTCCCACAGGCATTCTTCATTCCATATCTTCTTTACTTCTGCCGTCAGAAGTTATTTTGCTACCCACATACCAAAACTGATTTGCTACTTTTATCGTCTCATTACCTAATCGAATTCCTTCAGCATCGCCTGATTTTCTAACACAACATTCCATTACTCTTGTTTTACTCTTGTTAGTGGTCATCTTATACCTTCCATTCAAGACACTGTCCACTCCGTTTAACTGCTCTTCTAGGTCCTTCGCTGTCTCTGACAGAATTACTTTGTCATCAGCAAACTGCGAAGATATTATTTCTTCTCCCTGAACTTTAATTCCTTCTCCCAATTTTTCCTTGCAATCCTTCACAGCGTGCTCAATGTACAGATCGAAGAACATCGGGGAAAGACTGCAACCCCGCCTTACTCCCTTGCCAACCACTTCGCTCCTTTCATGCCGTTCGTTTCTAATAATTGTTGTCTGGTTGAATATAACTCTTCGCTCCCTATATTTTTGCCCTGATACCTTCTGAATCGGAAAAAGTGTATCCCAGGCAACATTGTCAGAAGCTTTCTCCAGATCTAAAAATAGTAAAAACGTAGTTTTCCCTTTCATTTTTAAAATGCGAATGAATCCTTTATTTCATCTACTCACCTAACCAGAAAATTTTGCATGTGGTGATTTTCCAACTAAGGATCAGGCTGCCTTGCCGATGGATCATGGAATGTAACTGTGTAGAAGGGACGGTTAGAATAGCCGTCATATGTCAATAAGATATCACTATGGTGTAAAAATTGGCCATTGACTCTAAATAATGGGAAGTGTGAAGTCGTCCACATAAGTACGAACAGAAAGCCGTTAAACTTTGTTTACAAGGTAAATCAATCAAAATTGAAGGCCGTAAACTCCACTAAATACCTAGGAATTACTGTTACTTCAGATTTAAACTGGAAAGAACACGTAGATAATGTCGTGGGAAAGGCGAACCAGAGGCGTTTCATTGGTAGAACTCTTAAAAGATGCAACAGAACTACAAAAGAAATTGCATACACTACGCTTGTCCGTCCCTTTTTGGAGTATTGCTGCTCAGTGTGGGATCCTTATCAGGTGGATTTGACGGAGGACATCGAAAGAGTCCGAAGAAGGGCAGCTCGTTTTTTACTGTCACTATACAGGGGAGACAGCGTTACGGAAATGATACAGTATCTGGGACGGGAATCATTACAACGACGGCGCTTATTGCTGCGGCGTGGGCTACTTACGAAACTCCATTCGCCAACGTTGTCCTCCGAATGCGAAAATATATTGTTGACTCCCACATACATAGGTAAAAATGATAATCAGAATAAAATACGAGAAATCAGAACTGAAACGGAGGGATTCAGGTGTTCTTTCTTCCCGCGCGCTATTCCAAAATGGAATGGGAGATAAATAGTATAATGGTGGTTCGATTAACCCTCTGCCAGGCACTTAAATGTGATTTGCAGAGTTTTCCATGTAGACGTATATGTAAAATAACAAGAATGGGTATAATTACCAAATAGGTAATGCCACATCAATTTTGAAAAGAAATAATGTAATGCTTGGATCAACAGACCAATCAATGCAATGATTTACAGAATAGCGCAGCCTGTCTTGAGCAAGGTATAGGGATTAACGTAAAGTACATTTGTAGCAGGACGGACAATGACTACCAAGAAGTGAGGGCTATATCTATACATGGATAAGTGAGGCACTATTACCCCACCTCGAAACGTAAACAGGAGCTGAATGACGATTGTTTCCTCTAACTGGGAATCAGGGCTGAGTGCCGTCAGTCCTTTTCACTTACCGACGCGCACGCTAGGAACCGCGGACTCCACCTAGCAGCCCGTATGGAGGCTGTGAAGGAGTGAAGGTACCCTCAGTACATCTACATGGGATACTCTGCAAATCACATTTAAGTGCCTGGCACCGTTATGCTATTTATCTCCCATTCCATTCTCGAATAGGGTGCAGGGATCAAAGAACACGTGAATCTCTCCGTTCGAGCTCTGATTTCTCGTATTTTATTCTGATGATCATTTCTACCTATGTAAGTGGGAGTCAATAATATATTTTCACATTCAGAGGAGAATTTTGGCGATTGTAGTTTCGTAAGTAGCGCACGCCGCAGCGATAAGCGCCGTTGTTGTAATGATTCCCATCCCAGATCCTGCATCATTTCCGTAACGCTGTCTCCCCTGTGTCGTGACAATAGGAAACGAGCTGCCCTTCTTTGGACTCTTTCGGTGTCCTCCGTCAAACCCACCCTATAAGGATCCCACACTGGGCAGCAACACTCCAAAAATGGATGGACAAGCGTAGTGTATGCATCCTCTTCAGTAGTTCTGTTGCATGTTTTAAGGGTTCTGCCAATAAAACGCAGTCTTTGGTTCGCCTTTCCCACGACATTATCTACGTGTTCTTTCCAGTTTAAGTCTGAAGTAATAGTAATTCCTAGGTATTTTGTGGAGTTTACGGCCTTCAATTTTGATTAGTTTATCTTGTAAACAAAGTTTAACGGATTTCTTTTCGTACTCATGTGGACGACTTCACACTTCTCATTATTTAGACTCAATTGCCAGTTTTCACACAATAGTGATATCTTATTCAGATCGTTCTGCAGTTGGTTTTGATCTTCAGATGATTGTACTAAACGGTAAATGACGGCGTCATCTGCAAACAACCGAGGACCAATAACACTGCCCTGTGGAACGCCCGATATCAGCTTTGTTTTAGTTGATGCCTTACCATATATTACTACGACCTGTGTCCTCTCTGACAGGACATCCCCTATCCAGTGGCAAATTTTGGGGCGATATACCATAACTACGCAATTTGATTAAAAGCCGTTTATGAGGTACAGTGATAAAAGCATTCTGGAACTCAATACGGAATCGATTTGTGAACCCTTGTCGATAGCACCCATCACTTCGTGTGAGTAAAGAGGTAGTTGTGTTTCGCATGAACGATATTTTCTAAATCCGTGTTGACCTTGGATCAAGAGATCATTTTGTTCGAGATAATTCATAATATTTGAATACAGGATATGTTCCAAAACCCTGCTGCAAATTGATGTCAATGAAATATGCCTGTATGTTTGTGGGTTACTCCTACTGCCTTTCTTGAATATTGGTGTGACCTGTGCAACTTTCCAATCTTTTGGTACAGATCCTTCTTTGAGAGAGCGGTTGTATATGGCTGTTAAGTAAGGAGCTATCGCTTCAGCATAATCAGATAGAAATCTAATGAGTATACAGTCTGGACCAAAAGACTTGTTCTTGTTAAGTACTTTTAGTTGCTTCACTGCTTCAATGGTATATACTTCTACGTTACTCATTACGGCCTCTGTTCGTAATTCGAAATCTGGAATATTGGTTTCCTTTTCTTTGGTGAATGAGTTTCTAAAAGCTATGTTTACTAACTCTGCTTTAGTAGCGCTGTCATCGGCAGGATTGCCATTACTATCACGTAATGAGGGTATTGTTTCTATTTTCCCCTAGTATATTTAACGCATGACCAAAATCTCTTTGGGTTTTCTAAGTCTCAGGTGCGATCTCACAGTACTGAAGCAGAAACCGGCTGAAGACGACAAACAGTTTTTACGGAGATATCATTAAACATAATCTTTTATGAACACTGTGTTCACGGCTTGTCGAGAAATTCCAGAAAGATATTTCGAATATTATTTATGAATTACAGAAACAATACAGTTATTTTTTATTGGATTTTGACGTATGTGCTAATCTATGGTGACGTTAGTCTATGCACTCACATTAATGTTTACACCTGTCATTATAAGTCAACGTAGTCTGCTGATATCGTGTTTAGCTGTTACACTGAATTGAGTCAAATATAAAATTCATTTTTAAAATTTAATAAAGAAAAATCCATCATAATGTAATTTGTCTTGCAGCTTTTCGAGCTTTTGTTAGTGACTGCTTAATGCAGAGATATTGTTGTTTATTGACAAAATTTTGAACGCAGTTATTTTGGTAATAAGCGGTAATTCTGCACCCAGACTGAGTATATGGCAATGTGATAGACAAACGTCAGGCACATTGCTCATATCTATCATCATAGTACACTTGTAACGCCTATCTGCGTGCAGCATACTTATCTGATGATAGCAAAATTCCGAATCGCGTCATGCAAGCAGTAAAGTCATTCTATGTTTGATTTTCTCGTTTTGCGAGCTATTCAGCATAAATGCAGAATACTGAGTATTATAATAAAAGCATCTTGCCTACTCATGGCTTCATGTCATATTTACAATTGTTCTGATGTTTAAGTCATGTGTTAAAGCTCTTTCTGAATTTAACGTGCACTTAGCGTTACGTCGTAGTATTTTCACTTGCATTATTCAGAAAGAATCTTTGTTGTACCAAATATCGAAAAATAATCGCATAGTACAGTAGCCACACGCTCGATATACATTTATTCTGATCTGTATCTAAAATCTGAAGGTACACTACTTGTTCGTTTGCGTTAGGAAGTTAAATATGAAGTCAATTACGAAACGGAAATTACTTCTCAGTTGCTGTCAACGTCACAAATATCCGGAGGTAAACGATGTCAAATAGCGTTTCCGACAGAGCCCGTGAGACAAGCTCAATCTGGTGCCTTCTTCCACGTGTCATACACATTCTTGTTCCATGTTAACATGATTCCAGCGGAGATCGCAATGAACAACGCCGATTTATCATCTTAGACGAAAGAATCTTCAATGCTTTGCTAACGTTTTAACCATCTGGACTATACTGCTTAGGTCATCGGTCCCTAGACTTATCAACTACTTAAACAAACCTATGCTGAGGACAACATACGTACCCACGCCCGAGAGAGGATTCGAACCTCCGTTGGGGGCGGTAGTGCAATATGTGACGTGGCGTCAGAGACCGCACAACTAACCATCATGTACACTGAAAGATTGATAATTATTCTTTAGTGCAAGTACTACTTTAATTTAACGCTGCGTTCTTTGATTGCCAAATCGAGTGCATCGTTTGTCAGAAGTTGATAGTGACATAGAAACTGTCAGGAAAAACTAGAATAGAATAAGGTATCAACAGGAAGTTCTGAAATAATATTGATGCAAATACTGTATGTTGTTTACCGATTTTTGAAGGAAAAAACCGCTTTCACATCATCAAAAGCTCTGTTGTTGGCTGCAAAATGTTAGAATGTTCGAAGGGTAGCAACTTAAATCTAAAGGAATCTTGAATAATGCAATGTTACATTTACTTCTTAACCCATTCCAACGACTTGTACAAGATGGACTTTATCAAAGTGGAAATTCAAGCAGGACTCACGCGAGCAAAGTTATTTTGCTTCAAGATAACTTCATCCAGATTACAAATCGGTCCCAGACCTACAAACCACTTAGTTATGCGTAGGAAAATATTCTCTTTCTCTCTCTCTCTCTCTCTGCCCAAGGATCGAACATCTGACGGGGAGTGGCCCCAAAATCGTTGACAGAGCGTCTTAAACAGGGTTCCTATTCCCTAACGGCAATTCTTCATCCACAATGAATGTAATGAACAGTAAGCTATGAAATTAACACTATTAACACCAGCTAATCTTAGTCCAAATAACCAAAAGAAAATTTTTGAAATGCTGTCAAACAATATCACGTGACATTAATGTTACTGAAGTCCTAAGTGAAAAAGTTTGTTTTAAACCTTTCATTCGATCTGTCCTTATGTCTCTCCCTGAGTCTACATAGCTCTTAGGATGTCATCTGTGTAAGCAGCAACACTTTCAAAAGTAACTTCACCGTCTAAGAGAGAATGTCTTTTAATAAACCAGAAAAGTGAGGCACTTAGCCTTGAGGTAGTCCCTACTCTGTCCCATGGTGCACCTTCTATAATACTCGACGAAACTCCTTTACAGACATTTGATGGCCCGCATGTCCTGGAAGAATGTGAACATGGCAGTCCACCGAAAATTGCCGATTTCGCCTGAGATTCAAATCAAGAGTGCAAATGGATATTTCGTAATAAAATTCTCTACAACCCTAAAAGTTCAATTAACCCCGTCGTCTATAGTTTTCCCTTTTCTGTCCATACTGATACTGATTCAGACTCCAGAATTGTTACATAGAAACCTAAGAAACTGATGGGCCCCACGTGATGCACAGGAACATTCACTAACGAGCTTGAAGTCAAAACTCAAGTTGCTCAAATTGTGAACATCAAGTCTAAGTTTGCCGCCACTGACTTCTTAACGAATTGTGTATGACTTTGCACTGTTTGTGACTATGTAGTATACAGCGCATCAGACAGGTGATCACAAACTGTACGTTGTCACCACTTCTATGATTTTCTGTCAAATTTTCTTGATTACGGTTGAAATCCATTCACTACCAAAGTTTCATCGGTAATATGTGGATGAAACATCCTGTGTTGCTTTACTAACTCCTATAGTGTCAAATCCATAATTCATAAACAAAATGAAATAACTGGCTTTTCTCCTGCCCATTTTCTTTATTTGATACATCCTTCATCGTACAATTTTCTGGAATTGTGTTTTTTTTTTTTTTTTTTCCTGAAATGAATCTGACGATATACCACTACTATTATCTCTGAAATTAAATGGTTTGATAAGTTTCTTCTATACTATTTTACGACGAACTAAGTTTTTAATTTTCACTTAGAGGTAGTACCAAAAATTCGATATTTCAAAAATTACCTGTTAAAATTTATTCATTATAAAATGTATTAATCCGAGAGTTTCTGTTAGTCGATGGATAAGATAATGGGTCTTATGTCTTCACGAAATAGGTGCTATGAGGGAACTGTAACTTGTGTGTGCCAAAATTACCACGCTACGACAAAAAAGTAGGAGCTCTTAATTTCAGCTTATGACACACCCTGCGAAAATAGTACAGTGGGACACGTGGTGTGCGTGTTTGTGTGTGTTGCTGTAGCACACTGTGAACGTAGTTGCACGAACCACAAGGCTCGAAGGCGTCACGATCGTCTTCTAGCAAACATAAAAAGATGAAAATATGTCACGTTATTTGTGGTTACTGTTTTCGAAGCTGTACATAAGCACACATCCACATATTTCTTTCTTCGTTTGTACGTGTTGGTTAAAATTTTTTCACATATATCGTAGCTCCAGTATCCTAATCACAAATCAGTGACACTAATAAGTAAACCATATTTATGATGGAGCTATCGCAATATCTGAAGGAATTTCCCTTGTGGCAATGGAAAATGTTTAAAAAAAGGCTCAGTGCTAGTAACAAATACAGCCGTTTCTTTTGAAAATACCGATTAAACTCTCACTTCGTCGCCATAACTATAAGTAGAAAAATAATTCACTCATTAAAGCAAACACACAGATCTGACATTGACGTCAATATTAAAATAAAAATAAATAAATAAAAATTAAGATTTAAAAATCGATGTTTCCATCGTATCATGCATGTTCACACTTGTATATGAATGTAGGAGTGTAGGATGAGTATGAAGGGAATCGGACTGCAATCAGTACTAGTATTCGCAGCGACACTTGACAAATAATTTCAGTTATGCAGACAGGTCCGCCAGTTTTCCGATATTTCTTTCCGCATTTATGGCGTGACAGAGATTACACTCATTTCTCCTGCCCGTTATTCATGCTTATATTGAGAGGTGGCACCATCTGCGATTACTGTGGGAATTATCAATCCTCCTATGACAAATTACAGGAAACGCAATATTACTCTCTCTGTGGTCGTCATACGGCTAGCAAAAAAAAAAAAAAAAAAAAAAAAGTGAACACGAGAAAAAGAATGTGCAACCGATTATTTTTACGCTATGTCTGAATTAATACCCGTGTAAATCTCCCCCATTTTTGCAGTATGACAAGCGGTTGTCATCCAGTATTTGTTCCAAAGTGTTTTATGAACACGTGTCAGTGTCTCTGGTGCGTTAACGAGGGCTATACGCATTGTCGGCCGTATTTTCTCTGTGCGATCAATAACATCGATGACAAATTTTCTACGTCAGTCTAATGGAGAGAGCAGCTATCATTTCACGGTAGTTTACTCGAGTAACCAATTAAAAACACTGACATGTCATAGAGAAAACGACACAATTATGATCCACAAACTGAAACATTACATTCTGACCGTCCTAGTACCGAGTCTCGCTTACTTTATTGCTCTCCATCAGCAAGGCTGCAAATGAAAAGTACCACTTACAAAGGCATACAAAATCTTCGTACGCCCAATACCAAAATACGGATCACAAGCTTGGCTTATGTCAATAACATAAACTATATGAAATATTTCTTCAGACCGAAGAATACTTCGCATCGCTGGAAATCTTCGATACGAGTTTCCGACATCTCTACTATAAGGCATCCTCAGTACCAGTAAGCCGCGGCAGAGTGTTCAAGCTCATTGAGGCGTTATGCTACGATGCGCGAGGCTGCTCCCCGTCGGGGGTTCGAATCCCCCTCGGGCATGGATGTTTGTGCCGTCTTTAGTATAAGGTAGTTCATAAGTAGTTTCTAAGTTTAGGGACTGATGACCCCGCAGTTAAGTCCCTTAAGCTTAACAAACATTTGAAAATTTTTTAGTACCAATAAATTACTAATGAGACTGAAGGAACAATGTGGCAACTTTGGACTGAAGAGACTGATCTACAATGGAGCAACAAAGATGCCTTTCCTCACTTCACCATACTGGAAGCTCCCTCTGAATTACGCCAACAAATACCCTTATAAGATGAACACATTACCGAAACCGTTTGCAGACCAAAACCGTACACATGCATTTGGGATGATCTAGCAATATAATAGTAATAATAAAATGAATCCTCCAACTTTAATTAAATGGAACAGGGAAAGCAATTAATGCTCCTCAAAGTCAATTTATCGTATCATATCATATTTTGTGAATGTAAACAGCTAGTAGACGATGCTTGGGAGATTGACTAAGTTGCTATACACAAATTTCTCCTAGAAATGCTAATGAAAAAGTTCAGTGATGGGTTGCAGGAGGTTAAGGCTGCACCTACATTGGATCCGGAAGTCGTCCGAACCGAACTTGTACGGTAATGGGTGATCCGGCGATCCGGCGTCGTCAGGCGTCGTCAGGGCCGATTAGGCAAAGGCGCGCTGGCTGCCGACTGCCCTCACATAAACTATGGAAGAGATCACACTGACTGAGCGTCAGCACAGTGTACCGCCGACAGTCATCGGTGTCCGCACTGCACTCACTTACACGCTATAGGTCAGCAGATGCAGCTGTTGAGAAGCTATCATGAGGGATTCGGAAGGTGATGTTTTGTGTTGGCTGCTGCTAGACAAGAACCTATGCCTTAAAAAAACGCAGGAACAGGAGTTGGGTGCATCGTTTTAATGAAGACAGGTCTTCAGGGGAACTTTTTACAACTTGCCAGTCACTGCGAAATTTTCCAGACAAGTTCAAAGATTACTACCGCATGCCTATAGAAACGTTTGACTATATACTTGAAGGCATAAGAAACGATATAACTGGCGAAATAATATCAGAATATTATAAATAAATTCTTGCATCAGTTAGAGTACAATATATTTATTAACATAGTCATATATTTGATAACGTTCCTTCACCTTAATGTAATATCAAATAACCGACTGTTAAGAGGTACCTATATATAATCTGAAAATTACAATGAAACAATTGTTTCGTTCAAGACTGACAAAGATGTGTACTGAATGTGATGAGGAAAATTGTGGAAAATAAACGTTAGGTTATACATAAAGATATATTAGCAATACATTAGGAATAGTCCATTAAAATGAGTTCCCATCAGGTTGTTGGACCGTAGGCACAAATGAAGACGAATCGTTGGAATCATTAGATGCACCTGGTGATGCATATCGTTTGAAAACTTCTCATGAAACCTTATTCCAAACGAAATGTCTCACACGAGGAATTACAGGTTCTCGAGGGCTAGAAGATGTGTGGAGTGTGCCTTTGCAATCATGACTGCCAAGTGGCGTTTACTGGGAAAATGTATTGAAACGGAACCAGGAAAAGCGGAGAGGATAGTGAAATGTATCTGCTTACTGCACAAAATAGTTATTTACCGTGAAGGTGGTGACTTCTTCAACTCTGAAAACGTGAAACAAGACTTGAGTGTATCGCCACGTCAAGAGAGTGGTTTAGCAAGAACGTTCAACAGACCGTCACAACACCCTCAAATTATCAGACAAAGTCATACTTCAATGGGTTTGGGGCCGTTCCGTGGCAAAACGAACGTATCGTGTAGTGTTTTGAGCAATTAAAAACATTTTGTTTTGACTGTTTGATTCAAATGTTCAAATGTTTGTAAATCTATAGGACCAAACTGCGTGGTCATCAGTCCGTAGCTTACAAACTACTTAAACCTAGGTAAACTAACCTAAGGACAAACACCCACACCCATGCCCCAGGGAGGTCTCTAACCTCCACGGCGAGCAACCGCGCGCTCCGCAGCGAGACGCTTTAGACCGCTCGGCTACTCCACCGCGGCGACTGTTTGATTCAAAAATTAAATGTTAAAAGTAATATGACAGAAATTAGTAGTCATATGTAGTTACATGTAGTGATATGAAGGAGAGTATTAAAACTATTGCAACATAATTTCGAAATTTACCTTTGACTCATAATTGTTCCCCAATAGGTTCGCTTAATATTCGGGTTATGGTAGCCTTTAATGCGCTGGTCCCACAAGCGATGCTCATTCCTCACGAGATGAATCAGAAATTCCCCGTCGCTCACGGCACTCCGCCGGACGTCGCTGCCGGACTGGAAACAAACGCGTTCGGTTCGCCAATCCGGCAGTCCGGTGCCGGACGGTGTCCTACGGCGCTTCTGCCTCCAGTGTAGGCGCGCTCATTAGACAACTGGCGATTGTTTTTTTGCTCCGGCGTCAGCCGGCGCCGGATCGGATCGGAACGGACGACTTTCGGATGCAATGTAGGTGCAGCCTAACGTTGTATTGTAGCGCATATGCCCTGCCCTTCAGGTGCAATACTGCCCTATGGAACCTCAACTTGACACCAGTCCAGAACATCACTGATCCGCCATCTCGCTGTATTCGATTTTCGGTATGTCCCCGGCGGGCAGTGTTACGAGGTGTCCTCCAGATACATGTTGTCAATGGTCATCGGGTAACAGACATATGCGGCATTCCTCTTTGAAGAGGACTTTGTGGCATTTTTCCATTGCCCTTTCTTGTCGATTGTGGATCCACGTGCACCGTGTGCGACGAGCGAGGTGGCGCAGTGGTTAGCAAGCTGGAATTGTATTCTTGAGGCGGCGGTTCAAATCCGTCTCCGGCCATCAACACTTTCCCGTTACTTCCATACATCGCGCCAGGTGAATGCCGGGGTGTTTCCTTTGATATCCTCACCAAAACAATCCAAGCTTGATTCCATATTGGAGTGGGTGGTCCACGACTGTATATGATTTGTGGTAATTATTCAGCAATCAGTCGTCATAAATATAAAATTTTTTATTTGTTAGCAAATCCGGATTTCGACCACTGTGTGGTCATTATCAATGCTAAAATAGATACAATAGGGCCAGTTAGAATAACATGCATGTCACATTATAAGCTAATTGTACAAGTTTCAGTTATAGTCAATGATAAAAATACATACCTTAAAATAAATTAAAATATTTAAAATATCTCGACCTCCATGTAGGAGGTTGCGTTTGTACTGACGCAACTGTTACAATCCTTACACAGTTGACGTCAGCATAGTTCATTTGTGACTAAGGCGCCCTCTTTAAAGTTTCATATAAATGATAAATTTATATGATGTATATTTATGGTAGAGAAAGTTACATTTTATTGTAATTTTAGTAGGCATTTTAACTTTAAACTGTTCTTTATTAATGAGTCTCGTTTACTGTTTATATATAATTGGTAGTAAAAATGTGTACTAATTGGTGTCTTACCATATATATATATATATACAGCAACTCTTTTAAAATATTTTATATAAAACTGATGATCTGTTGATAATTTGTTCACAGTCAAAATCATAAAATCAAATGATGTCAATTTTAAAAAATAGCTGTAGTGGTAAGTACAGTCGTCAGATGGTGCTAACCAACGTCTATCCCAAACTGTCTTACAGCGTTTATATTATAAAACATGCTTGTCTGTTAGGGTTTTCATTAAAACATGTAACATATGTTGTAGTCTAGTGCTAAAAGTACTGTATATTCCTATTGTATACATAAAAATACTTGATGGGTACAATATTTGTCATTGTATGAAAGGTACTCGCATGTGACAGGTGGGAAGTTTTGATGTAAATATCGGCCGACCAGTGCATGTGTTGGTTTCAGTTTTATGTAGCTAGACGCAACTGATTTTTGAATAGCTCCCAGAAATGGGAACTTTTCGATATCGTTTGCTCATTGAGCAGTGTCACTTTATTAGAGATCTGATGGCGATAGATTTCGAATTCTTCTCACAGGTCCATGCGTTTACCTTTTTCACATGTATGGAGCAACTGCATGTGGGTTGTTATATCTGGTGGTTTGTGTTTACTTGCTATTAGGTGGGCAGCGAAATTTGATTTTTCTGCCGCATTGTGCCGATCTACCGCGATGTGTTCAGCGAATCTGGTTTCCAGCCGTTTGCCCAACATAACAGGAATTGCATTCAGAACAGTTGATTCTATATATACCTGATCTTTGGTAAACATTATTTGCCTCGACACTGTTTTTCAAGATTTTACCTAAGTTACTGGTGGTGGAAAATGCCACTTTAATTTTTTGTTTTCTGAAGACTGCTGCAATTCTGTCGCTAATTTTGCCATAGTATGGTAAACAGATAAATTTATTATGCATGTCGTTTACATCAGGCGATCTACTTTCATTCTGTTCCTTGCTCAGTATTTTATTATACATGCTGTCAACAAAATTGGGCGGGTAATTGTTGACCTTGGCAATATATTTGATTGTATTAAGCTCTGTTTCAAAACTTGTCTTTGGAAGTGGGATTTTTAGTATACGATTAATAGCAAAACTGAAGTAGGCTTTCTTGTGTTGGCTGGGATGGTTAGAATTGTAATCTATAACACAATCTGTGCACGTGTTTTTCCGATAAATTCCGAATGAATGTTTCCTATTTACACGCGAAATGTTCAAATCAAGGAAATTGATGGACCTATTTTTCTCGACTTCGCACGTGAACTTTATTTTATGATGAAGGTCATTGAACTTGTTAACAATTGCTGTAATATCTTCATCGTTCCCTTTAATTAATAACAGAGTGTCATCAACATATCTGAAATAGTATATTAATCTCTTAGTTAGTTCTGAGTTGTCTTGAAAAAAATTTTGTTTCCAAATGATTGATAAAAATGTCAGCTAAAAGTCCTGATAGGGGGCTACCCATACTTAAACCGTCTTTCTGTAAAAACAAACTACCATTGAATTTAAAATAATTGTATTCTAGGATTAAAGTAAGAACCTCCATGTATTCGGTGATTTCCCCATTGGACAGTGTCTTTTGCATTATGAGGTCGAGATATTTTAAATATTTTAACTTATTTTAAGGTATGTATTTTTATCAAATGTTCAAAATGTTCAAATGTTTGGTAAGCTTATGGGACTTAACTACGGGGTCATCAGTCCCTAAACTCACAAACTACTTATGAACTACTTACGAACTAGGACGGCACAAATATCCATGCCCGAGGGGGGATTCGAACCCCCGACCGTAGTGGCCGTGCTGACCGTGACTGGAGCGCCTCAGTCACCTCGGCCACCGCGGCCGGCTGTATTTTTATCATTGACTATAACTGAAACTTGTACAATTAGCTTATAATGTGACATGCATGTTATTATAACTGGCCCTTTTGTATCTATTTTAGCATTGATAATGACCACACAGTGGTCGAAATTCGGATTTGCTAACAAATAAAGAATTTTATATTTATGACGACTGATTGCTGAATAATTACCACAAATCAAATACAGTCGTGGAGCACCCACTCCAATATGGAATCAAGCCTGATAAAATTATTGCCTATCTGGGCAAGTGCTACATATTATAAATACAAAAATACGCGTGTGAAACTCGCTGTTTTGAACCAGCACATCAACTTCAACAAGACGTGCCTCTCAAGAAACGTAACGCCAAGGTATGTACAAGCTCACTTCAACAACAACTACCACAGCAAGAGGAATGTGTTGAAATGCAGACGGAAATGTGAAGTGACTATTATAAAAAGTGAAATCAGGGAGTTGTACTGCAAAAAAGAAACTGTAAACCATGAATTGTACAAGTTACATTTAGAATTATCCGCAATTATAAGTCCTTTAATGTTTGATCTAGTGTCTGTTTTTGTGCTAGATACAGTAGAGAAAGTTGCAAATGAAACTAGACTTAGACACAGTAAGAAAATAGATAACCTAGTAGGCCATGCTGTAAGCGTTCATAGTAATAACAGTTTGAGTGTCGAATTTTATCCCAGAGTTTTAAATCTAACAAACATTAATTTCGACGAACGTGAAGAAGCGTTGCTATCTAAAGGACTAAAATACAATATCCATTCAAACCTAGATGCTAAGAAGGTTAATGATACTGTTGTACAGGTTAAGGCAGCAATTGACAATTTGAAAACTACCAAGCTTGAACAAAGTAAGATAGCTGTATCAGTCAATAAGATTGTCGAAAGGGAAACTAACAAAAGTTGTATAAGGTTCAATAATGAAAAGAGAATGATTGATCATATTAATACTAAGTTACTGCAAGAAGGTGCTATAGTAACCAAAGCAGATAAGGGAGGGTCAGTAGTAATAATAAATGAAAACGAATATATTACAAAAACAGAACAATTCCTTGATGAAAATAACATCACAAAGATCAATAAAGATTTAACTACAAAATCACATAAGAAAATAAATCAAAAATTAAAAGAATGTAGTGAAATCTTTTCGCCCAAAGATGTTCACAACTTAAGAGTGATGAACCCACATACCCCTACACTTAGAGCCCAAATAAAGGTCCACAAAGAAAACATGCCTATTAGGCCAATCGTTAACAGTAGAGGTGCCCCCTTTAGTAAAGTAGCAAAAAAAATGTTTTGAATTTTTAAAAAAGCACTTTATTTTCAACCAGCAGTATTCAGTGAAAAACAGTTATGAACTAGTTGACAAAATTAAAGACGTGCCACTAACAGACGACATGTAATTGGTTTCCTTAGATATTATGAATTTATGTACCAACATACCAGTTAATGAAACCCTTGAAATTGTTAAGCAAAACCTCTTAATGCAAAAGACACTGTCCAATGGGGAAATCACCGAATACATGGAGGTTCTTACTTTAATCCTAGAATACAATTATTTTAAATTCAATGGTAGTTTGTTTTTACAGAAAGACGGTTTAAGTATGGGTAGCCCCCTATCAGGACTTTTAGCTGACATTTTTATCAATCATTTGGAAACAAAATTTTTTTCAAGACAACTCAGAACTAACTAAGAGATTAATATACTATTTCAGATATGTTGATGACACTCTGTTATTAATTAAAGGGAACGATGAAGATATTACAGCAATTGTTAACAAGTTCAATGACCTTCATCATAAAATAAAGTTCACGTGCGAAGTCGAGAAAAATAGGTCCATCAATTTCCTTGATTTGAACATTTCGCGTGTAAATAGGAAACATTCATTCGGAATTTATCGGAAAAACACGTGCACAGATTGTGTTATAGATTACAATTCTAACCATCCCAGCCAACACAAGAAAGCCTACTTCAGTTTTGCTATTAATCGTATACTAAAAATCCCACTTCCAAAGACAAGTTTTGAAACAGAGCTTAATACAATCAAATATATTGCCAAGGTCAACAATTACCCGCCCAATTTTGTTGACAGCATGTATAATAAAATACTGAGCAAGGAACAGAATGAAAGTAGATCGCCTGATGTAAACGACATGCATAATAAATTTATCTGTTTACCATACTATGGCAAAATTAGCGACAGAATTGCAGCAGTCTTCAGAAAACAAAAAATTAAAGTGGCATTTTCCACCACCAGTAACTTAGGTAAAATCTTGAAAAACAGTGTCGAGGCAAATAATGTTTACCAAAGATCAGGTATATATAGAATCAACTGTTCTGAATGCAATTCCTGTTATGTTGGGCAAACGGCTGGAAACCAGATTCGCTGAACACATCGCGGTAGATCGGCACAATGCGGCAGAAAAATCAAATTTCGCTGCCCACCTAATAGCAAGTAAACACAAACCACCAGATATAACAACCCACATGCAGTTGCTCCATACATGTGAAAAAGGTAAACGCATGGACCTGTGAGAAGAATTCGAAATCTATCGCCATCAGATCTCTAATAAAGTGACACTGCTCAATGAGCAAACGATATCGAAAAGTTCCCATTTCTGGGAGCTATTCAAAAATCAGTTGCGTCTAGCTACATAAAACTGAAACCAACACATGCACTGGTCGGCCGATATTTACATCAAAACTTCCCACCTGTCACATGCGAGTACCTTTCATACAATGACAAATATTGTACCCATCAAGTATTTTTATGTATACAATAGGAATATACAGTACTTTTAGCACTAGACTACAACATATGTTACATGTTTTAATGAAAACCCTAACAGACAAGCATGTTTTATAATATAAACGCTGTAAGACAGTTTGGGATAGACGTTGGTTAGCACCATCTGACGACTGTACTTACCACTACAGCTATTTTTTAAAATTGACATCATTTGATTTTATGATTTTGACTGTGAACAAATTATCAACAGATCATCAGTTTTATATAAAATATTTTAAAAGAGTTGCGGTATATATATATATATATATATATATATATATATATATATGGTAAGACACCAATTAGTACACATTTTTACTACCAATTATATATAAACAGTAAACGAGACTCATTAATAAAGAACAGTTTAAAGTTAAAATGCCTACTAAAATTACAATAAAATGTAACTTTCTCTACCATAAATATACATCATATAAATTTATCATTTATATGAAACTTTAAAGAGGGCGCCTTAGTCACAAATGAACCATGCTGACGTCAACTGTGTAAGGATTGTAACAGTTGCGTCAGTACAAACGCAACCTCCTACATGGAGGTCGAGATATTTTAAATATTTTAATTTATTTTAAGGTATGTATTTTTATCATTGACTATAACTGAAACTTGTACAATTAGCTTATAATGTGACATGCATGTTATTCCAACTGGCCCTATTGTATCTATTTTAGCATTGATAATAACCACACAGTGGTCGAAATCCGGATTTGCTAACAAATAAAGAATTTTATATTTATGACGACTGATTGCTGAATAATTACCACAAAACAATCCAAGCTTGTGCTCCGTCTCTAATGACCACCCTGTCTTTCTGCCTTCTTCCTTTGCACCGTGCAAAATTGTTTTTGAGTTTATGGATCTGTCCCTTCCTGGCCGTACAGATACAAAGAAATACACAGGTTCCTTGGGGCTACCTGGAATTAGTTTATAACAATTTGCTGCCAGAAGTACAAAGTACAAAGGATAAATTATACTTTGTACATTTCTAAATCATAATATGAAGCCTAAGCACCAGCGATACCGGTCATCAAATTAAATAAATAAATAAATACATAGCGATATTGGCTGGAAACCATTCTAGAAAACAAAGGGCTGATTTTGACTTCCCGCTGTCTGCTTTGCCACTTGCCTCTCAGTGGCCTTGACAAAGAATATTTTATCATGGTAACAGTCTCGTCGGAGTTCTTTCGGACGAGAAGTCGCAGATCCGGGCGTCTGCATCAGCAGTTCCTGTAAGGCAAGTCATGAACACTATCTGTAATCTTAAAACGATTCTAGGTTCTAACCACATCTGTCCGACTCACGACTTTTCTCCTTTCAAATTCTCTTGATGAACGTTCTTGTTGTTGAATGAAACTTTCACTCTGCAGCGGAGTGCGCGCTGATATGAAACTTCCTGGCAGATTAAAATTGTGTGCCGGAACCAGGACTCGTACCTGGGACCGTTGCCTTTCGCGGGCAAGCGCTCTAACGACTGAGCTATCCCGACTCGACTCACGATGCCACCTCACAACTTCACTTCCCCCAGTACCTCGCCTCTTTCTTTCCAAACTTCACAGAAGCTCTCCTGAGAACCTTGCCAGACTAGCACTCCTGGAAGAAAGGATATGGTGGAGACATGGCTTAGCCACAGCCTAAGGGATGTTTTCAGAATGAAACTTTCACTCTGCAGCGGAGTGTGCGCTGATATGAAACTTCCTGACAGATTAAAATTGTGTGCCGGAACCGGGACGCGAACCTGGGACCTTTGCCTATCGCGGGCAAGCTCCTCTACCGACTAAGCTATCCCGACACGTTGATGTTCTTCTCTAGCCATCGGAGAATGTGCATACAGCTTCAAAAAAACTCCATCTACCGTTGCTACAGTGTCTATTGAATGAAGGTACAGTTGTTACTGCATCCCTTACATTCAACGCAATAGGTTTGCGTTCGATACTTGGGGTTATGAGCATGTTCGCTCCGATTTAATGTCAGTTCAAGGGCCTAGTTTTTCGAATCATGTCGACTAGGTCCAGGAAGAATTTGTTTATCGGATACACAGAAAACAGGAAACATTTTTGGATGTATTACTGACTTTTGCAGTCACTTTCACTGCAAGTTGGATTTCTTTGTACAATACCCGGTGAACTTCGTATCACTTACCTCTTAATATAAATCATACTAATTGAAATCGTATGTATTTTAGACCCAGTTAGCTTTATAAAGGCTTTTGCTTTGAATGTCAAATGTGCAAAATTTTATCGCAATTGTACGAATGATATTGATATCCCAAAGCTCTTTCAGTTTTCCACAAATTTTCCTATTTTCTGGCCAACTATTCCAAACTTACTTTTAGTTTTTCTCACATTTTCCTATTAAAAAAATTCATTCAAACCTCATCCTGTCAAGCCGTACTCAAATGATGCTCTTACAACCACGAGGCAATTTACTTTTATTCGTAGAAAAAAATCGCTTTCCGTTTTCCAAAATTTTTCCTACTTTCCGGGCGAGTTTTCCAAATTTTTATTTGATGCGAACCTTTCTCATTCTTTCAACGTGAAATGTACAAAATTTATCGCAATTGGACGAACGGTATTGACAGCTCACTGGAAAAAGTTGTTTCAGTTTTTTCCCTATTTTCTTATTTTCCGGACAACGTTTCCATATTTTATCACCGTTTAAACCTTCCATGGACGTACACGAATATTTAAAGACTAAAATTAGCCAAATCGGTTCAGCCGTTGTCGAGTTTTAGCGAGACTAACGAACAGCAATATATATATATATATATATATATATATATATATATATATATATATATTCGCCTCTGCAGTACATGCTTGGTGTTGTAACTTTACATTGAGTTGCTATCTATCCTCCATTATTGATATCCTTTTCCTAGTTTGCGAAAATTATCTACGAGGTAATTCTGTGAAAGTAATAAAGCCAATTGACGTAATTTGTAACTCTAAACTTGAGTTAACGGTTGGCCCTTCGTGACAACCTACCATGATAATGTTGTCCATCCTGTGTATGTCAGTGTCGTGTGTCTGAAATACAGGGACTACAGAGAAATGGACGAATCGTGAACACAGCGACGTGTGACAAATGTGACGTCAGGACTGGATGACAGATACCTCATCAGCATGGCTTTGATAGAGCGAAATCTCGTGCGGTTGCACATAGCCGGGCACGCTGCTACTGGCGATCAATCACACAGCAACAGTTCGTTGGCGTTCGCTGCGCAGTAGAACGGATGAAGGCCCGCTAATGCCAATCTCACGCTGCTTCTGGGCACAAAGAAAACATTGATACATATCCGGTGTTAAGAGATGTTTATCAAAGCCTTCTAGATAGAGGGCACTGGCGAGGGACACGACTTAGAACGTTCGGAACCGCTCGAAGCCATGGTTTGAATAACACTCGGTCATAAAAACAGTGGTTTGTGTCATTATCATGCCAATTGTTGCATTCTACTAAAGCGACTGTTTAACAGAGAGAAATAAACGAACTACGTATCAATAAGATACGTCAGTATATCACTACATTTTCAATTATGATCTCTCCTCATGTATCTACAACAGAAGAAGTGAAAACTGCACTGTCTGCAGATGCCCTGGTTATCTGGATTTTATTACCAAACAACAAGAGGGATCAACTATCAGAAAAAAAATGAGTCAACTGATAAATCGCCTTCAAAAGTGGCCACATGAAAACCTTCTAGAAGTAAACACTCAAAAAACCTTGTACCAAATATTTTCGCTATGTCACTCTCAACCAAAATTAACTCTGAAAATTAACTCAGCAGAATAATAACCCTAAATATTTAGGAATATATATGGATCAAAAATTAAACTGGCAGAACCACATCAATAAAACTGCCGATAAAACAAATACCAGACTCAACATACTGAAAAGTTTAGCAGGAAGTAAATGGAGATGTTTGAGAACTGTGCTTAGCAATACTTACATAACATACATCAGATCAATTTCAACATATGGTAGTGAAGCACTTGTTACTTCTGCTCTCCAGAAATATTAACAAGATAGAAATAGTTCAGAACCAAGCTTTAAGAATCATAACTGGTGGAGTAAAAACTACTCCTCTAGCATCAATGAGAACTCTGATTGGGATAGAACCCATTGAAAGAAGTATCTAAAGGTTAGCACTGCTTCAGTATGAAAAACGTATTCGTCTACTTAATCATGATCAATGGACAAAACATAAGGAGTCATGTAACAATAACAGAAAGTTAAAAACACAGATTAGCTTCATCGAAAAAGTAGAAAATATAAGATTACAGTATCATCTACCAGAAGTCACTGCTGAGAAATTTATTTTCCCTCTCTCTCCAATCCTTCTTCCTCAATTACAGTATCGACTAGATATAAATGATAATAATAGAAAAAGTGAAACAGATCCATCAATAATGAAAACTACAGCATTAGAAACAATCAGTCAGAAATACCCCGAAGATCAGTGGCTACACATATTCATAGATGGGTCATTAATGCAAAAAGAAGGAAATGTTGGTGTAGGAATATACAGCAAAATTTTCTGCTTTTATCAAAGTTTAGGATCAAACATCCTAATTTGGAAGGTGAACTTGAAGCCATCAGAACTGCAGTAAATTAGCTGCATAACTATTTGCACACATTTGATAAAGCAGTCATATTCTGTGACTCCAAAGCAGCAATATCAGCAATTGTTAACTTAAGAGATCCAAAAATTGCTATAGTAAAAGATATCCAAGAAATAATTAAGTCCCTACAGCAACACAACAAGAAAATTGCAATTCAGTGGATACCATCTCACTGTGGCGTAGATGGCAATGAGAAAGCTCATTTCCTAGCCAAAAAGGACACAAATATTAAACAAATTGGAAAGACTACCATGTCATATTTCGAAGTAAAAGAAAAAAAAAAAAAAAAAGAAAAAAAATGAGAAAAATCAATAAAATCTCATGTGAGGGGAAGATCTGCGAAACCCTCTTGGATAACCAACTGATACCAGATGGACCAAGTAGAGAGGCAGCAGCAACATTCCGCCTGACTACTGGACACGACTGTTTGGCCGCCCACCTGCACAAGATCTCCATCCTGCCGTCTCCAGAATGTGTTCTGTGTCACAAGAGTGGTACCATCATGAACAGTGAGTGATCAGTTAAAATATTGTTCAGAATTGTACAATTGTAATTTAGACTTAACAAAATTGTATTGGGAAGCAAGAAGGCAAATGATGTTAAGTCACGTGACGAACATTAAAATAATAATAATAATAACATTTTCAATTAACAGTGCCAAAAACACTTCGCTTGAATCAGTAATAACAGCGCAAATCGCACGTCTTATACTCCTTATACTGCTTATACCTAAATGAAAAAGTGTTCGTTACGTTGCTTGCAGTGGCCATTTTCAGCAGCCGCTGAATTGTATTTCACTGTAATGTTTTTAAAGTAAACGCCTTTTGCTACTGCGAATGAAGGGTGAATTATAAAAATAAAAATAAAACTCTTGATTCGCAGTAGCAAAAGGCGTTTACTTTAAAAACATTACAGTGAAAAAGTGTTCTGTCACCAAGATAACAGATCATAAAAATTGAACTGTTATATACAGTCAAAAGAAGCCAGATCCAGGAGAAGGAGAGCTACGTTGGGTGAAGAAGATGAAGGAGGTTTTATGTATCAGTTGGATGTATATTAAAACTTTTTCTGTAAACGCAATTTTCTCAAAATGGCATTTTTCAGTACAAATACGGACTTTTCTCAGAAACTTCCACATCTACATCTGAGAATTATTTACCACACAACCTAGACAGTACAATTATGTTGTAGCTCTACTTTAGAAGTATTTTCAATCAACAGTGCCAAAAACACTTCGCTTGAATCAGTAATAACAGCGCAAAACGCACGTCTTACACTCCTAATACTGCTTATACATAAATTAAAAAGTGTTCTGTCACCAAGATTACAGATCATAAAAATTGAACTGTAATATGTACGGTCGAAAGAAGCCAGATCCAGGAGAAGGAGAGCTACATTGGGTGAAGAAGATGAAGGAGGTTTTATGTATCAGTTGGATGTATATTAAAAATTTTTCTTTAAACGCAATTTTCTCAAAATGGTATATTTCAGTACAAATACCGAATTTTCTCAGAAACTTCTGAATCTACGTAAGAGAATTATTAACCACATAGCCTAGACCGTACAATTATGTTGTAGCTCTACTTTAGTACTATTTATTGTAATAGTGAAAATTCAAGAAATTAAAATTGTGAAAATTTACATCAACAAAATTATGTGTTTAGGGAAAAATTCAAAACTTTTTTTCCAGCTGTTATTTTAAGGCGAATGTAGAGCAATACGGCCACAAAACATGCGGGAACAAGTGATAAAAACACCACATTTATATGCTCAACGGTTCCTGAGGAAACGGGGCATTTATACGGCCAACTTAACATTGTCGAGATAGGGCAGTAAACTACCATTAACTAACAAGAACAGTGGTGTTTGCTTTGAATTTTGAGTTCCAAGAGATAAGCAACACTTTGTGAAATAACCGCAGAAAGCAGCGCGTAGCTAAGTTGTTGTTAATAGGCTGTGGCAGCAAATGACTCACCAGAGTGCCATTTGAAGCTGAGCCACGCTTTGCTTATTGCGTACGCTACCTCTATAAGTTTCCGTGAAGTCATGTAAAGTGCTTCTCGGCTTATTTAACATCTCTCATTCAGCGCACGTCCCAAAGCTTATAACGTTCAAAATGCATGAGGCAAATACAGGACGATTTCGTCAATGACACGACACAGTAGCTAAACTACAACAATTGTAAATGTGACATGAAGTCGTGCAAGAGGACGTGACCAGGATCAAATTAGCTGGCAGTGCTGCCGATCAGTTGGCAAGGTCGCATTTTTTAAAATTTCAGGTCACACTTCAAATACAGCATGACTTCGCGTTTCGGACATCACATTTATATGTGCTTTGTGACGTCAGCCACACGTATGCAGATCTTTAAAACGTTGTTTCTTATATACACACATGCAACCTGTGGCTGTCGTCATAAAACAGATTCTGATGATGCACACGTCCGAAACGCGTAATTGATGCCATACTATAATCAAAGTGTGACCTGTACTAAAAAAATATAGCGACGTAGCCAGCTTATCGGCAGCACTACCAACAAATTATAAAAAAAAATATAACGAAGACCCAGCTGGAAAGCATACCAACCATCCGTATTTGTATTAGAAATCCGAAACCGTTCATGGTTCTGATGTAATAAACATTTTATACGATACTTGTGGCTGGTCGCTGTTTTTAATTATAAACACTAAAAATAGTAATAGAAATTTAAGGGCGATGTTCTAACTCTGTATCCTTTTTCGATGCAAGGAACCAATTTTTACACGCAAAATTTTAATTAATTCGTTAAGCAAAGGGTTAATTTTTCGAAAACTGTGACGTCACATATTTCGTAGCTGCCTTAATTGATTAAATAATTCTCACTCTCTGTTGCAGTATTCTTTATTACTCCAATTAGCGCATCATCAGACTGGAAACAGACAAAGTTTTATTACAGTCCGTGTACCTGGCGGGCAGCGAATCTAATGTGGCTAAGGTGAGTAAATTTTGAAATGTCAGAGATGGAGCCACAGAACTATCTAAAGCTATGGTGGATGTAGGTTAACAATTTGTGTTCTGTCATTGGGTCCCTGCAAAAAGGTAAGCCTACAAAGTACGGCAGCACTACCAATAAATTATAACAAAAATAAAACGAAGACCCAGATGGAAAGCATACCAACCATCTGTATTTGTATTAGAAATCCGAAACCGGTCAAGGTTTTAATTTAATAAACATTTTACACGGTACTTGTGGCTGGTCGCTGTTTTTAATTATAAACACTAAAAATAGCAATCGAAATTTAAGGGTGATGTTCTAACTCAGTACCCTTTCCCGATTCAAGGAATAACAGCGCGAAACGCGTAATTGGAGTAATAAAGAATACTGCAACAGAGACTGAGAATTATTTAATTATTCAACACTGTTGCTGCACCAGCCGCAACCACCACCATCACGGAATGGAATGAAATGCCTTAATTGAAATGAGAACGGTTCCTCAGAAAGCGCATACATTACGGAAGCTGGTATTAGCAGAACATCACTTATACCAGCAGTGTGTTACTGCACACATTTACATTAGCAGGCTCTCATTGTCGCTTCCTGCCACAAATTAACTGGTGAGATCAACTACACGTCTGTGTGGAGACAACCGAGACGTTTAGGAGCTAACTGCTCGTTTCAGTGAGCTTCGCACGCGTTTATTTTGCCCACCTGCTACAGTTTGGCACGCTTCCTTCACCGAACTGTGTGTCTCTTGTGTGACTGTAAATCCCAGCAGCCCGAACGCCTCACTTACAACCTTGACGCTAGCAGCCAAAGAAAACAAATTCGAAATCACTGTAGAAAAAACAAGAATTGTTTTGAGACACGTCTTTGTTCCCGTTCGGTCGTGAGCGTTCTGTACGAAGAGATACGCCTGGCGTGTCTCCTTAATGCCCCTCGTCATATGTATTTAAAGTTGTAAGGCTGCTGACGCAATAAAGCGAAGCAATATACTGGTTTTAAAATAGAAAAAAAAAGCAAGGGCTGTAAATAGCTCGGGGAAACAGTGCGACTGACACGTAATAGCTTGTCACTATGCAAGTGGTTTTTCACCAGTGCCGTAAATCTACTGCAGGGCGCTGTAGTTCACTTCTGTTGACAGAAGAGACAGAAGATACGAAACGATGGGATATTTGAGACTAGGACGGCTGTTAATGCTGAGAATGAAAGAGTAGACTATGGAGAAAACCAAAAGCCAAGATGTTCGAAATGCGGCCCTTGCACCAATGATGGATGAACTTTGCTGATTGCAATAGACGTAAATATGAACAATAGTGGTGATAGGTTACTATTTCGACTTACTCCTGAAATAATCGAGAACCAGGAACTTAATTTATTGTCAACTCTAACAGCTGCTTTATACTGGTCAAAACAATTAGGGAATCACTTGATATTATCGTCGGTGGAATGAACTGAAATGGTTCGATGTCTTTCTGTCGGTTTTACGAAGAGGAAATAATATTACGGAAACCAAGATAGCAGTAGTAACAGAAAATTGTTGCAGAGAGTACCAAACGAATTACACAAGCAGAAATACGAATATTTATTTATTGTTTCACACATTCACGGTTTCCGAACTTAGTCATCGTGGCTATAGTTAACAGTGTGACTTATGCAAAGCTCTGGCATGGAGAGCCAGAGGAAAGTTGGAAGTGTGACAGAGGTATGTGGCTGCAGGTATTGGAGAGTCCCAAATTTCAGGACGGACGCGATTTCAGACGACAGGAACCGTTAAAAGAAGGCACCGTTTCAAGGTCGTCCACGGAGAACATCAGCAAAAGCTGATAACTAATTCCGATTAACAGCACGTCGAGACAGGGAGCTGTCAGCTGCAACGTACCTTCCAGGCAGCAACAGGACGCGCAATATTAACGCAAACAGTCCTAAATCGAATTCTGTAATGCGGCTTTTAGCACGGAGACATATGGTGAGTATACCATTAAAACTACACTAGTTATCCCGCAAAAACTGAGCGGAGAACAAAGGACTGGAGTCGTAACGAATGACGCAGGGTTATGTTCAAGAATGGGCACGTTTTTTTTGTTCAGCCGAACAATCGTCTTTCCCTCAAGTGGAGAGAATGTGGAAGGAACAATCCTGCTTACGTGCCGGAAACAGCACCGTATCATGGTGGTGAACGAATGGTGTGCAAAGGCGGACGCGCGGACCTCTATGTCGTTTAGAATGGCGCTTTGACTGCTCAGAGGTATAGGGACGAGGCCCTACGGCCTTTTGTTGTGCCCTACAATGGTGGAATAGGGTTGCTTCTGGTGGAGATAACGCTTGTCCCTGCATAACTGCATTGATGGACAACATTCGTGGAACTGACGAAATTGAACAAATGGAGTGGGAAGCTAGTTCTCCGGACTTAAACCCGATTAAACATTTCTGGGATGCAGTTTGCAGACGCATAACAGCTAGACCACCTGAACGGTTGCAGGGCTCGGTATTACACTCATGGAAGAATAACCAAATATTCCTGAAATATCTCTCAAACTGTCCATGCCACGCATCTGAGGTGACCACATACCGTATTAGAGGGCAACGAGAACGACTTTTTCAGTTCGATGTAAATAAGTGCGACGTAAACAAGTAAAGAGTTGAGACAGTAAAATATGGTATTGTATCACATACAAATTACGATTGTTACCGCTATCTGAATAAAATACGTTACCAAATGTATATTGTATATGCTATCTCAACTGATCCGCTAACTGCTTTTAGCAGTGTGCGTAAACACCTTTAACTGCATGTAGAATTTTGCCTCCTTGAAGAACTGACATCATCTTCCTCCTGGGAACTCTGTCATATAGATTTTCTAGCCCTAAGCTAAGGATAAGGTCAAAGCCCAACCGTCTTCCTCTAATAATCGCATCCTCCTTTCAACACGACCTGAGACGTTCTAGACATCCCTGTTGTGGTATAAAGAAAAATTTTTTCATTCGGGCCATTAAGTTTGGCAACATGGCAGGCAGGCTCTGGACGAGTTCATGGAACACCTAAACAGCATTTTTTCACCATGGAAATAGAGCAGAATGGCTGTTTTCCATTCCTTGTTATATTAATTAGGAAGAAGGCGAATGGCACACTAGGCCATTCAGTATATAACGCATGCAAACCTGTAGAAACGTGCAACTAGCTGCCACCATCCAGCGCAATGGCAGACAGTACTGACCACCTTGGAACACACAGCACGCGTCGTCTGTGACGAAGACAGCCTCTCAGACTTGAACACCTTTTTAGTAAAAATGGCTACACAGACACACCGATTGGTAGGGCCTTCAAGACGCGAAAGAATGCTGAAAATAGTGAGAAGAAAGAAGAAGAAGAAGACCGGAGACTTGGCATTCCTGTATCTGGGACCGCTGTCAGACAAAAATGGACCTGAAATAATGGAAGATAAAAACCGTCTTCCGATCACCGCCGAAGACGAAAGGGTTATTTGGCTCTGTGAAAGACCCACTTAATTCACCAGGAATATATATCATTTCCTGCGAATATCTGTGGTATATTGGACAAAGACAACGATGTGTCTCGAAACGGAGGGAAGAACATATCATACATGTCTGACTTGGTCAGACAGAAATCCCTGCTACAGCAGAGCACAGCGTAAAAGACAATCCAACTTCGAGAACACCAGAGTGCTGTGTCGAGCCGGCAGCTATTGGGACAGCATTATAAAAGAATCTGTAGAAACAAGTGTTCGCGAAATCTGATAAACAGACACCAATCATACCAGCTGAGCGCGGCACGGAATCCAGCAATAGCTGCAATACGTCGAGAGCGCACCGAGAACCGGCATGCTCGCGAGACACGGCCAGAATGCTCTGACGGGGATGCGAGCCTCGCCCTCGATTCCCACTCCACCCCGCCCGCCAGCTCCACTGGACCCAGCATCTCGCGCCCCGATGGTGGAGCCATGCGCGAGTATAAACAGTTCTGCATCCGAACAAACTCGACACCGCCTTGAAGATGATAGTGGAACGAACGTAAACGTTATCCACTTCCCTGTCTCAGCCCTGTTTTGAAGGCTACAAACTAAAAGAAATTTGTACGGAATTGTATTTATTTGTTGTTTGTGTAAATATTATCATGTTCTAATTTGAGTTTTAAAATGTTTTAATTTGTCTCTGTATGTTTCATGTACGATCGAGGCGCCGCAATAAACAAGGGCAGTGTCGTCGCCGCCGCAGCCAACATCACAGTAGACGGCCAGTATCAGAATTTAACCGATGGCTACGGGGCTACGGATCCAGCTCCGCCTTCTCTATTCCTCCGCGTAAATCGTTTTCAAAGGAGAATATATATATGAAGTGTCCCGATTGACTAACTAACTGACTCATCGTCGCCCAGCCCAAATCACTGAAGATAGAAACTTGAAATTTGTAGAGGGTGTTGGTCTTACTCTGTAGGCGTCATTTAAGAAGCGATTTTTCGATATTCCGTCCGTAAGGGGGTGAAATAGGGGATGAAACGTTTTTTGAAAATACGTAGCTATTTAGGCAATTTTGAAGCTAGAACTACTACAAAATTTCGGATTTTAATTCAGGGTTCAAATTTAAAAGACACGTGTTTCGGCATTTTTTGAAATTCGACAAATAAGGGGTAAAATAGGTGACGTAAAAATTGATTTTCAAAAATATGTTGCTGTTAACTCAAATTTTAGGCTACAACTACGAAACTTCGGATATGGAATCTTGGTCAGGATTAAAAATCCATGACTTTTAGTATTTTTGGAAATTCAACAAGTAAGAGGGTTAAATAGAGGATCAAAAATTCTTTTTGAAAACACGTTGCTACTGATACAATTTTGAAGCTAGAGCTGCAAAAATTGATATTTGTATAGTTGGTTAGACGTTAAAAAATACGTGTTTCGGTAGTTTTGGAAATTCAACCATCAACGGGGTTAAATTGGAGAGGGGGTGTTTTTCGGAGATACGTTGCTATTTAGGCAATTTTGAAGTTAGAACTAGAAATTTTCGGATTTGGATTCGGAGTTCGAATTTAAAAGATAAGTGTTTCGGCCTTTTTTGAAATTCAACCAATAAGGGGGTAAAATAAAGGACGAAAAAATTGATTTTCAAAAATATGTTGCTGTTAACTCAAATTTCAAGCTATAACTACGAAACTTAGGATATGGACTCATGATCAGGATTACAAAGACACATGTTTCGGTATTTTTGGAAATTCAACTACTAAGGGGATAAGAGAGGGGATCAAAAAATCTTTTGGAAAACATATTGTTGTCAAGATAATTTTGAAGCTATAGTTACAAAAATTGGTATTTGTATAGTTGGTTAGAATTTAAAAAAATTCAAATTTCCGGACTTGGATTCGGGGTTCAAATTTAAAAGACACATGTTACGTAAGTTTTGGAAATTCGACCAATAAGGGGGTGAAATACGAGATGCAAAAATTGGTTTTCAAAAATATGGTGCTGTTAACTCAAACTTCAAGCTATAACTACGAAACTTAAGATATTGATTCTTCATCAGGATTAAAAAGAAACAACTGGTGCAGACTAACCAGCCTAAACATGTGAAGCAGCGGGGTTCAGCTATTTTATATAGGTACGACAAGTGAAAGACGATACGCGCTTAGATGGAGGAGTAGATGGATGATGGATGGAAGGAAAGTAAGTGATGAACAGAGGCCAGGGAGGATGAAGAGGTAGATAGTGGGGAAGCAGGAGATGGATATAGCGGATGGGAAATAGATGGAAAGAATGTAGAAAAATTATTTTTCTATTAAGGTGAATCATACGTCACATGGTCCAGAGTTGGTACACTGATCTGTATGTGTGTGGAGAAAACGAACGGCAAAAATGTAACCTATCTTATGGGTTTAAAATAATGACTATCTGCGAAACTATACTTTTATGACTTTCGGTTCACTTAGCCACAGTAGCCTAACGAACGATATTTGTATGATTGAAGCACTCTGTCGGTGATTCTATATTCACATTTTCTTTTCTATTTATTGCATATGAGACTGAGCCACAGTGAAGCGTGGCCGGGTTTAGCTATATATATATATATATATATATATATATATATATATACGGTGACATTGTTAACAGTCGTTCTGCGTTAGTCGTGCTGAATACTTCTTATGAGCATCACTAGTCTGAACTTGTACTATTTCAGAAGAAAATGAACGTGTATTATGTTGAAAAGTATTTTGAAAGTTATGAAAATTTATTTAATGTGTGATTTATATTAACTGGAAGACTAATCTGATTTATGGAGAAGTTTTACTTTGTTTAGGAAGAGATTTAATGTAATAGTGGAATCTAACATTGACTTATATTAGACTGTGACAAGAAATTTATATTGGGTGTGAATGTGGAACGTCGAGTATAGCAGGCGGTGAATTTACTATTCGAGTTGAAGCTATCAACAGCAAATCATAGTGCCTGTGTTAGACTTTGGGTTAAATTTCAGTAACGGTTTCAGATCAACTGTCCTGGCCCTGCTCGTACAAGAACCTAATATTTTATTCAAGAACTATTTACAAGATTTATTTCCTTTTTTTATGATTCTTGCTGTGGTGCGGGAAGTCCGGAACGAAGTCAATAAAATTTTTACTGTTAACTTTTAACAGTTGGTGTTGCTAAGGAACAGTAAAGTACATGTCAACAACTACATAGCTACTAAATGGACTTACATAAAATCAAGTTAATTTCACAACTAGTGTCGACATACGAGATTTAGTATTCCATTATGAACATAAGTTGCACAATTAACGTCAACATTATCCAGTCCCACCGCAATGATGAGTATGACACTCGTTTTTTCTCTTTTTTTCCTTTTTTTAAAATTTTTTTATGCCGACTGGTAACATTCAGTAGGCTGGCAGCAGTTTATGCGCTGCTCTTCAGCCGAGCGACTTTTAAAACATGGACAATATTTAAAGAAAAAACAATGAAAATGTGAAGCACGTATAGCTAAGACACAAAGAAGTCATTAGTAAAAATATAAACACAAAAAGATTAATAAAATTCATTTAGTTCGTTAAAATGTTTGTGCGACGTTGGCGTTAAAAACATACAGTAAGCAACATAACAATGAGCAGACGAAGAAACATAGAAGACATAAAACTTCGGCGAAGACACTGGGTTTGTTGATGGTAGTCGCACTGTAGACCAGGCATATCAAGGTCGTTATTACGTTTGTTCTGGGTACTGATTTCTCAGGATCTATGACCCAGATTGCCTGTAAATGTAATCACATGTCAGTTTTAGTGTAATATATTTGTCCAGTGAATACCCGTTTATCATCTACATTTCTTCTTGGTGTAGCAATTTCAATGGCAAGTGGTGCATTTTTATTTAATGAACGAATTGTAAATACTTGCTAACGGCCTGCCGCAGTGGACACTCTGTTTCTCTTTAGATCACCGCAGTTAAGCAATAACGGGATTGGCTAGCACTAGAATGGTTGACCGTCCAGGTCTGACAAGTGCAGTTGGCAAGTGGGCTGCGCTCAATCCCTTGTGAGGCGAATTAAGGAGCTACTTCATTGAGAAGTTGCGTCTCCTGTCGTGAAAACCGACACAACGCGCGGGAGTACAGAGCGGTGAGCACGTCCCCTGCATAACTCATCATTTAGATGGAGGATGACATGGCGGCCGGTCGGTACCCGTTGAGCCTTCAAGGCCTTTGTGGAACGGAGTTTGGTTTAGAGGTAAGTCTTACTTGTAAATATTCCTTTTATCAAAATGTAATGAGTTTTCGTTTGGCAAAAATGACTTAATAAATTTCTCAAACACATTATTTACAGTTTCGTGAGTTAATTCTCGTTTGTCAGGTGAGATTACAATATATCGTCTGCAAAAGAAGCGCTAGCTTTGCATCTTTCTAGGTACAGAAAGACAAGTCTTTAGCACGGCAAAGGATCGAACACTGAACCATTTGGGATCCCATTCTCGACAGTTTTCTATGCTCGAGGAGTTAGCTGTTTTTTGTAAACAACTTATTTTAACTTTCTGTACTCTTCCGTTTAAGTAGAAAGTAAACCATTATTTCACCATGCTTCTCATACCACCATACTGGAGCTTATGTAGGAGAATTCCACAACGTACGTAAACCTTGAGAGAACACAAAAAATTCCGATGTGTGATATCTGGATGTTGATAGCATTAAAAAAACAGAGAAATCAGATCGAAAACGGAACGATTTAGGTGTTCTTTCTTCCCGCGCGCTATTAGAGAATGGAACGGCAGAGAAAAGTTATGAAAGTGGTTAATGAACCCTCTGCCAGGCACTTAAGTGTGATTTGCAGAGTACATATGTAGATGTAGAATATTTGGTGGTAAAAAGTAAAAAAAAATTGAAGTATTTTTATTTGAAAAGCCTGAAAAACAAATTTACATTTCCTTTATACTTTATTTTTAGACGTTATATGTGAAGCAACTCTCGAATATATTACTATTTAAACATTTTGGGTAAAGCAGTCTGAAGTGAGATGAGGCAGTTGTTGTTGATGTCAGAAGCATTGCCTCTTTTATGCAATGGTTTAACATTAGTTTGTTAGAGTCTATAGAGGAAATAACCATGCTTTAGAGAGTTGTTACATACGTGGCTGAGAAGCTTACTTGTCTGTTGGGAATAGGTTTTAGGACTCCGCTATAAATGCCAGTAATTCCATGCGCGCTAGTGATCTTGTTGATCTCCTAAATTCGAAGGGAGACGTAGGTGGAAATTCAGTTGTATCAAACTACTGGCGTATGTATGAATAGCAGTGATTTTCCGTCTTTGCAACTACAATAAAAATGCGATTTTTCCACACCAGACGCGTTTCTTTTTATTGAATGTAAAACATCTTCAGTGGTCTGAAATAATAGAAATCAACAGTTTGTTTTTTGTTTAGATCGAAAACAGTTCTAAAATGGACCCTGAAAAGTAGGCCTAATGTTTGGTACTTACGGAAATTTTGTCTTCTTTTCGCTTCACATCATGGAATGTCGGTCAGTTTAGTGCAATGATGTGAAGCGAAAAGAAGACAAAATTTCCGTAAGTACCAAACATTAGGCCTACTTTTCAGGGTCCATTTAAGAACTGTTTTCGATCTAAAAAAAAAAAAAAAAAAAAACAAAAAAAAACAAAAAAAAAAAAAAACTGTGGATTTCTATTATTTCAGACCACTGAAGATGTTTTACATTCAATAAAACGAAACGCGTCTGGTGTGAAAAAATCGCATTTTGTAGTTGCAAAGACGGAAAATCACTGCTATTCATAATTATGAAAGCAAGTACGGAGCCGGCCGCGGTGGCCGAGGGGACTGCGGCGCTTCAGTCACGGTCTGCACGGCCACTACGGTCGGGGGTTCGAATCCCCCCTCGGGCACGGATATTTGTGCCGTCCTTAGTTGTAGGTAGTTCATAAGTAGTTTGTAAGTTTAGGGACTGATGACCCCTTAAGCTTAACAAACATTTGATTTTTTTTTTTTTTTTTTTTTTTTTTTTTTGCAACTACGGACATTATGGCCGCACAAACAAAGAATTTTTTCCTGACTTCCATTAATAGTTTTGCCTCGTCAAATGAATGTCTAAATCCTATTTTCTTCATAACACTTAAAAAAAATAAAGGATCAATAATGTCCTTCCAAACTTCATGCAGTTTAAAGGTAATACAGTCTTTCTATGCTCTTGGATGCCCTGTTCCCCTTTAAACAGAATTCCAAACTGTTTAGATAGGGCTTCACGTGGGCAGTAAAAGTGCACAAGAAAAGTTGTGGACGCCGAAGAACAAGCGGCGTTCGTGGGGGCGGCGGTTGTGCTCGCCGCGTCCGGACGGAAGCGCCGCCCACCGCCCCCGCCGCCGCCCCCGCCGCCCACAGTCAATATCGCGAGGGCGGCCTAATCTGCGCGCCACGACGAGTGGAGTGCAAACGGCCAACTTCCGGCGCTTTTTTGGCCAGCAGCAGCAGCACGGACACGGCCGGCCTTTACCGCGGCCGGTAAACAGCGCCAACAGCCCCCAGCCGGGACGTAAGCGGCCCTAAAAGTCCACGAGCCGCCCCACTCCCTCCTTACTCTCCCACTCGACACACCAGGCTCGCTCCGGCGGAAACGTGCTACTGAGGCGCAGACCGGTATTCCATTCGATGCAAAGTTATAGTATTTCAATGCGGAAACTGTAGATAACTAAGCGTAAAGATAATACACTTTTTTAAAATATATTTACCTGTGAATGTGAATTTATGCATTTCCAGTTTCCAGGCTGGTGGCAATGCCGTCTAACTGCAACGTATCGGCAAGTGTCCTGGTTAGTACCAGCCATGTTCGTCTCTCTTGGTATCGAGAAACCCTAAGACCGTGTATGGCATTCCGGTCTTCTTTTCAAGCACCCGTTCTACGCCCTTTCCAATAATTATGTCCGCCTCATTGCTTCCTTCCTCACACATCGCCCCTTCTATGTCACTGTCTGCAACTCCAACCCTCATTTGTTCTACCCGTTCGCCGGGGTGCCTCAAGGTTCCGTCCTCTCTCCCATCCTCTACCCCGCCTATAGGCCCCAAATTCAGCCTCCAGTCCATCTCCCTTGCCCAACCGAGCATTTTCTCCAATCCCACCTCACCGAGTTTGCTGCATGGAGCAACCGTGGCTCCTGTCCATCAATCCTAACAAATCCCAGACAATCATCCTCCTTCCATGATTTCTACCTAACCCTCCACGAACGTTCTATCCTCCATGTCGAAATACCTAAGCCTCGCCGTTGATCAACCGCTTTCCTGGACCTCCCCACCTCTGTCAGAAAGCAATGTCCCTTCTCAACCTCCTCAAACACGTCTGGGCCTCAACCCATCCAGTATACACCTACAGATCCATCATGCGTTCCGCCCTCTACAGCGTCCATCCCGCCTGGGTTTCCGCCCCCCCCCCCCCCACTTACCTACCCTTCAAATCCTCACACGCCACGCCCTCCGCCTCGACTACTACATCCTTTACTATCTAATCCGATCTCCTGCAGTATCTAGAATACATCAGGATCCTCTACATCGCCCTCTACATTACCCAATACTTACCAATGCCGGGCCTCTGCCATGCCTTTACCACTGTATCCTCTTCCACACTTCACCTAATCACGCTACTCATCCTCTCCTAGGGTAAATTCCGCCGCCGCCCTCCGTTCTGAAATCAACGCCTCCCACCAATCTTGATCCCCTCCCCATAGATGCAACACCCCGTGTACCGTCCCCTCCCCTCTCCCACTTGCTTATCCCTGTCGCCTCCCTTCCCCTCCCTGGATTACAGGTACAGATGCCCATGCAGCTTCAACACCACAGTTCATCAAGAGTAGTGCCTGGCGTATTGTGACGAGCTAATCACAGACTTTGACCAGACTTTTGCAATTGGTGAGAGATCTGGAGAATGTGCTGGCCAGGGTAGCAGTCGAACATTTTCCGTATCCAGAAATGCCCGTACAGGTTTCGCATAAAGGATAGAGGCACGGGTCGTAACAAATCTGAAATGTAACGTCCACTGTTCAAAGTGCCGTCGATGCGAACAAGAGGTGACCGAGACGTGTAACCAATGGCACCACATACCATCACGCTGAGTGATGCCAGTATGGCGATGACGAATACACGCTTCCAATGTGCTTTCATCGCGATGTTGCCAAACACGGATGCAACCAACTTGATGCTGTAAACGGAACCTGGATTCATCTGAAAAAAAAAAAAAAAAAAAAAGACGTTTCGCCATTCGTGCACCCAGGTTCGTCGTTGCGTACACCAACGCAGGCGCTCCTGTTTGTGATTCAGCGTGAAGGGTAACCGCAGCCATGGTCTCAGAGCTGATAGCCCATGCTGCTGCAAACGTCGAACTGATCGTGCAGATGGTTGTTGTCTTGCAAACGTCCCCATCTGTTAGATCCGTTACATCCATACGGATAAGATGCCTGTCATCTCAACTGCTAGTTGGGATCCATCACGGCGTTCCGTATTGCCTTCCTGAACCCACCGATTCCATATTCTGCTAACAGCTAACGCGAGCAGCATTGTCATGATATGATAAATCGCAATCGCGATAGGCTACAACCCGACCTTTATCAAAGTTGGAACAGTGATGGTACGCATTTCTCCTCCTTACACGAGGCATCACAATAACATTTCACCAGGCAACGGCGGTCAACTGCTGTTTATGTATGAGAAACGTCCCAACGTCAGCACGTTGTAGGTGTCGCCATCGGCTCTCAAAAGCTAACCATTTGCATATCACAGCATCTTCATCCTGTCGGTTAAATTTCGCGTCTGTAGAACGTCATCTTCGTGGTGTAGCAATTTAATGGCCTATAGTGTAGATAATGAAGAGAGGTCAGTAGCTAATGTAAAATATTCAAAAATTTAAGGTGTGTGCACCGAGATTGATTTCGAAGAAACACATTGATGATCTGCCGAAACAAACGAGTTCAGCTACTAATGGTATTAGGGTTATTTAGAATTAAGGTAATTAACATCTCAGTCAATAAGCGTACTAATATTTTGATTCATTTTTTTTTCTAAATGACATAATATTTTGAGGTAATTCGAAACTGATTGTATTCATTGCACAAAAGCGTGTAATTAGTGTAAAATTCTGCAGACGTTTATTTAGGAATCTAGGGATCTTCACATTACCTTCACAGTACATACATTCACTTATGAAATTTATTATTAGTAATCAAAACCAATCCAGTGTGTATAGTTACAGCGCAATGCGAAAGGATGAGATTCCCTATTTAAATTTCACTTTGGCATAAAAAAAGGGTGAACTATGCTGGCACAAACATCTTCCATCATTTACGAAATAAAATAAAAACCTAATAAACGACTAACGTTTAAAATTAAAAGAATTTTTGAATGACAATTTTTAGATACAAACTATTATTTCACAAAAAGTAAATGTCTTGTAATACCATGTAGAGATAATTATTATTGAATCGACACATTCCTTATTATTACTGAAGATCTATTTTCATTACCTATGGAAAAAGCACATAGAAAGAAACGTTGTATGCCAAAAACCTAGAAAAGGTATTGCCCGATTTACGTCAGATTTATAACCGATATTCTAATGTACAAAAATTCACTATATGTTCCATGATGAACACATAGAAGTCAATAGGTCACATGTAAGGTAAGTAATTAAGAAACGGAAATGAACCAAAAGGTGTACCCACCCGTTGTGTGATTATTATTAAAAGCACATTTGGATTGGGTAACCATTAAAACCAGTAGCCGTAAATTTCTGGATAAAATAGTAGCAAATTAGGAAACGAAATTATATGCGAAGTATGTACAGTTGTATGGAAGCAGCATACCTTGCTTCGTTCATGCTACATTCTCAACAACGACTGTTAAACTGAGTGTTTAAATTAAGAGTTCTAAAGATAAAGATTAATCATTCAAAAAGAATACTAGTCAGAAGATAAAAGCATATTAAGAATCGGTGATATGAAAAAGGGGACAGAAATTTCAAATAGTTGTTCTGAAACCAATACCAAGAGGAAGGTCTTTATCGAAGGGGTATATAAATTCTTCCACCCCCATGAACCACAGACATTGCCGAGGTGGGGTGGCTTGCGTGCCTCAACGATGCAGATAGCCGTACCGTAGGTGCAACCACAGCGGAGGGGTATCTGTGGAGAGGCCAGACAAACGTGTGGTTCCTGAAGAGGGGCAGCAGCCTTTTCAGTAGTTACAGGGGCAACAGTCTGGATGATTGACTGAGCTGGCCTTGTAACATCAGCTAATGTGGCTTTGCCACACAGCTACTGCGAACGGCTGAAAGCAAGGGGAAACTACAGCCGTTACTTTTCCCGAGGACATGCAGCTCTACTGTATGAACATATGATGATGGCATCCTCTCGGGTAAAACATTCCGGAGGTAAAATAGTCCCCCATTCGGATCTCCGGGCGGGGACTACTCAGGAGGATGTTGTCATCAGGAAAGACAATACTGGCATTCTACGGATCGGAGCGTGGAATGTTAGATCCCTTAATCGGGTAGGAAAATTAGAAAATTTAAAAAGGGAAATGGATAGGTTGAAGTTAGATATAGTGGGGATAAGTGAAGTTCGGTGGCAGGATGAACAGGATTTCTGGTCAGGTGAGTACAGGATTATAAATACAAAATCAATTGGGGGTATCACAGGAATAGGACTGATAATGAATAAGAAAATAGGAATGCGGGTAAACTACTATGAACAGCACAGTGATCGCATTATCATTGTCAAGATAGATACGAAGCCAACACCGACAACAGTAGTACAGGTTTATATGCCAACTAGCTCTGCCGATGATGAGGAGATCGAAGAAATATATGAGGAGCTAGAGGAAATTATTCAGACAATTAAGGGAGAGGAAAACTTAATTGTTATGGGGGACTGGAATTCGGTAGTAGGACAAGGAAGGGAAGGGAAGATAGTAGGTGAATATTGTCTGGGCAAAAGGAATGAAAGAGGAAGTCGCCTGGTAGAATTTTGCACGGAACATGATTTAATCGTAACAAACACGTGGTTTAAGAATCACAAAAGAAGGTTGTATACGTGGAAGAGACCAGGAGACACAGGAAGGTATCAGATAGATTTTATAATGGTAAGACATAGATTCCGGAACCAGGTCCTAAACTGCAAGACCTACCCAGGGGCAGATATAGACTCTGACCATAACTTGTTAGTCATGAACTGTAGGCTGAAACTGAAAAACCTGCAGAAAGGTAGGAAAATAAGGAGATGGGACTTAGATAAATTGAAGGAAAGTGAAGTTCTGGAGAATTTCAGAGGGAGATTTAGGCAACAATTGACAGAAACAGGGGGAAATAAAACAGTAGAAGAGGAATGGGTAGCATTGAGAGACGAAATAGTGAAGGCAGCAGAGGACAAAATAGGTAGGAAGGCAAGACCAACAAAAAAGCCTTGGATATCACAGGAAATACTAAATTTAATAGATGAAAGGAGAAAATATAAAAATGCAGTAAATGAAACAGGCAAAATGGAGTACAGACGACTAAAAAATGAGATTGACAGGAAGTGCAAAATGGCTAAGAAGGAGTGGCTAGAAGCCAAATGCAAATCCGTAGAAGAATGTATAAGAAGGGGAAAAGTAGATACCGCCTACAGAAAAATAAAGGAGACGTTTGGGGACAGGAAGGGCAGCTCTACGAATATCAAGAACTCGGATGGGAAACCAGTTCTCAGCAAAGAAGGGAAACCTGAAAGGTGCAAAGAGTACATAGAGCAGCTCTACAAAGGAAATGAACTTAGAGACGATGTTGTAGGAAGGGAAGACGAAGTAGATGAAGATGAAATAGGAGATACTATACTGAGAGAGGAATTTGACAGAGCCTTGAAAGACCTAGGTCGGAACAAGGCCCCAGGAGTAGATGACATACCCGCAGAGCTATTAAAGTCTCTGGGAAAGCCAGCCATGACAAGACTATTTGAACTGGTGTGTAGGATGTATGAGACAGGCGAAATACCCTCAGACTTTAAGAAAAATGTAATAATCCCCATTCCAAAGAAATCAGGCGCAGACAGGTGTGAAAATTACAGAACCATCAGTTTGATAAGTCATGGTTGCAAAATTTTAACACGAATTATCTACAGGAGAATGGAAAAGCTGGTAGAAACTGACCTCGGGGAAGATCAGTTTGGATTCAGGAGGAACGTAGGAACCCGGGAAGCAATACTCACTTTACGTCTTATCTTAGAAGATAGATTAAGGAAAGGTAAACCTACATTTTTAGCTTTTGTAGATTTGGAGAAAGCTTTTGACAATGTTGACTGGAATACACTCTTTCAAATTCTGAAGTCAGCAGGGGTAAAATATAGGGAAAGGAGAGTTATTTACAACTTGTACAAAAGCCAGACCGCAGTTATTAAACTCGAAGGGCATGAAAGGGAAGCATCAGTTGGGAAGGGAGTAAGACAGGGTTGTAGCCTTTCTCCGATGTTATTCAATTTGTACATCGAGCAAGCGGTGAAGGAAAGCAAGGAAAAATTTGGAATAGGGATTAAAATTCAGGGCGAAGAAATAAAAACATTGCGTTTTGCTGATGACATTGTAATTCTATCAGAGACAGCAAAGGACCTGGAAGAGCAGTTGAATGGAATGGACAGTGTGTTGAAGAGAGCGTATAAAATGAATATTAACAAGAGCAAAACAAAAATAATGGAATGCGGTCTTAGAAAATCAGGCGATGCTGAAGGAATTAGATTAGGTAACGAAACAATGAAGGTGGTAGATGAGTTTTGTTACTTGGGTAGTAAAATAACATGCGATGGTCGTAGTACAGAGGATACAAAATGCAGAATGGCAATGGGAAGAAAAGCATTTCTGAAAAAGGGAAATTTGCTAACATCGAATATTAATTTAAGTGTAAGGAAGTCTCTTCTGAAGGCATTTGTGTGGAGTGTTGCCTTGTATGGGAGTGAAACATGGACGATAAGCGGTGCGGACAGGAAGAGAATAGAGGCTTTTGAAATGTGGTGCTACAGAAGAATGCTGAAGATTAGGTGGGTAGATCGCATAACTAATGAAGAGGTACTGAACAGAATTGGTGAGAAAAGGAATTTTTGGCATACCCTGACTAAAAGAAGGGATCGCTTGGTAGGACACATTCTTAGACATCGGGGAATCGTAAATTTAGCATTGGAGGGAAGTGTGTGGGGTAAAAATCGCAGAGGGAGACCAAGATATGCGTATAGTAAACAGATTCAAATAGATGTGGGTTGCCGTTCTTATGAGGAGATGAAAAGGCTTGCTCAGGATAGAGTAGGTTGGAGAGCTGCATCAAACCAGTCTCCGGACTGAAGACCATAACAACAACAACAACATATAAATTCTTATATACTTGATAACTGTTCCTTTTACATTTGATATATGATAGTAATGTTGTATCATATATCTGTTTCTGCAATCCTTTGCTTAAGATGACTTAACTTCAGTACATGGGATTGGTACACTTATCTATAGTTTCTGAGGCGCTCCGGTCACGGTCTGCACGGCCACTACGGTCGGGGGTTCGAATCCCCCTCGGGTATGGATATTTGTGCCGTCCTAGTTCGTAAGTAGTTCATAAGTAGTTTGTAAGTTTAGGGACTGATGACCCCGTAGTTAAGTCCCATAGACTATTCAAACATTTGAACATTTTTTAATGACTTAGGCTAAACTTCTTGTCGGTGTAAAGAATAGCAGCTAACTCTAAAGGTAGAAAAATTAAAAGTAATGGACATGAGTAGGAGAAACAATCCCATAATTCAAATGCAGCATAAAAAAAAAAAAAACCTCATCTCTTTTCATTCTCCACTCCGAGGAGTGGAGCGGGCTGTTTGAGATCCGGCCCATAAAGAGTCGCGGTTCTATTCAGCCAATATCAGACAATCTGATAGTGGGGCAAAGGGGGATCCCAATTGGGAATAAGTGGGAGGGGCTTACCAGCTCCGGCATACGCCTTACAACCAAGGGAAACCTCCCGAAAACCTTGGTCGGAGCCGGGGGATTGGGACCAATTTAATTTAGCTCCGGGACTTGCCCCGGACAAAAATGGATTATCGAGAGAACACGAATGCACTCACGACAATCAAGGATCGGACGCACGAGTTACTCTCGTAATCTCGTAGAGATCAGCTCGACCAACAGTGGGACAAGCATCTCCCTACAGGAGCCGCACCCTTGGGCACGGTATCCTGTGCGTCGTCGTCGAAAATGCAGCATTAGTAGTGACCTTCTTGATACGTCGCGTCGTTAAAATATCTGCGAGTAACGAGCGATATGAAATGAAACGAGCGTGAGTAAGGCGGGCAGCCGACTTCGGTTTATTGGGAGAATTTTGGGAAGACTAACTTCATCTGCAAAGGGGACCGCGTATAAAACGCTTGTGAGTCTTGGTCAAGTGTTTGGGATCCGCAGCTGGTCATTTTAAAGGAAGACATAGAAGCGGTTCAGAGGCGAGCAGCTAGATTCATTACTGGTAGGTTCAACCAATGCAGGAGTGTGAGAGAAATGCTCCGGGAACTGTAAGGCAGAGGCTCGTGAATGTAAATATTTTGAAACATTCTAAAATGAAAGCATATGTACTTTTTAACAAAGACGTGTGTTTTTAAAAGGACACCCAATTTTATTTCATCAGCAATCTATAGCTTGACAATTCACATAAACAATGGCGTTGATTGTTTTGCAATAGGCAAATTACATCCCGAGAGAGTACGAAGCGGAACGCGTAGCTAGCGCACTTCCTGAGTAGCATGGGGTTCTCGCCTGTGTCTCAGGACGTGCGCTAGCTGCGTATCTCGTGTATTTCAAGCGTCGACTTCGTAATATCTCGGAATTGCGTATTGCGATGCAATAAACGACATTTTTATTTGATTTGTCATCCTATAGATTGCTGATGAAATAGTAATGGACGTCCATTTAAAAACACATATGTTTATGTTAATAAAAGCATATGCTTCGGTTTTAGAATATTTCAAAGTATTTACATTCATGAACTATTGCCTTACAATGGTACTGCTGAAAGTAGTTTTACAACAGGTGATGTTGTTCCAGAGATATTTTGGGTGGAAAAGAAACAAGGAGAGATGGAGGGGGGACGGAAATAAGGAGGAGACGCATGAGAATGTGTAGGAGGGGGCGAAGAGGGAGGAATAACGGGACGCTAAAAATACCGTAAAATTATTTATGCGTTTTTCTGGCACTGTTTGTAATTCGCTACTCTGACTCGCAAAAAATATTTTTTGTGCAGAAAACGAGTGAGTTGCGAGCGACGTGAGTTCTGTCAGCTTTAAATTTTTTCCCCCGCGCATTGTGCTTGGCGGCAAAAGCCTAGCGCCGCAAAAGCTCCACGAAATTATTTTTGTGTTTGTGCGTGAACGGGGATGCTGAGTTTAGGCATTAACATTTAAAAAAATTTCCTAAATAACTGTTTAACTTGTGTTACCACGTGACTTAGCTGTAAATATTAGTAAACCGTTATCCTGGAACCCTAAAGTATTTACATGTTGCAAATAGTCTTTACGAGTTTGCCGCCGGATAACGTGAAAATCCATCAGTATTTCGTCGGAGCAACTGTCCGACATCTTCAGGTGGTTATACCTTGCTGGTCCCATACTTGTCCACCAACAAAGTCCAACCCAATGAAAGATGTCGGACAGTTTCTCCGACGAAATATTGTGGGATTTGCACAACGTTATCCAGTGGCAAAATCGTGAAGACTACTTGCAACATATCCGCCATGAAAGCCTGAAAAGTCGCTTTTAGATGTTACCTACCTCACGGCTCCCAGATGCAACAAAAGTGAGATTTTAAATATTTTACGCAATTACTAACCGGCAATTTGAAATGCTGTCCTACTCCACTTATCAGGACGTATAATTTTCTGTTAAAATGAATAAATAAATAAATAAATAAATATTGGTATGGTCTTACCCGATTTGCTTAAAATTTTATATGACATACTAATAAAAACACAGGCGGCCATAAGTATATACAGTGTTTATACGGCAGAGTGGAAGTTTCATATTAAAGCCAACTGTGAAAAAATCAAGTTCTGTGTAAATGTCTCCGTTTTCTTGGAAGCAGTACATGTATACCGTTACACAACTATTTGCCTCCCGTATATATTCTTTCTCCTTATATATCATTCCAAAGAAAAATTAAATAACAGAAACCTGTCGTTTAGCTTTTTCATAGTCGTCAGTTTTACGGAAGGCAGTGAAGTTCTATTTATCGATTATGGGCTTATGAAAGCTACAAAAGAACATAAATAACCCGGAGCTATGTAAACCTTCCTATTCACAGATTAAAACTGTGCGAAATACTGGCATAGAGGGTAATTTACTCGCCGTTTTTTGACACTATTGTTCAGGAATAAAACATCGATACTGTGGCTTATTATTTTGTGCTACATGTACTAGCAAGCGGTCTCAGAACAAAGACAGTGGGCCATTGTACACAGCAGGATTCTAAATCAGTAAAGAGGACTGGTGGCACTTTCTCTCTCTTTCGTTATGAGCTTCGTGCTTTCTTTTTGTACGGTGATTTGTTTGTCAACACCACGCTGCAAGTATACGCCTGCAAGGTATGCTACACCATTTACCCACAAGCCTAGCAAGTAACTTGCCAGACACAAAGAGGAAAACAGCGCCGAAACTTTCTAAAAACAAGGGCTCACAAAACGAAGTACTTGCTGTACTCTAAAAAGAGGACACACTGCTCGTTTCCGATCAATGCAGAGATTGTAGAAATGGTACCAGGCTGGAGACTTCAATAATGTGACCATCACAAGGTACTAGGATGATTACTTCTGCATTCTAGGTGATCAAGCGTTACAGCTTCATTACGAGTATGCTGTGGATACTTGCATTATGACAACAGCCCACGTTACAGCAATGCACGCATGCGTTCCTAATTGGTAACGACTCAGAACACAGCCGCACTCGATGTTATCCAAACGAAAAATCATGGACTGTGTGATACGGCGCTGTTAACTGTACGGAATCCAGTGGAGAGAGAGAGAGAAATTTCAGCTAAATAAGTCCTGCTTGAAGAAACTTCAGGACTCTTTCTCGCCGAACCGAAGACATTGTAATGGAAGAAGTGTCCTCTTTTTGATACTGCATACCAGAAGTTAGCTCCGACCTCAATCTTCTTCATTCAATAAGAACAATAGACTCTACTCAAATCAATCTAAAGTATGTAATAACTGCTTGACTTATTGTACAATATCGTCTTAACGGTGTAAGGTCCTCCACTTTTAAAGTCATGTAATTCCAAATCAGTTTTAATAAGCGTTCATTGCTACCATTTACTGCCCGTTTTGAAAACATTGAAATAATTAACCAAACAGATACTTGTGCAGGTTTACTGTAAGACTTTATTTACATTATTAAAAAGCAACTGTGGGAAGAAGGGCCAGAAAATATTTAACAATATTGCCTTTTTTTACGATTTGCAGAGAGACATTTTAGTCCAATAAATTGAATAAACAAACTGGCTTTAAATGAATTCACTGACTGTTTCGTCGGTTCTTGACACAATATTTTATTCATTTTGAATGAAACACGAGAGATGTGTAATATTCTGCAAATTTATTGTTCTCAGTAACCGGTTTTCGGATACTACGCCATCATCAGGTAAACACTACAAAGATGTAGTGATGCAGCTGAGAGTTTACACAGCAACTTAAGATCTTTACTCCCAGCTTCGAAGTCTCTGCGGGTTTTCTGCCGGATAATAAAATCAAACCGATTCAATATTTCGACGGTACAGCTGTCCGCCATCTTCAGGAAACTGCTGCTGCTGAGTCCCGGTGAATACTGTTCCCAGCTGCATCGTTATCTTTCTGTAGAGTTTAGCTGATAATCGTGTAACAGCCAAAAACCGGTTAGTGAAAGCAACAAATTTTCAGAATATTACACTGTTATCTCATGTGTTTTAGTCAAAATGAATATAATATTCTGTTAAGAACAACGGAACTGTCAGTGAATTAAATTAAAGCCAATTCAATCTGGCTTTATTTAAAAGTAGAGATATATTTTGAATCTAAGAGAAACTAGAGCGAATGTGACTCTCAGATAAGGTATATCATTTGGGATAAGAAATATAATATTGATATGAAACATAAAAGCCCCAGGGAATGGCCGCATGGTCTAAGGCATCATGTTATGGACTGGGCGACCGTTCCTGCCGGAGGTTCGTATCCTCCCGCGGGCATGTGTGTGTGTGTGTGTGTGTGTGTGTGTGTGTGTGTGTGTGTGTGTTTTGTCCTTAGAGTGGTTAGTTTAAGTAGTTGTATGTCAAGGTATTAATTACCATTCTAGTATTTTCAAAAAGGTTTACTAATATTTGAACATCTGAAACACATGTGGTACTCAATTCTTTCAATAACAGTTCATGAAATGCCTACTATCAGTCTAGGTAGGCATTAGAAGAGACGCGAAATGGAAAGACACCTCTTATCAGTTATAGATCCCTTAGTGCTCTACAAGTCCTTCAACGAAAGCACGCAGCACAAAAGCTAGAGAGATATTATTCTCCTTCTGGAACGACAAGGAAAGATGGCGACACTTTGCTACTAACCTGGACACGTGGGAATACAGGGTAACAGGCAAGTAGAGATAGGAGACAAGATGTGACAGAGGTGATGTGCCTTGCTCATACATTGTACTGGATTTTATTTATTTGTTTTTGGTTTCATGACTCGACTCAGTAAAGTATACAACCCCATTACGCATGATTTTCTTGTTTAGGCGAGATGACACACCAGTACATGATGTCTGTGATGTACTCATTTGGTAACCGAAGGTCGATAGCGGCTGTTCAGCGTGCCGACTATACGTAGGAATGGGTTCGGGAATGCAATCCAAACCACAATAGTGGGGGCAGGACGAATACGGCCATACGTAAGGCACCAGTTCTACTAACACCATCTCCAGCCTTTGATACTTCCATTCAGAAAAACAATCTTGCTTCATTTGGTTACCCATGTCCGTCGTTCTTCGTTCCATTTCGGGCGTTGACTCACAAGAGTAAGCCACGACGTTGGAATCACGGATCTACTTCAAATTTTCTACACCTTTAGTTGTTGTGGTCCTCAGTGGTTGTGGTTTGACGCAGCTCTCCACGCCACCCTGTCCTTTGCGAGCCTCTTCATCTGAGCATAAGATCGGCAATCTACATCCTTTTGAATCTGCTTACTGTATTCATCCCGCGATCTCTACCATTTTTGTCTCACACAAATCCCTTCTAATAATAAGTTGACGATTACTTGACGTCTCAGAATGTCCCACACCACGCTATACCTTCTCTTAGTCAGGATAAGCCGGAAACGTAATTTCTCACAATTCTGTTGAGCACCTCCTCATTAGTTACATGACCTACCCATCTAATCTTCATCATTAGTCTGTAGCACCACTTTTCAAAAGCTTATATTATCTTTTTGTCAGAACTCCTTATGGTCCACGTTTCATTCCAGACAAGTGCTTTCAGAAAGGACTTCATAACATTTAAATTAGTATTGGATGTCAAAAAATTTTGCTTCTTCAGAAACGTTTTTCTTCCCTTAGCCATACTGCATTTTTATCTTATTCGGCGATCAGTAGTTATTTTGCTAGCCAAATAACAAAACTCATCCACTACTTTTATTGGCTCATCACCTAATCTAATTCCTTGATCATCGTCTGATTTTATGACACTATATTCCATTACCCTTCTTTTACTGTTTTTAATGATAATCGTATATCCTGCTTTCAAGATACTCTCCATTCCGTTCGGTTGCTCTTCCAGATCCTTTGCTCTCTGACAGAATTACTATTACACCTTTAGTAGGCCATTAAAACACCATAATGTGCAAGTTATAAGGTTCACTTCCGTGGGAAATGCGAGAACATTGCAAGGTAAGTTTACGTCCCAATTATGTATGTACGTATCTGTCCGTAGGTGGTGGACGTGAGAGTTGATGGTGTTCACGCTGTTAGCGTTAGAGCTTATGATCCGATAGTCCGACTCGCGCTCAAATTTAATTTTTAATCCACTTTTTCAACACTGGTTTGTAGAGCTTATGGGACTTAACCACGGGGTCATCAGTCCCTAAACTTACAAACTACTTATGATCTACCTTATACTAAAGACGACAAATATCTATGCCCGAGGCGGGGTTCGAATCCCCAACGGGGAACGGCCTCGCGCATCGCACATAGCGCCTCAATACGCTCGGCCGCTCCACCGCGACTCAACAGTAGTCATAATACTTAATTTATGTGTCATTTGCGATGTAAAATAATTGTAGAAAACCACACGCATTTTCATGTAGTTTCACTGAATTTCCCACCTTGTTTGACTGTCCTTACATGTTCGTTTCATTTCATATCGCTCTGCAATGTGCCGGCCGCGGTGGCCGAAGAGACTGAGGCGCTCCAGTCACGGTCTACACGGCCACTACGGTCGGGGGTTCGAATTCCCCCTCGGGTATGGATATTTGTGCCGTCCCTAGTATTAGCTAGTTGATAAGTAGTTTGTAGGTTTAGGGACTGATAACCCCGTAGTTAAGTCCCATAAGCTTTACAAACATTTGAACATTTTCGCTCTGCTATGTTACGCCTACATATATGAACGACGCATCAAGAAGCTCACTGGTAATGCAGTATTCGAACATTACGGGATTGTTTTTTCTACTCATGCTCATCAACTTGTATTTTTCTACATTGAGAGGTAGGTACCATTCTTTGCACCAACTAGAAATTTTGTCTAAGTGTTTCTGTATGCTATTACAGTCAATTAAAGACGACACCCTCCCATTGAACACAGCATCCTTAGCAAACAGCCGCAAATTAAAAGTTACTGTCCATCAGATCATTTATATAGATAGAAACTAATAGTGATCCTATAACATTCCCTTGGGACACGCCTGACGATGCACTCGTCTCTGATGAACACTCGTCGTCGAGAACAACGTACTGCGTTCTATTACTTAGGAAGACTTCCAGCCAATCACAAATCTGTGAACCTACAGAGGCCACCAATAACAATACAAGATCGACAGCGAAGATCGGCGTACATTAGAAAAGAGATGCGTATTGTATCGCTGTCGGTGGCCGCTCTTGTAGACTATCAATAAATACATATTTTGTCTTTACTTCTCTTTTAGATTCTTTCTTACTTCTGAACTCCCTAGTGCTGCCATATATTAGTGGCCACAAATTCTTATACGAAATCTGCTTATTTCGGTCCCCTCTAAAATTTTTACATCTATTTTAGGACCATCCTGTATATAAACGCAATAAAGAACAATTAAAATAAGAACAACACAGCCGTCTGTTCCTGTAGCGTTAGCAAGTGGCGCTACTGGTAACCACGACGTACTTCTGCGTTTGTGTGATAATCGTGTGCTTCTCTTATTGCCGTAAACGGATGCTGCAAAATTCACCTCATTTGGATAATGGTTACTGCGTGTTCCATTTTGGTGGCCATCAGCGCAGTAATGACGGATAACAGCAGGTTGCGTGTGGCATTAAAAGGTGTCAACCTGCAGTTTAAAAAAGTACCCAGACACACGCTCGCCTCATATCGTAATGCGTTCTCATGCAGGTCTCGACAACGCGCTCTCTGTTGCCGAAAAATGAGGCCGAACTGGCGCTTGAGTACCCCATAAATCTACCCCTGTCGACGATCAAGTAATTATAGCTTCGCCCACGGATGATTCACTTTAAGCCGTGCGTAAACAAGCTATTTATAAGTTGACGCTGCACAGATTCACAGAAGCTAAAAGGAACCAGAACGAGACAGATTTCTCTCACTTGATGTGGACACCTACGAGAGGGGTAATAACGGTTTCCAGCTGCTGCGTATTTTTAGTGAAGAGTAATAAGGGTGATGAGTCAATCTGCGACTGGTGGTGATTAAAAGTAAAGTTTAATTGCGGTTGGAAACTGTTAATCGGCTGTTCAACTGCCATTCATAACCGAATATGTATTTCATGCGAAGATTGGAATCAAGAATCAATGGAAGAGATTTCTCATCAAGAATATTTGTTTGATGAAGTATGATACAGTAAATAGGATAATACAGCGATACGGTTTTGAAACTGTATAGATTTTATGAATATCTGATCGGAAGAACCTTTAAGATTTCGTTTGATTAGAAGTTTCGATGAGTTTTAAGACTATCTTCGTAGAAGACACCCTTAGCAGACGAGTCTGAGAAACGGGGACTGAAATCCGTCTACACATAAATAGGCAATAACCATACATATTTTGCTTTACAATATTTAGTATGTAGGTGAAATGGTTTAATGGTGTACAAAAATTATTTCTTACAACATACACCCGTAAACTAGCAGCGTACATTTTTTTGTTACGGTATTTCCTTAATTTAAGATGAAATGTACTCAAAAACTAGCACCCATAGGGAAGTAACATACTACATAACACGATCATCTGTATGCGATCTCACACTTCTTCATCTTTTTAATAAAATGAACCCTACTTTGAATGAGTGCCGCTTATTTCCTATCTGTCGTGACCAGAGGCTTCATTATTCGTTTAGAACTATGCTGAGGATTTTGAAATTACGATCAGTTATCACACCATTAAAAAAGGAGTACCATTTGTGCTTTTGAAGAGGTCATGCGTTATAAAAAACCATAGTTTTTTTATAGACTGCTAGTGTAGTAATTAGTACCAGTAATGTTCACCTACATAATATGTCAGTTATGAAATATATTACGTATGTTACTCAACCAATAAACTCTTTTTCGTAATTAGTTGTTGTACATTTTAGTACTAAAGAAAGATATTTTGAAAGAATGGTTTAGAATGAAATGTTGTTCTTCTCATCGTGGTCAGGTTAAACTCAGTTTATTAAAATTTTTGGTTACATTGTAATCTAAGGTTGTGCCCTGTTATTAAAATTCGTCGAGAAAATAAGGTATTGTATTACACCTTGTGTTAAGGATTATAATAAAAAACCTATTCCTGAGACATTGTACTGAAATGTTTCATAATTTTCGTAATGTATCTTGCATATGCTTTCGAAAAGTAGTGTATGACTTTTGCTATTTTTATAGTAAAATAGGTGATCATGACTGCAATAGAGTAATAGAGACATTAAGTTCGAGGAAAGTGAAATTTGTTATCATCGAATATAAACTTAAAAAATTCCAGTCACAATGGTATATACTGTGTTTGTCGTTAAACGCTAATCTTCCTTCCTTATGTTTTCGAGTTTCATGTATTTAAACGGCTTGGAAATTCAACTGTAGATATTTTAGATACTGATCTGAACCGCTCCAATCCTTCCTCAGACAATGAGAGATTAGAAGGAAACTGAAGATTTGAAGGGTGGATCATGTAACTAATTAAGAAGTACTCAATAGAATTGAGGAGAAAAGGAAAGGCACAGCTGGATGGACCAAATTTTAACTGAGATGAGAGGTAACAGCCGTAATATGTATTTAAAAAATGTATATTGTCAACCATCGGTTATGACTATAACAACTTTACCGGTTTCGATTTTAAACGATCTTCAGGAAAGTTAACTAAACAGTTTGTTTAGTTTAATTTTCCGAAGATTTTTGAAACTGAAACTTGTAAAGTTATAACTATAATAAAGACCTGATGGTTGTCAATACGCTTTTTTAAAATTTTTGAAAAGTGATTATCTCTTTCTGGGACTTTAATAGTACATACCCTTAAACCAACTAACTTCGTCTTAGGGAATGATTTATTCCTGCTACTTTGGGCTCGTTGCTGTACATACACGTATACATGTAGTTGTAAAGCTAAACTTTCAATTTCAAAGTCAGGGAATGTTTAACTAGGGCCTCATCTACTAAATAACTGACTACAACGTGAGGTTTGTGTTTTTACTAAAATTGTTTATTTCCCACTGCATGATTACGTCTGGCGAGAACTATGAAATCCGTTAGACTCTGACTGGTGTGATTAGCTCGAGCCCCCAACATTGCTAACAAAATAGCTATATGAATGTTCAAAGAAGTTTCGGGCGTGCAGCCGCATAAAGTTTTCTTCTTCTAATATTTCGGCTGAGAAACGTTCAGCCATCTTCAGAGACGCGTCGAAGACTGACGCTCCAGCACACGCTTCGTTCTTATAAACGTGCGGGCCGCGCTACTGCGCATGCGGCCACAGATACAAGGCGCCAAAGACGTTACTCGGCGGCAAGGAAGTACACATATATGTATATTATGTCTGTGGCTGCATGGTCGATTGCTGCGGAGAAGTCGATGTATTATGATCTGTGCTGTGACAGCGTCTTTGTAAATTTATTAAAGAAAGTGCCGGATTCCATGATTTATCTAAATGAGTGTTCTTAGAACACTGGTCCATAGAGCACACGTCATTGCTGATGAGAGCAGTCTGCAGGACGAGCTTCTACACCTGAAGAGAGTCTTTGAAGCAAACGGGTACTCTCCACAACAGATTCATAAGGCACTACGAACGAAACCAACGGTACGTGCAAAGAATACGGAAGATGATACAAAAAGTTTTAAATCTACGGCTTTTCTGCCATATGTTGGGAGCCTGTCGTCGAAAATCGGACGGATTATGAACAAACACGATGTTAAAGTAATTTTTCGACCCCCACCAAAGACAGCAGCACTTTTGGGTTCCAACAAGGATGATTTGGAGCTCCGGAAGGCCGGGGTTTACAAGATCCCATGTGAATGTGGCCTTTCGTACATAGGACAGACGACACGTACAGTCCAGGAAAGGTGCACGGAACACAAGAGATATACCCGTCTTTTACAACCAAATAAATCGGCAGTGGCTGAGCACTGTCTTGATACTGGACACTCGATGACGTACGAAAACGTCAAAATTTTAGCTTCCCCTTCATCTTTCTGAGACTCAGTAGTGAAAGAAGCAATAGAAATTCGCTTGGAGACGAATTTAATTAACAGGGACAGTGGCTTCAATTTAGATAAATCATGGAATCCGGCACTTTCTTTAATAAATTTACAAAGACGCTGTCACAGCACAGATCATAATACATCGACTTCTCCGCAGCAATCGACCATGCAGCCACAGACATAATTTACATATATGTGTACTTCCTTGTCGCCGAGTAACGTCTTTGGCGCCTTGTTGTATCTGTGGCCGCATGCGCAGTAGCGCGGCCCGCACGTTTATAAGAACGAAGCGTGTGCTGCAGCGTCAGTCTTCGACTCGTCTCTGAAGATAGCTGAACGTTTCTCAGCCGAAATATTAGAAGAAGAAAACTTTATGCGGCTGCACGCCCGAAACTTCTTTGAACAGTCATTGCGCCGCGAAAACATGAAGATGCATAGCTATATGAATGCTTAATCATTTTTGGTACTGTTCCTAAAATGATTGCTATTAAAGTTATTTGTTATATCAAAAAAACCAAAGTCAGAATGCGATGAAAAATTTCTGAGTTCTGTTAATTGTTTCAAAAATCTCAGTTCACATACGTCCTAAATATTTCAGAGTCCAGCGCGGCGGATTCTGCGGCTACGTTCATTATCTATCGTCTCACTCGATTCCACTGCACTCGCAACACACGTCTGCCATCAAGAATGAACTGCCGTCGACTGATCCTCGGCCGCTTCCGGCACCCAATTATATACAATGTGTGGGGTCTTTCCAGTAATACTCCCCCTAACGAGGTTCAGTGGCTCTCCCAGTAGTGTACAAAGCTTTTTAAGTAATGATTGAAAGGTAGATATGACGGCATCGTTAGATGCGCGCTAAGATTCTAATACAAATACATACTATGATTTCTAACACCATTAATACTGCAAAAATCTTAAGTAAAACAAATGAACATTTTCAGAATGACCGATAAATCTTTCGGCTGTCGCACAATGAATATTTAAGTAATCACTTAGGTAAAGTGTCTTTCATCTACATCTACATGCATATTTCGCAAGCCACCCGATGGTGTGTGATGGAGGGTACCTTGAGTACTAGTATCGGTTCTCTCTCCTATTCCAGTCACTTATGGTTCGCGGAAAGAAAGATTGTTGGTATGCCTCTGTGTGGGCTCTAATCTCTCTCATTTTTATCTTCATAATCTCTTCGCGAGATATACAAGGAGGGAGCAATATCCTGCTACACTCCTCGGTAAAGGTATGTTCTCGAAACTTCGACAAAAACCCGTACCGAGCGACAGAGCGTCTCTCCTGCAGAGTCTTCGACTGGAGTTTATCGATCATCTCCGTAACGCATTCACAATTACCAAATGATCATGTAACGAAGCTCGCTGCTCTCCATTGGATCTTTTCTACTTCCTCTATTAACCCCACCTGGTACGGATGCCACACCGGTGAGCAGTATTCAAGCTGTGAGCGAACAAGTGTACTGTAACCTACTTCCTTTGTTTTCGGACTGCATTTCCTTTGGATTCTTCCAATGAATCTAAGTCTGGCATCTGCTTTACCGATGATTGATTTTATACGGACGTTCCTTTCCAAATCACTCCTAATGCCTACTCCCAGATAATTTATGGAATTAACTGCTTCAGGTACATTTTCCAGTCCTTTTTTCAATGAACTATTCAGAATGACTGTGCTCATAAATTTAAACAAATTACGGTCGATAAAGAAATTAGTTTACACAAAGGCAACATATTAAAATAAACAAAAGTAATATATTCTAAACAGGTCATAATGGGTGTTTATGACACCTGCAACTTATCACTGCCTCCTTGTTTGTGTATCCGTCTTGTTTTAATCACTATTGTTCCTCCTTAAAAGTGCATTATTATGCGCATTATAAATGTTGCAGAAAACATGGTTATACCAAATTTTGCGTCTCGATGAGGCCTTTCATTTGAGCCCTCGCTCGTTACTGTGCTTCAATTAGTCAATGGATTTTTCCAAGTTAGTAAATATTACTTTTCTACATAACTTTTAAGATAAAATTAATATAAATGATGTCAATACATCATCTAAATCGTGCTATTCTCCTCTTCCACTTGCCACTATGTGCTAGTCTTTAACTCAAAATGTTCAAATATTTCTAAATCTATCGGACCAAACTACGTGGTCATCAGTCCGTAAGTAACAAACTACTTAAACCTAGGCAAACTAACCTAAGGACAACACACACACCCATGCCCCAGGGAGGACTCGAACCTCCACGGCGAGCAACCGCGCGTTCCGCAGCGAGATGCTTTAGTCCGCTCGGCTACTCCACCGCGGCTGTCTTTAATAGTGTCAGCATAGTATCTAAAATTAAAGACAATGCAATTTTTCAGCGGGAAAAGTGGCAATTGACGTCACGTCCGCTGGTGCTTTCCATTTGCAGGCGGCCCGCCAGCATGGTCTCCACGTGCTCTCGGCCCATCGCGCCGATGGGAAATCCAGCGAGGCTTACCTCCTCGTCGCGGCCGATTGCTCGCAACTTTCGACGCTCTTCGCTGTAAAACCAGCGTGCTTTGTGCTCCAAACGGTATTGCACGTTGTTGTAACGTCACAAGATTCATTCTTAAACATCAAGCCATCTCGCCTTGCTACCGAATCGGATATCAATAACCGTATTTGTTCTTACGTTAGATGAAGTTGGCTGACACAGGCTTGTAGAGGAGCATCAAACAAGTGTTTGGACTGATGACTACAACAAGGTACTTTATATAGAATACCATATTTTAGCGGGTATATTGGAATATCTAATTATGTTTAAATCACTACAATAAAATGTAGAATATATTTTTTTCCTTTCCGTAATTACATTCCAGGCCATTAAAATTGTTACATCTCGAAGATTACGTGCTACAGACGCGAAATTTAACTGACAGGAAGAAGATGCTGTGATATGCAAATGATTAGCTTTTCAGAGCATTCATATAAGGTTGGCGACACCTACAACGTGCTGACATGAGGAAAGTTTCTAACCGATTTCTCATACACAAACAGCAGTTGACCGGCGTTGCCCGGTGAAACGCTGATTGTGATGCATGGTGTAAGGAGTAGAAATGCGTGCCACCACGTTTCCGACTTTGATAAAAATCGGAGTGTAGCCTATTGCGACTGCGGTTTATCGTATCGCGACATTGGTGCTCGCGTTAGTCGCGATCCAATGACTGTTAGCAGAATATTGAATCGATGGGTTCAGGAGGGCAATACGGAACGCCGTGCTGGATCCCAACGGCCTCGTATCACTAGCAGTCGAGATGACAGGCATCTTATCCGCATGCCTGTAACGGATCGTGCATACTAGTCTCGATCCCTGAGTCAACAGATGGGAACGTTTGCAAGACAACAACCATCTGCACGAACAGTTCGACGACATATGCAGCAGCATGGACTATCAGCTCTGAGACCATAGCTGCGGTTACCCTTTACGCTGCATCACAGACAGGAGCGCCTGCGATGGTGTACGTAACGACGAACCTGGGTGCACGAATGGCAAAACGTCATTTTTTCGGATTAATCCAGGTTCTGTTTACACCATCATGATGGTCGCATCGGTATTTAGCGACATCGCGATGAACGCACATTGGAAGCGTGTATTCGTTATCGCCATACTGGCGTATCACCCAGTATGGAATGTCATTGGTTACAATTCTCTGTCACCTCTTGTTCGCATGGACGACACTTCGAACAGTGGCCGTTGCAATTCAGATGTGTTACGATCCGTGGGTCTACCCTTCATTTGAGCCCTGCGAGACCCTACATTTCAGCAGGATAATGCTCGACCGCATGCCCTCGCCAGCACATTTTCCAGATCTCTGACGAATTGAAAACCTCTGGTTAATGGTCGCCGAGCAACTGGCTCGTCACCATACTCTAGTCACTACTCGTGATGAACTGTGGTATCGTATTGAAGCTGCTTGAGCATCTGTACTTGTACACGCCATCCAAGCTCTGTTTGACTCAATGCCCAGGCGTACCAAGGCCGTTGTTACTCAGGATCTATTCATCCAAATTGCGTGAATATGTAATCACATGTCAGTTCGAGTATATTTGTCAATGAATACCCATTTATCGTCTGCATGTATTCTTGGTGTAGCAATTTTAATGGCCAGTAAGACCCTGCGATGGCAAAAGTGATGGGACACCTACAAATATCGCACTGGATCTTCGTTTGGCCAGCGATGTCCACCAAGTCGATACAGTATGGAATCAACAAGTCGTTGAAGGACCCCTGTGAAAGGCTGTTTTGTCTATGGCGTCATGCTACTTACTGCACTGTCGCTCTCCGTCGAAGGTTCGAATCCTCCCTCGAGCATACGTGTGTGTGTGTGTGTGTGTGTGTGTGTGTGTGTGTGTGTTGCTCGTATGATAAGTTGGTTCAAGTAATTTTCAAACCTAGAGACCGGTGACTACAGTAGTTTGATGCCAATGGCTTACAAACATTTGACCATTTTTGAAGACCGTAGCAATACTCAGCCCTGCTACCAGTATAGCCGTCCGTAGCTGTGGAAGTGCCTGGATTTTATTCGCGAACTAGCCTCTCGATTATGTTCCATGAATGCTCGATGGGATTCATGTCGGGCGATCTAGCAGACAAATCATTCTCTGGAAATGTGCAGATTGTTTTTCATATCAGTCGCCAACAACTGTGGCCCAGTGACGCGGTGCACTGTCTTCCATAAAAATTTGGAAACATGATGAACGTGAATGGCTGCACATAGTCTCCAAGTAAGCGAACAGAATCATTTCCAATCAATCATCTGTTCAGGTCATCCTGTAAAAACAAGCCTCACTTTGTTGACAACTTGGATCCATAGCTTTGTGTGGTCTGAACTACCCCAATCGCACAAACAGATCCAAACGACGGAAGGGACTCGTCCAACCAGACCACAGAATTCCACTCGTCCAGGATCCAAGCAGGACGGCCACGAGGCAAGGAGAGGCGCTACATGCGATATCGTGTAGCTAACAAAGACGGTCTCTTTCCATACTGCCATATTGCAGCGTACAGTCGCGACGAATAAGCTTGTTCTACGCTATGCTGCTGGTCAGTTAGGACTGACAACTGTAGGAAAAGGCAACGGTTCTCCTTCATTAAGTGTAGGCCGTCCAACGCTGCGTTCTCCATAAGTGATAATGTCTGAACTGTGGTATTCTCTGCTCATTGTTGACAATATTGAGTTCGAAATATTGAATCCCCTAACGATTTCCGAAATCGAATGTTTCATACAGATGGCATGTGCAAACAGTGCAGTAGCATAGGGCCCCACGCTTGTAGGGGAAAGCCATTAGAAATGTCACCTGTAATTTTGTTTTTGAAATTACGTTTAATGTGATGTAATTCGAGAATATACCCGTTGTGACACGACTGTGGCTACTGTAGTACAACTCAAAATTAGAAAATTACGCCTGTATTCGACTCGAAGGTATTGTGGGTTATATGAGCGCCAAACTCCTACTCGTAACTGCCGTGACGTAGGGACAGGCTAATTAAGGGAAATAAGGGATGAAATGATCGTGTGGTCTTTATTGGCGGAGTCCCCATCGGAGTTCGGCCGCCTACTGCAAGCTTTTGATTGACATCACTTCGGCGACTTGAGCGTCGATGATCATGAAAGTGATGATTTATTGATCATCTCAAATTGATTTTCTTATTGTTTGACATCTCGTCCGGTAGGCGATCTATAAATATTTTTCAGCTGATCAGATTATAAATCTAATGTGTTGATCGCAATTTTTATTTAATATAATTACCAGTTTCGAGTCATCTTTAACGCATTCTCAAATAGAAACAACAGAAAATAATCATATTATACGTAATACATTATTACGTACACAAGAATAGCTCGATAACATCCTTACAATTACTTTCTTATAATTATATTCATACCATTTTGGTCAATTCAATGAACATTTGCCAAACACATTATGATTAGTTTTATATGCCAGCAAAAAGCATTATAAATTTTTATTTTAGTTTTGAGTGGATACTGATCATATTGACAAATCCTGAAAAACATTTGAGAACCTTTCTTGATTTTGAATTTTATTAAATGGATGGTTTCCGATAACTTTCCTTATTTTTTGTTACTAATATTTTTGTAATTTTCATACTTATTAAGATACCTTCTCCGATTATGTATTTCCCTATAACAGCAGTAGCTTTGATGTAGTAAGTCTTTCGATATACTGATAGTAGAATAATTTTGAACCTCACGAGGATGTACACCCGGTGCTGGAGAGGGAGTGGGGAGGAGAGGATGCGGGAGAGCCCAGCGCTGAAGTTTAGCAGGCTGGGGCCGGCTCTGGTTTCATACGTAGCGTTCAAACTCTGTTAATGCCCGTCGTGTGGCCATCATCGTATCGGAAATCTTTCCATATAGGAGTGGAGCGGGCTGTTTGAGATCACGCCAATAAAGAGTCGCAGTTGCATTCAGCCAATAGTAATACAAGTTTGTAGTCGGGAAAGTGTGCCTCGGTTGCACAGTGGTAGAGTGCCAGACTACAAATCCAAAGGTCGCGGGTTCGATCCCCGCCAGGTCCCAGGATTTTTATCTGTCACTTTCCACTTCTTTCACCTCTGGCAGTATTGCTCATGTGAAAAATACCGAGTAGCACCGTGGTTCGGAACCCACGTTAAACTGTAGGTCTCCGTATAACTAGCTGGGTAAGTCAGTTCGAAGGTCGGAGGAAGGCAACGGCATACCACCTCCAAAACATGACTATGCCTAGTAAAGCACTGTGGTGTTCAAACCAATCTTCGGATTGTTGACTGCTTTACCTTTTTAGTCGGGAAAAGGGGAGTCCCAAGTGGAAGATGCTTACACGTTCCGGCGCATGCATTACAACGAAGGTCGACCTCCCAATAACCTTGGACAGAACCGGGGAGTGGGACCATACTAATTTATTTCTGAGATGTTGTCCCAGTGAAAAGAAATATGGGGTCTGTGCGATTGCAGCCCCCACAATCAAATATTTGGGCGCCCGAGTTGTTCCCATATATTCGCAGGTGCAAGCTCGACCAAATGGCAGTGGGCCATCCCCTTTCTGGAGGAATCGGACTCAGGAGCACGATGTCCTCTGCGTCACATTCTATATGAATCGCCGACTACAAATGACCTTGCAATGCACCACCCTGCTATACCTTGGGCGCGCGATACTATTGTATCTGTATCCGTGCACATCACTGTCCTATGAGCTATATCACCTCATAACAGTGCTTGATTAAACATGGCACTTCAACTATCAAACAAGCTTCGGAAACAGTATACGAATATAACAGTCCATCGGAGTCGACTAGTACAATAACCAACTCAAATCGACTTCTAATAATAGACAGCCTTAATTGCAGATCTTATATTTATTGACAAGTTTCGCCTTTTACAGAGATAATTAGAAACATTAAAACACTGCCTCCTTACCAGTCATCTTGTGAATTCGACACTGCCTGACTATGGCACTCTAGTGTTGTGGCCTTCACTTCTGAGACTGGTTTGATGCAGCTTCCCATGCTAACATGTCCTCTCAATAAGAATGGCAACCACATTTTTTTGTTTTTTTGTTTTGCGCCTTCTTACTGTATTCGTCTGTCGATCTCCCCCTCGAGTTTTACTCATATATTTCCCTCCGATGCTAAATTGACGATTCCTTGACGTCCCAGAATGTGTCCTATCAAACGTGCCCTTCTCTTAGCCAAGATATGCCAGAAATTTCCTTTCTCCCCAATTCTCTTCAGGACATCCTCATTAGTTACGCGATCTACCCACCTAATGTTCAGCATTCGACTGTAACACCTCATTTTAAATGCTCCTAAAATCTTTGTCTTAACTCCTTACCGTCCACGTTTCATTTCCGAACAATGCTACACTTTACACAAATGCTTTCAGATAAGACTTCCTAACATTTAAATTAACTTTGATCTCAACAAATTCATTATCTTCAGAAATGCTTTTCTTGCCACAGCCATTCTGAATTTTATATCTTCTTTACATTGGACCGTCAGAAATTATGTTGCTACCCAAATTAAAAAAAGAAAAAAGAATCTCATCTGCCACTTTTATTGTGTCATTACCTAATCCAATTATTTCAGCATCGCCTGATTTTTCTTAAACTACATTCCACTACACTCGTTTTTCTCTTGTTAATATTCATTTTATTAATTCTTTTCAAGACAGTGTCCAATCCGTTAAATTGTTCTTACAGATCCTCTACTGTCTCTGAAGGAATTACAATGTCATCGGAAAAGCACCAAATTTTTTTTGTTCTCTCTGAAGTTTAAATCCTTCTACAAAATTCTCTTTGTTATCATTCCCGACTTGCTCAATATACAGATTTAATGACATTAGGAAAAGTGTACAACCTATCTGGTTGTGTCTCTTTCATGCCTTTCTAGTCTTATATCCGCTGTCTTGGTTGTTATGCAAGTTATATATAACTTTTCGTTCAATAATTTTACCCCTGCTACCTTCGGAACTTGTATTCCACTCAAATCTATAAAATCTGAAACCGTAGGTTTTCCTTTCCTTAATCTATCTTCTAAAATAAGTCGTAATTTATTGCTTTGCGTTTTTCTACATTTCTCCTAAATCCGAAGTGATATTTCCGATGGTAGGTTTCTACCAGTTTTTCCATTTGTCTGGAAATATTTCGTGTTAGTATTCAGTGTTGGGAAAGTCAGACATGAAGAAACTGTTCCATCTTGTGTGGAAAATGTGTGAGACAGGGGAAATAGCCTCGGACTTCGAGAGATTAATGATAATGTATAACAGCCAACCTGTTGCGTAAAATTTTAACGTTCTCGACCTGGTTTCGTTACCGCTAATGGTAACTTGATCAATATAAAGTTCACATGAGAAACATGACGTCAAAGTTACATCTTACAAGCAAGATTGCTCAGGTTATAAATTGTAAAAAAATAACATTGTCCTTAAAATATAATCAAAATCAGGAACAACGGTGTGGTGTAAAGGACGTGTTTATCAAATCAATTTTATTTTCCTTCTGATGAAGTTACTCGTAGCGGAAACGAAACCAGAAGGTTTTAAGATTTCTGATGCTCCCCCAAAAAGGAGAAAGGCGCCTTCAAAAGTGAAACGCCAAGATCGCGAAATAGTTATTTTTAAGTGGCATACTACGCTTATTACTTCAACCAAGATCGCTAGTTTATTTGCTGGTTGTTTTCGATGAACTGTGTCATCATCTTCAGAAAAATTGGTGACGTAAATTTTAATCGTTTGACAACGTTCATTTTCTTATACTACATCCGCCAGTTGTGAGGCGGATAGCTCAGTCGGTAGAGCGCTTGCCCGCAAAAACCAAAGATCCCGATTTTGAGTCCCCATTCCGGCACACAATTTTAATCTGCCAGAAAGTTTCATATCAGCGCACACTCCGCTACAGAGTGCAAGTTTCATACTTCAACAAATAAATAAATAAAACTTTCTAAATATGATATAGTTCATCAGAAAAAAAACAGCAAATAAACTAACGATCTTGTCTGAAGTGTTATATGTATATATTTCGGAGGACTATGTCACCATCATCTGGTCATATCACATTTCATAAATTAGTCATCTTTCGCTGGGGCTGACGCTATCCTACGTTGAGCGCGGACGCTTATAAGCGAAAGTGTTAATAAAGGGACATAACATAATACGTGCACCATAGCACTTAGTCTAAATGTGATACACGTATTATTTTATCTCCATTTGTAAAATAAGATGTTGTTGTTGTTGTCTTCAGTCCGGAGACTGGTTTGATGCAGCTCTCCACAATATCCTATCCTGAGCAAGCCTCTTCATCTCCACATAAGACCGACAACGTACATCTGTCTGAATCTGCTTACTGTATCCACCTCTTGGTCTTCCTCTGCGATTTTTGCCCCACACACTTCCCTCTAATGCTAAATTCACAATTCCTTGATGTCTAAGAATGTGTCCTACCAATCTATCCCTTCTTTTAGTCAAGGTATGCCAGAAATTTCTTTTCTCCCCAATTCTGTTCAGTACCTCCTCATTAGTTACACGATCCACCCACCTATTTCCTGATGATCACATCCTCCTGAGTAGTCCCCGCCCGGAGATCCAAATGGGGGACTATTTTACCTCCGGAATATTTTACCCGAGAGGATGCCATCATCATATGTTCATACAGTAGAGCTGAATGTCCTCGGGAAAGGTAACGGCTGTAGTTTCCCCTTGCTTTCAGCCGTTCGCAGTAGCTGTGTGGCAAAGCCACATTAGCTGATGTTACAAGGCCAGCTCAGTCAATCATCCAGACTGTTGCGCCTGTAACTACTGAAAAGGCTGCTGCCCCTCTTCAGGAACCACACGTTTGTCTGGCCTCTCCACAGATACCCCTCCGCTGTGGTTGCACCTACGGTACGGCTATCTGTATCGTTGAGGCACGCAAGCCACCCCACCTCGGTAATGTCTGTGGTTCATGGGAGTGGAAATGGAAATGGAATGGAAATAAGATGACCAACATAAAATGCGATATGTCGATCCTGGCGTTTCACTTTTGAAGAATATTAATCCATCAGATCGCCTCCAAAACCTGCGCGACAGGTAATGTCAGCGTCAATAAATAAATATAATCTTTGCAATCAAGACGGTCGTTTATCAGAAGTCAGTTGATTACTAGTTTATCCGGATACGATAGAAATATATGTAGTCGTAAAGCAGTGGACAGTTTAAGAGAGTAAGTTATGGGTGTCCACGTCCACATCGCGTGACTGCGGCGCTTGGCATTCTCCGGTAGGTGAGTGGATGCACGTTCAAGGCACGTGTGTGGGGGACGCTTTACGAGACAAGCGGTAGGCTCCCCCCCCCCCCCCCCGGCCCAGCTATCGCCTCGGCAGACTGCGCAGAGGAGCGCCGGGAGTGGGGCAGTAATTGAAAAGGAAAGCGGAACCCGCGCCTCGCAAAGGCGCCGCCAGCGCTGCGGCGGCGCCTAATGAAAACTGATGACGCCAATTACCCGCCGCCGCCCTTCACGGCGCATGCGCGCGGGGCACGCCCTTCCTGCCCAGCGCAGGTCGCGGGCAGACACACGGCGCCTGAAGCAGCGCAGACGAACACGACATGGGTATCGCATTTTAGCAGTGGCGGCGCTAGACGAAAACTGGGCGTCGGCGCACTCGTCTTGCGAGGCCCCGTTTAATTTTTCATTAATGAAGAAAATGTTAAATAAGCTGAATTACACATCAATAATCATTATATTAAAATTCTATTAGTATAATATACCAGTATTACTGCAATGACAAATATTACAATAAACAAAATTAAAGGAACTTTTCACCCTTTCGTCTCACTGAAATTTTTTAAGATCACATCTTGATACTAGCCGCTGTTTCGGCTTCACTTGATAGTACTGACAACGCAGATAGTCTTTCTTGGATCATTGTGCTTTTCAAGTTAGACTTAATCAATTTTAACTTTGTGAAGCTTCCCTCGACCGAAGCTGTACTGACTGGAACTGAGAATGATTCTGATTGTTATATAAACATTTGGATATACTTCTTCCAAATCGTTTTTTAAAATGTACTAAAGAAATTATTCTGCGAGTATTTAACTAAAAATTGCATCACTGATGCACTCATACTGCATACTTGGTCCGCTGCCGGGAATGGCCGAGCGCACTAAGGCATCATACCACGGTGAGCGAGATCGCTCTCGCCGGGGGTCGAATCCCACCCTTGGGTACGAATGTTGTGTTCGTCCATTTCTTAAGCTAATGTAAGCTAGATGTAGGTCGTCGCTACATAACCTAGAAGTTGAAAAGCGCCAGTAAACATCAAATATAAAAAAGGAACAAAAAAACTAAAATTTTGACAATGTTTTGCGAGGCCCCCACAGGCGCGAGGCCGTCGGCGGTGGCCGACGTTGCCGACGCCTAGCGCCGCCACTACATTTTAGAATTTTTTTTTATATTTATGGTACGTGAAATTCAGAACATAAATAACAATGAGTCAACGCCATTCGACGCAACTCTCAAAAATTCTCGATAAAATCGACTTTGAAGTTTTGCAAGTACACGTAAGTACCAATAATTAAAACAGTTCCAGCATCTGCTGGTGTAGCTCAGGTGACCGGCCGCCGTGGCTCAGCGCACCGGTCAGGGGGCTCAACGTCCTCTGTAATAAAAAGCTGAGCCAAATGATCGAACTGAACCGACGACCGCAAAAAATAGATCTAACTGACAAAAAAAGTGATAGCCTTCGTGCCTCACAACCGTAGGGTCAGTGGATCGAATCCTGCAGGAAGGGATTTTTTATTTTTATTTCTTCGTTGTTTTCGAAAACTTACACAATATTGATATCGAACGGTAAGTTTTATGAAAAATGAACGTATTTTTGTTTATTCGTAATTTTCTATCGTATATATTATTTCTCCAATACTCTGAGAATTTTCAGCTATCAGTCGATCTTTTTTAAAATTCTTTTTTGGCAAATCATGACTTCGGCCAGTAACTGGCCATTATCAATGCTAAAAAAGTACAAGAGAAACACATTGTTACTAAATGAAAATGTTACGTAAGTACCACTTGTGACATTACAACAGACGTAACAATGTTCTTATTAATTATACATGCCATGTGTTTAACTGTAGATGTTATTAATATGGAAAAACACCACGCCAAGTATGACAACTGGACATCTCTGCCTTTCAAAACTACGTAAACACTATTTCAAAAACGAAAGTGGTGACGTCATACAACATCATTTGGGCATGTGCTACCCTCTACAGTATAACGAATATAACAGTTTTTATCAGCAGAATAGATAAAATAGAGAATCTATAGATAAAATAGAGAATCTATTCTGCTGATAAAAAACTGTGATATTCGTTATACTGTAGAGGGCAGCACATGCCCAAATGATGTTCTATGACGTCATAGATACAATAGAGAATCTATAGATAAAATAGAAAATCTATTCTGCCGATAAAAACTGTTATATTCGTCATACTGTAGAGGGTAGCACATGCCCAAATGATGTTCTATGACATCACCACTATCGTTTTTGAAATAGTGTTTACGTAGCTTTGAAAGGCAGAGATGTCCAGTTGTCATACTTGGCGTGGTGTTTTTCCATATTAACAACATCTACAGTTAAACACATGGCATGTATAATTAATAAGAACATTGTTACGTCTGTTGTAATGTCAAAGTGGTACTACATTTTCATGTAGTAAAAATGTGTTTCTCTTATACCTTTTTAGCATTGATAATGGCCAGTTACTGGCCGAAATCATGATTTGCCACTAAAGAATTTTATAAAAGATCGACTAATAGCTGAAAATTCTTAGTATTGGAAACATATCACAGTCGTGGAGCGCAAACCATGGAAAGTAACCTGATATTATTTCTCATCGGTGTTTTTTTGTGGGTACGCCATATGTCCCTTATTACTTAGCCGAAATTAATGATTGAGGTATCATTTTCAAGTTTTCGATCTCCACTAATGACGAAAAATACACAGATAGTTTAAAGTTATTGTTTTCACAAGAAAATTTATTTTAGAAAAATTTGTACTCTTTGTGCAATCTACGTTGACACCCGGCGAACGATCGTAAATAAGACATGTACTTACGTTTGCTACCATCAGCCACCACGCCGAGTATAATTATGTTAATTGGAAATCTACGCTAATCAGGGATTAATTAATGGGTTAAGATTAGTGGTGACTCACTTAGGCGAGTACATCATCACTGCTAAATTCATTGACTGCGATAAAACGGTTATAATATCCCGCATTAACCTCACACCTTCTGATCCAACCATGCCATTCCAAACGATAAGAAGACAATTCCCAATAAAGTAGCCTTCGCTATGACCATAAGTAAAGCACAAGGTCCGACGCTTCAAAGGGTAGCATTATATTTAACATAACCAGTTTTCTTGCATGGACAGTTAGTTACACGTGGCTTTTTTCACGAGTTCGGTCATTCAGTGATATTTATCTTTGTGCTAAAGACACATTATAATTAATAATATCGTTTTCAAAAAAGTTTTGAAAAATAAACAAGTTTTCAAAAAATAAAATAAACATGAAAACTACAAAATTTGATTTTTATGAGTTTCACAATTAATCATATAGTATTTAATTATATATATTTTTTTACAATGAGACTAATATTTGCTACTACTATTCAAAGTTTATTATATTTTATTCGCATGTATCTACCTTATCTTCATTGCTATCTTACTTATCTCTGACTGTCAGGATAGAGTGTGAATTATTTGCACGGGTCAACCAGTATTTTATGAAATAATGGTGGTTTCAATAAAAAAAAGTTTCATTTATTACAGTACTGGCTTCACTATTAATTGACGACGGTAGTCTTTGATTGTTAAGTTAGTGAAGAGTTACGACGCTGTTTTTGGAACGTCATTTCCATAGCTACTAATGGCTTTCCAAGCAGCTAATCTACTCAATCATCGTTTAGGTGCAAACAAGATGTTCAGCTCGTCTACATATACGTAAACAAACACGGACAGTTGGGTCCCATAAGCTATACAAACATTTTGAACAAAAATGTACACAACACGTGTAATTAGAGATCCCAAAATGTTCAAATATTTGTTAAGCTTATGGGACTTAACTACGGGGTCATCAGTCCCTAAACTTACAAACTACTTATGAACTAGCTACAACTAAGGACGGCAAAAATATCCATGCCCGAGGGGGGATTCGAACCCCCGATCGTAGTGGCCGTGCAGACCGTGACTGGTGCGCTTCACTCCCCTCGGCCACCGCGGCCGGCATCCCAAAATGTTTTATATAACTGAATTCGATAACAATGGAAAAAAATCGTCACAGCGGGAATCGAACCACAGAGTATTGGGGTTATGGGGCCAGAACGCTACCGCCTGAGCTACACCGGCAGGTATCACAAGCGATTTAATTTTTAATACTTACGTGTACTTGCAAAACTTCAAAGTTGATTTTTTGTGAATTTGTGAGAGTTGCGTCAAATGGCTTTGGCTGACTATTATTTAAGTTCTGAACATCGCGTACCATAAATATCACAAATTTCTAAAATCTGATACCCATGTGGTCTTCTGTCAGTCTGTCTCGTCTAAGCTCGCCGCAACGTACTTCTCATACTACTCTTGGAGATGATTCTCTTAAATTAATACAACCACGTAAATATTTCTGCTTTAATCCAAAAAACTCTTTAGGTCGGGTATTTATGATTTTTAAAATAGTACACACTAGCTGAAAACTCGGTATTGCCTGCGTAAATATATTCATTTTTCCACTCGGACATTAAAAACGGGGGAAAAATCGGAAAAGATTTGATCTTCATGTATTCATGAAAACAGCTTAGAAATTATGAAACAGTAAAACAAAGAAATGTGCATGTCAGTACTTATGACATAAATATCCTAGACTGTGTGTCCTACAACAGTATAATTTTCCAGATTTGTAGTGTAATATTAGGAAACTGTCTGCTATGAATAAATAGTGGATGAATGAAGTCTCGTACATCACGTGTCGCATGATAGGAAAGTTTTTGTGACTCACTGTTTACGACGTCATGTCTCCTGAAGTATGTCTCGTAGGAAGTTTTTAATCCCCCTTGTCTGATAATAAGCAACATGTGTACCACGTTTAGTTGAAATTGGTCTAGAATTTTAAGAGGAGATATGGAAAAATAGCGTATGATGTAGCAGGGAAATTTCATTGTTTATGACGTCATATTTCATGAAATGTATTATGATGTAAATTCTAAGGTACATTCAGTGGTATATGTGCCCAATGTCTGCAAAATCTGTCGTAAATGGTGTTAGAAGTAAAGACGTAATAAATCGAAACCTCGTGCGTGATGATGCGGTTTGTCATGAACGAAATTGTGTATGACTTCATGACTATATGTCAAATTGTGATATAATATCGAAGGAACATTCAGTGGTATGTATGGGTAAGGTGTGACTTGTCCCGCGAATACACTTTACAGCTTACAAGTATTAACTTTTAACGTCATGACAAATCATGAACATCGGAAAAGTAGTAAGCGATAAACTTTTTCCTTTCATCATGTTGTTGGGGTTGTCAGCGAGAAAAGTTTCGTAAAGATTTAAAATTTTATTACAAGTCGCTAAGTGCTCTCATGGTCAAATAGTTGACGAATAATATAACGTTATCAAGCGCCGCAAGATGGGCAGTTGATATCGTCTGAACTATGTATCAAAAGTGATTTTTGAAACCATAGCAAATGATTCTTGATCATAAAGAATATTTATACAAAATTTTGTTGAAATCGGTCCAGTAGTTTAGTAGGAGATGTGGAACATACATACATACACACATCTCCACATACACACATACAGCCTATTTTATAAGATATATATATATATATATATATATATATATATATATATATATATATATATATTGATTGAAGAATCAAAGTAATTAGTACAGGCATGCGTATGCAACCACACAGAGATGTGTAAACAGAGAACGACGTTGCGGTCGGCAACGACTGTACAATAGATATCTGGCGCAGGCGTTTTATCGGTTACTGCTGCTACAATGCCAGGTTATCACACGTTAAACGGGTTTGAACGTGGTGTTATATCAGGCGCTGACATCCAAAAAACTACTGTCCAGCTAATACGTTCATTACGAGAAATTTTAGTAAAATATTCACTCTCTTCATAAAAGAGAAAGTCGTTTTTAAAGCTACTTATCCTTTCTAAAGTCTTCATGTTGTCTTGGAATTCTTGCAGTTTAGTGTTCACAGTGAAATTTAACTTGAAATATTGTTTCAGGTTCCAAAAATTCCTAGAATATAGTATTTTTAGTTTTATTACCTTCAATTCACACACCGAAAAAGAATCTTCTTGTTACACCAAACTCAATTCTGGCCACTTTACAACTTACATTTTCACATTACAACTGCCTGCAGTCAACAACTCATAACTGACTTCTGCTAACAACAAATGTCAACTCATAACTGGCTACTAACTCATAACAGAACAACACCACTTGCACTGTATTCACATCATATTATATACACTGTGTCAAGTAACAGTCTATATCATGAGATCAGTTACAATACGTGAACATATGATGATTTGCATTATTAAATAAATAAAAGTTAAATATTGAATAAAGGCTTACAATAATATTCTGATTCCTTATAGTCGAGTCCATGCCATGTCGTGTTGCTACACTCTGTGTCCTCGTGGGGTCCATCTTATTTCTTCTTCTAATATATAAAGCAGAGCATATGTTTGTTTGTGTGTACGTGTTGCATACAGATCTACAGTTTTGTTCCAATCTTTATCAAAATTTGGACACGTCAGCCTCAATCCACGAGGACGGTCGCCGTAAGTATAAGAATCACGTACAACACATTGTTCACGAGTTATGTCGTCATAAACAATGAGATGCGCGAAAAACTGCTGCATTAAGCAACAATGCTGCTCATTTTCTCCTAAATCACTGGACCGATTTTAGCCAAATTTGGTATACATATTCCTTGCGTGAGATAAAAATTGCTGTAGGAGTAAGAATCACATACGACACATTGTTTAGGAGATTTAACGTCATAAGCAATATGAGTTCCAAGAAACCGCCACATAATGCGACGAGACTTTATAAATACACTATATGAGAATGACAAGCGACTTAGCGACTTGCAAAAACTTGAAACATATTTTCAAACCTTCATCATACTTTTTTTATCGCTGACAACCACATCAAAATAATGAAAGGAAAAAAGTTCCTCGCTTACTACTTTTTCGCTGTTTATGGAGTAAAACTACGGCATTCGGTATGACGTTACAATTCATAATTTCCACACTAAAAATTATAGCCGCAGGAAGTGTTACAGACGGTATACAAACATGCAGCTAAATTTACCTTCGTAATTCTATCACAGAACGAGAAGTAGATAAAGAGATATAAGTAACGTTAATGGAAAACCGCCCTATCATGCACAAGGTTTTAATCTATTACTTCTTTACTACTAACTGCATTCGTAAAAGATTTTATCACCATGCAGTACTTATGCAAATGAATATATACCTACTAAATTAAACAATTTTACAACATATAATTCAATACAAATGAGATCGTATATTCTGCGATGGGTAGTAACCGTTCACATCATGCACCACATCTCAATATATTTACGTATTTAGTACTAAGACACTCCTGTATTCCAGTCAGCTGAAAGAAATTCCTGATGTTGACAACGGTGAATCAACTGTAAAGCGAACTCGGTTGTAGGCGAAAGCAAGAGACTTCTGTAGAGCTACAGGGAAAAGAAGAAAATGAAACAGTGTACATCGATTACCCATTATTTCAGGCAGATCTACCTTTTAACTTCAAAAGTCTGTAGTTTTCAGTGAGACATTTTCTATTACCATTAATAAATCACCACTAAAAATGTCTGCTGAACTTCAATTACACGATAAATCAGTCAAACCTTAAGGTCGTAAATTACGAACAACTTAGACTGGAGAGAACACACAGAAAATATTGTGGGGCTGGCGAACCATAGGTTACGTTTCATTGGCAGAACGCTTCGAAGATGCAACTGCCTACATCACACATGTGCGTCCTCTCCTGGAGAACTGTTGTCCAGTGTGGGACCTTACCAGGTGGGACTGACGGAAGGCATTGAGAAGGTTCAGAGAAGGGCAGCTCTTTTTGTTTTATCACATTACTGGGGGGAAAGCGCCACGGAAATGTTGCACGATTTGAGGTAGAAATCATTAAAAGAACGACGTTAATTCGTTTCGGCGAGTTCTGTTTGAGAGATTTCAATCACAGTCTTTTACTCCTAATTGTGAAAATATTTTCCTACCACCCACCTATTTCATCAATCTCTCCTTACGAGATACTGATTTTTATTTTCGGCAGTGCTATTTCAAAGTCTTTATTTATTGAAACACTGCCTTTCGGTTCGTCTCTAAGGTTCTTCGGCCGATTTTCCTGCTCGAGTGGCTGGCATTTTCAAAGAGTCATGCTCCATTGCTGATGGCGGACTGGAATGGGGCTTGCGGCCACACACTTAATGTACGTTGCGCACCATCGTTCGAGGGCTTTTTCGTGGTCACTATCGGTGCTTTTCTTCCCTTGCTGTCTGTAACGGTCGTTCACTACAGCACGGGAATCGAGCATAGGTACGCGTTGAGGCTTTCCTTTTTCTTGTTGAAGCTTTTTTCCTGTTTGTGTACGTCATTATCTTCATTCAACGGGAGACTGCGTTAGCTGTTTTCCACAGTAAGAACATTCATGTTGCTGAATCTACGTATTTATTCTGCAAATCACTTTTAAGTGACTGGAATAGCGTTTATCCAACCGGTTTCGTAACATTTTTCTACCGTTCCAGTTTCTAGTAGCGCATGGGGGAAAAAAAGAAACAGCCAAACCTTTCATTTTTTGGTCTGATTTCTTTCATTTTACTGTTATGATGATCTTGTCTCACAACGCAGGTGGGTGATAGCAACACAATTTAGCGCGGAAATTCAAGTACAAATTTTTAAATTAAATATACAAGGAGACCAATCTACATGTACATGTTAACTGTGCAAATCACATTTAAGAGCCAGGCAGACTATTTTTCTAAGCGAATGATGTGACAAGTAATGAAAAAACGTTGTATGCTACCTCAGTCAAGTAGCTACATACAAATGGGAATACGGCACTTTCAGCCTCTTATTACCATCTGTTGAGCATCAATATTCTCTTTAGTAAAGACAAAATGTCATCAAGAATATTATAATTCATTACACAGCACTGTATAGTGGTTCACAATTTTTATTGTGTGTAAGTGATACACGTGGAGGAGCTGGCGACCATTAATCTTGTTAGCGAAGTAAAACATTTTTATCCCATTACTTCGCCTGAGATTGCACTGTCTCCCATAAGAGAGGACCAACAGCGTAGGTATTAGACTGAGCCTGCCGAATGCTTGAAGCCACCCACCTGACACATCTGCTGTGCGGGTCAGCCTGTGAAGGCAACTTTGTCGGTCGCAGCAGGGTCGTGGTATCCACAAATGTTCAAATGTTTGTATAGCTTATGGGACTTAACTAAGGGGTCATCGTCTGGTTCACTGACGGGTCAAAATCAGACCAAGGTGTTTGAGCCGGGGTATATGGGGTGCAGCCTAGACTGGAGGGCGTCATCTCTCTAGGAAAACTGGCCTCAGTATTCCAGGCCGAAATCACTGCCATCTGGGCGTGTGTGGAGGAGAATTTGCGTAGGTGCTACAAAGATCGTAGCATTTATATCTATTCAGACAACCAGGCAGCCCTGAGATCACTGGCAGCTCCTGCAACAAGGTCTAAAATTGTTGCAGAATGTCACAGGGTTCTGATAGAGCTAGGGGAAAGCAATAGAGTAAACATATTGTGGGTCCTTGGCCGCTAGGGGATCAGTGACAACGAACATGCCGACAGATTAGCCAGGATGGGGACAGAGACTCCATTTTTTGGACCGGAACCTGTCCTGACAATCACCAACGCAATGATCAAATTGGAGCTACGTAACTGGCTCAGAAGACAGCACGTAGAATATTGGACCAAAGTCCATCAACAAAAACATGGCAAGGTAATGATGCCAAAGCCATGTTTTAAAAGAAGCTCTGCAATCCTGGGTCTGAACAGGAGAGAGATTAGACTCATGGTTGGATTGCAGACAGGCCATGTGAATTTAAAAAAAACACCTACATACAATGGGAATAACAGAAGAGGACCCTAAATGTAGGATCTGTGATGACGGTGATGAAACTGCATCACACTAATCTTCTAATGCATTGCATTGGAGAATAAAAGGCACAGAATATTTTGGACAACCAGACCCGAAGAAATTGTGTCTAATAAAGAACTGGTAAAGGGACTCCTTGCACTGTTCAAGGGCATTGGTTGGCTTTACCAGATATACAGGGAGCGATACCGCACAATAAACTTAGTTTCGGTGCGGGCAGTGGCGGGTTGGACCAAGACTGTTTTGGCTTCCCTGGGAAAGTCCATCAATCAATCAATCAAGGGGTCATCAATCCCTAAACTTACAAACATGAACTAGCTTATACTAAAGACGGCTCAAACATCCATGCCCGAGTGAGCCATTCGAATCCCCGACGTGGAACGGCCTCGCACATCGTAGCATAGCGCCTCAATGCGCTCGGCCGCTCGGCCGCTCTGCCGCGGCGTGTTATCTAACCTGTGTGCATATGTAGGTTAATAATTTGTGTCAACTCCAGTTGCGCTGGTGATTGTTCCCAATTACTGATTTCCGACATCCCCTTTTGATACTGCTCATGGCAGATGAAGCCCTTATAATATAATTTAATTCCACCATTAGTCAGAAAGTTTTCCACGACTTATAATGACTAAACTTTATACTCATGAAGTATTTTGGAAATGAGTACTTGTTATAATGACTTCACTATAACACTAAATATTTGTGGTGGAGCAGCATTAGTGCCAGGTAGAGCTAACACAAACAAGGAAATGAGCTACAAATTTTTTCACCTGAAATGTACAAGTGGAAGAAAGTTGAAAATGGGAGACCTGTTTTACCAATTCGCTTCGCAATTCTCAATTTTTTGTTCACATAAATTTTTGACGTGGTTCAATTCCTACAAAATAAATTAAAAAAAAATTAAGAAAAAAAGCTCCAGTAAAGTTGTAAGACTTTACTAGACAGATTTCCAACGAAGAAGATATTTGAGCTGAACATGGTTTCAGCATATGAAACGGGTAAGTCCATTTCGCGATATAATCGATTAACGTTTAGTGAAATGAACATGAAATCTCCTTGAAATCAAACTCTTTCAGCGCGTCAACTTCTAGTGGTGAAATTAGTAATTGGAAAAGCGGCAAATCTCATGTAAGAACATTATGTAATACCAACCAAAGAAATTCGAAAATCGAGACTTTTTCACTTTGAGTTAAAGCCTATTTTCTGTATTGTTTGAATATGACCCTATTTCTACTCCATTTGGTTACACTGTACATTCATTAAAAACACGTTATTTCAAAATATTCGGGACGGTTGGTAAATAACGGGACAATTACATTCCGTATTTACTTTGTCGAGACAACAAGACAGCTGAGCTAAATAAGGGACGTTTGGTCACCCTAGACTATCTTACACCAAGGCTGAACATGTTAATTACTTAAAACGAATGCTTTGGTTGTGGAATACTGAAATTTTATTATTATTATTATTACCAATATATTATTGTTGTTTGATTGAAAATTATTAAGGGATGAGTTTGGAGTGGGGCCCCAAGATTTGGATTGCCTAGGGGCCCACATAGGGTTTAATCCGGCACTGCTTAAAGCTGAGTAATTAGTTTCTAAAACATACTGAACGTTGTTCATTTTTCTTTCATAATAAATACCAAGAACCTATGAATGTGCACATGAACACTACAACACAGTAAGTAACTGATTACACTGTTAAATGACTGTAACAAGCCGGCCACGGTGGCCGAGGGGACTAAGGCGCTCCAGTCACGGTCTGCACGGCCACTACGGTCGGGGGTTCGAATCCCCCCTCGGGCATGGATATTTGTGCCGTCCTAGTTCGTAAGTAGTCCATAAGTAGTTTGTAAGTTTAGGGAGTGATGACCCCGTAGTTAGGTCCCATAGACTATACAAACGTTTGAACATTTGAATGTAACAAAATGAATCAGTTGCGATGAAGAGACAAGCTGCCTTTGGGTCTCATGACACTGTAAGCAGCATACCTTCCTGACCTTACGCATGCGCAAAGGCTGCTCTTTCCCACACCGTTTCAAACAGTTGAATATTTGTTACAATGAAGAATATAAATGTCATTCACCCTCAAAATTGAGAGACATTCCCAAAAGAGTCCAAATAACAATACAAAAGTCGTTGTTGTTTCCGTATCTGTTAAAAAGAAGATTAGGTGACAAAAACTTGCAGTCGGCCTGAAACCCAATACCTTCGACACCGCAGCTATGGGCCGTATGCGACAGCAGGCCACAGCTTGAACACCTCCGGAAGAAGGTGTCCGCTCCGGCTGACCGATTTGGCAACACAAAGGAATCTAAAAAAACTGATTGGCTGCAGTGATGAAGGACTTGTAGATGTTGTAAAATCCTTTATTTTTCTCTTTACGCTGGCGCGTTTCGGGCCCAGCCCATCATCGGAGCGCCTGGTGACAAAGTACAGGATACAGTATATATAGGTAAAATAGTTACAAAGACCAAAATTAAAAAAAAATTAAAAAAATTAATATATAAATAAATTAAAAAAACTCTGGTATTTACAATTATGAGGTACATACCTTTCCTGAATTGAGAACGGAAAAAGATGCATGTAAAAATTCATAATTCATTAACGATCAACATCAGCTGTACTTGTAACATAAACTGCTAACTCGATGGATAACATGCATCAAGCTAGCAACTTATGTTATAAGTACAGCTGATGTTGACCGTCAATGTATTATGAATTTTTACATGCATCTTTTTTCGTTCTCCATTCGAAATATGTTCAAATGTTTGTTAAGCTTATGGGACTCAACTACTGCGTCATCAGTCCCTAAACTTACAAACTACTTATCAACTACCTTATACTAAGGACGGCACAAATATCCATGCTACGTATTTTCAAAAAACGTTTCATCCCCTATTTCACCCCCTTACGGACGGAATATCAAAAAATCGCTTCTTAAATGACGCCTACAGAGTAAGATCAACACCCTCCACAAATTTCAAGTTTCTATTTACAGTGGTTTGGGCTGGGCGATGATGAGTCAGTCAGTCAGTCAATCAGTCAGTCAGTCAATCGGGACACTTCCTTTTATATATAGAGATATACATGGACATATTTATCTCAGCTGCGGATCACCGCCGTCTGTTCCCTCGGAACAGACATAAAAATAAACAAGTGATTGCAATTATAAAGGCGACGGAGTGCGGCGAGTGGTGGACAGGGTGGCGGCGGCAGTTGGCAGCCCTGCAGGGCTGGGTAATGGCCGCATCTGCATTCGGGCCGTAACTGCTCGGGCCGGCGTTGTCGGGGCGCGGCGGGGCCGTATCTCCCGCGGCGGGCTGCGCGCCATACCCGGGTATGCCCGCCTGAATCACACCGGCCTCCATTATTAAGGCGTTGTGGGCGCCGGGCGCTGAATAAGCCATGGCGACACGCGGCGCGCATGCGCGGTGAGCGACACGGGCAGCCGCATTCCCCTACCCCCCACCACCCACGGCCGACCCTTAGCCGGGTATAGCGCGCTGTTTCGCATTTAGACCGTCGCTTCCCGCCGGCGTCCACATTAGCACCGGGAAAGGACCACCTTCCAGCGACGTCACACTGCCCGATCGATCGGCTGTAAACGACCAGCCCCACAACTCCACCGGTTACATCCACTGTGCCCGCTGAGAGCAAGTACGTAGCAATTGCTGTTATAAAACTCAAATAAGTAATCTTTTCTTCGCCTCGTTATACACACACTATACGGGTTTCGATCAACCTCCAAGCGAAAGTCCTACACTATTTTATACGTTGGTCTATTGATATTCATAAAATTACTGACAACCCACCCCTTCTTCACACATATAGTATAGGATACATGCGACGTTCCATAAACGACTCGAACTCTTTGGGAAGCATGTTTCTTGCAATCAAACAATAGACGAACTTTTCCACTGTTCATAACTTCGATCGAAATGACGTCTTTTGGCATCTGAAAAACATGTATTAGATGTCATATTACACGATGACATGTCTTAACCGTTAGTACGTCTGAATGAAGAAAAATGCAAATATATTATTGGGGCATGGGTGTGATTATTTGTGTTCTCCTTAAGTAATCTGTAAGTTTAGGGACTGTTGATGATAGCAGTTTCGTCCAACAGGTTTACAAACATTTGAACATTTTTGATAATATTATAAACATATTATAAACTAATTTCACACTCTCAAGAATCACACAGCACATTGGTGAAAACCGTATGAATATCTGTTAAGTAGTTTATGAGTTTATTGGCGGCAGACAGACAGATAAACGGAGAGAGGACTTTGTTTTATAGTTTGTATAGATATCTAGATAAGTCGATGTGTTTATGTACTTTATTGATTGTTATGTTATATAATATGATTAAACTCAATGCATACTATGGCTACACAATCCTCAGCATCTTCATATCTACACACTAATATCACAGTCTAACATAATTGTAAAAGTCTGACACTTGAAAAAGCAATAACGCTCCTAGCGGACAAAGAGTCGCAGACGCTCAAAGTGGCAGTAGTGCAACTAATATATTAATCCATTTGCTACCAAACTTCAATGGATAACCCGCTGGGCCAATCCCAAGATTTCCTGAAGATTTCATCAAATTCAGAGAATGTTTAAGGCCATGAAGTTCAGCTTGATAGCAATGTGTGAAGCAAACAGGCGAACTGCCATGGAGACTACTCGAGCAACCTACAGCAAATTGGTTTGAAAGCGATCAGATTGTGGAAGAGATCCTTTTACTACCTGTCATCGTCCTGGTCATCTCTTGTCGTTGCCTGGTCCTGCTACTGGTCATCGCCTGCTCCTGGTCGCTACCCTGCTCCTGGGACGCCGTCATCGCCACTGCCGTCGCTGTCTCCACCGAGACTGACTCTTCTGGATTGAGGAACGCTGCTGATGCTCCAAAAGAAACCCCAGAACTTGATCTTCATAGTTCACCTAATCATCTACCCCTTCTATTTTCCCATGTCCACCATGACAATTACTCCATCTGTCACCACCACCACTACAGTGGAGAAGTACACCACACCATTGCAATCCACCACTACCATTACATATAGCATGTCTCATCGTCTGCCCACGCCGTCTTTCCCCTCTTATGATCTTATCAGCCATAGAACTCCCCACTTCCTCTGCCCCAACATCCCAACCGCCCATCCAAACACTCCTCTCCCTCCCCCTCACCTAAAACATTTTCCACTTTCTCACTGGCCCACATCTCCCAGAGCTACGATGGCAGACACATCCAACTACCCCCAGCCTTGAACATCAGCAATTGGGCCCTGCCATATCCCCCTCCAAACCAGTCCTTCAGGTCATCGCCACTCCTACCCTTTCCTGCAAGGCCTCCATTAAACCAAATGCTCCTTTGTGGATTCCACCCCCTGTATGTCACCACCACCACTGCACTGGAATCCAATCTCTGTCCACCTTTCCCACCCCACATTCTGTATCTTTTCTCGTCCTGATCCTGATACCTTGACAACTGTACCATCTCTCTCGAAATCTGTATGTACTTCCCTTCTGCCCCCATCTCCCAATTGATCCCATGCAAGAACTCCATCCTTATTAAATCCACCTGCCCCACCTTCCACTCTTGACCATCTCAGTGCCTGGGGTCCAGGACCAACTTTGGTCCTCACACCTCACCTACCCTTCACCCATCCTTCCTGTACTCCTGACCATTGAACCTCCCGCTCACCAAGTCCACATTTCCTGCTCCAACCCCCCTCCCAAGCTTATCTGTGACTACTCTGACTGGGATGCCTACCATCATTTCATTGACACCTGGTCGCCAGCCACCCCTGCCATTCCCGGCATCCACTGAGATCGACCACTCCCCCAGACCGTTTTTGACACTGTCTGGGCCCATATTTGTAACAAAGCCATCCAACCCCACCACCCCACTCTTCCTACACAGGTTGTCCTCCTGCTCCACGAATCTCGCCGCATTTACCGCTCTTCCCTGTGGACAGGTGACCGGGACATCCTCTTACACCACCAGCAACAACATCACATTAGAAACCTTCTGCCCACCGAAAAACACTTGGGCTGGCATCAGACATGTCTAAATGCTACCCCCATTAGTTCCTCCAAGTACCGGAAAGCCTTCCATCGCCTTATTGGCAGTCGCCCCCCTTCCCCAACATACCCTATCCTCCACAATGACCATCCCTTTCTAGACAGAACACTGTGCCTACTTCCTATACCACCTATTTTCTGTCCTCATCAATCCACGATTCCTACCTCTTTCTAGACGTCCATTGAGTGAAACGATATCTCTGCACTCCAGCTTCCACTCGCCCCTAGTATTTCCAGTATTTGCACCACATCTCTCATTCAGAATTCAACTCACCCATTACCGCCCCTTACAGGCACCTCCATGCTTGCCACGAGTCCTTCCATGTCTCTCTCGCAGTACACACCCCACCAAAACAACTCCTTCCCCTCTCCCAGTGCTGCTTTCCGACCCTCCTTCTCTGCAGATGATCAGCTCCTTCGTCCTCCTTGCCGTCTGGCTGAAATCCTGTTGTGCCACTATTTTCGTCTCCCTTGACATTGAGAAGGCCTATGACCATGTATGGAATTCCAGTCTGTTTTTAAAACTCCAAATCTATGCCCTTCCTATCAGCTACGTTTCACCCCATTCTTTCTCTTCCACTGCCCGTCCTATGTCTGACTCCCGTTTCTTTTGCCCCTCTGCTGAGGTGCTACAGGGCTACGTCCTATCGCCTCTCCTCTGACTCCTCTATTCGGCAGACATGATGCAACCTCAGCCTTCCGTCCACCACCTACAGTAGGTGCCACCCCCTCACTTACTCCCAACACCTTCTCCGCCTATTCTCCACATAATGTTACCAGTGGCTCCTCTCTGTCAACTCCACCAAATCCCAGGCATTGGCCACTGTGACCTGTACCTTATGCTCCATGACTGTTCCATCCCTAAAACTTCCACCCTTACCTTGGCCTCACTCTCGACCGTACCCTGTCCTGAGTAGCACACCTCCAAACTATCCGTCAGAAAGCTGTATCCCATCTCAACTTTCTCAAGCTCCTCTCCAGCCAAACATGGGGACTTAACCTCTCCATCATCCTTATCACTCGTTGTTGCATCCTGTCTTCAGTAGTTTCCACCCGGCTTGAGTTTCAGCTTCCCCCACTTACTACAAATCCCTCTAGGACCTTCAACGCCACGTCCTCCGCATCAATTAACGCATCCGTTTCCCCTCCCCCACGCTGATCCTACATGATCTTTTTCCTTTTTTTCGCCTTTTCAGTTCCTTTAACATATTCTAACCCTTTATGTCACGCGAAAAAAGTGCCATAACCCGCTTGTCTCCCCTCTCCTGGGCCTCTGCCACGCCAATACCAACATATTCCTTCTGTCCCTACACCTTCACAACCTCCACATTCTGTCCGAGAGTAACTTCCGCCACCCGCCCCTTTCAGATGACACCCTCTGTCCTGATATCTATCCCTCCTACCAGCCCCAATCCCCCCTTCCCCATAAATGATGTGCTCCTCTCTCCCCCACCATTCCTTCTCCCCCCCCCCAATGGCTTTCCTCTCCCCACCCCCTCTCGTGGAGTCCTTACGCCCTCCACTCCAGCCCCCCGCGCCTCCGCTCCTTCTCCTACCCCCTGCGGGGCGTGCCCTCTACTCACAGTTTTAATCGTGTGCTCTGTACAGTGTTCTGAGTCAAATTGTACTCTTACGTTTTTATTCACGCAACCGCCGATCAGGTAGAATAAGTGTATTTTCAACATTAATGTCTCCATTAATGTAGCCATCATTTTTTTTAAAGACTCACATTCTAGCCACCGTGGCATCGTTTTACTCTGATTATGTTGTGTATCTTCATGTGTTTTTAACTAATTCTACTTTTACTCCATATCAACTTTTAATCGCCATTTTTTCGTTACTACACTGCTTATTTTGTCACCCTGTTAAATGTCATTCTTTCGGCTGCAGAGCGGCGCATAGGCCGCAGACAGCCCGCCCCTAAGGTCCTTTAAAAACCAATATATATATATATATATATATATATATATATATATATATATATATATATATATATATATATTGGTTTTTAAAGGACCTTAGGGGCGGGCTGTCTGCGGCCTATGCGCATATATATATATATATATTATATATGGTAGAGCAGAGTGCTGGGATAGGTCACTTTTCTATGACTGGATGCCTGTAGCATGCAAAATTACCAGTTTCCCTCGAATCACAACGTCTACGATCATGAGGAGAGGGCTACAATCAGCACTGACTATGTCTAGGTAAATCAGTTTTGAGAAAAAAAATGCAATTTTTATTTACTCATTGTTGCTTCACAGTCTTATCCCGTTTGCGCGTGGTATAGTTAAAATAGGACAAAAGGAAGTTTAAAATGGCAGTTATAGAAAGTATTTATTGTCAAGATATGGGTGAAATACTCTTTGGACATTGCAAGTTTTGTTGCAGATCTACCGGACATAGTGAGTTCTGTTTCTTACGTAGCTGGACATACTAGACAAGAAACAAAGAAGCTCCTTATTTCACTTCAAGAAACCTGTTCATTAACCAAAACTGAATTCCTTCCAGTGGGGTATTTAAAAATACAACATATTTAAAGGCTTGATCCAAAACTACCTGTTAGGTAGTTGAGGAAATTCATGTTACATATTTTAAACCGTTGGTTCCGCATATGTTTCATTTACTGCATGCAAGTCGTCGGAATAATTTACTTCCATTCCATATGTAATTTCATTTGCACCACCAGTTATTAAGTATTTGTATTAAACCAACCGACCGTCCTGTTGCCACTCTTTTCCGAGATGCTTGGTAAATAGGTTAGCTGTATCTTTCAGTTTCTCTTTATTGAGTCTAACTTCAGGAATTATTGGTAGTTTGTTCATTCCAGAGAACTTTGCGTCAATTTTCCACATACCATTCTTAGTGATGTTGGATCGTCCTGTAATATGCAACAAAGAGTATGGGTTTACGGGCCTGGTCTGTCCATGGCTGTCTAAAAACAGACAGTTGTTGTAGAGTCTCGTTTCGGACATTTTGATTTGTTCCTTGCCTCCCGGTGGCTTTAAAAGAGAGTGGTGACGATATTATCGAGAAATCGCGGATATCGGTCGTCTGCCTCTGTTGTTTCCATGTAAGAAGTAAAACGAAACCTCTTACGAAAAATGTGACTCTATGATTTACGGACTTGCATTTAGTAATTCTTAGGATATATTAGGCATGATCGTCAATGGCAAACAGTCTTCAATCATTTGTCATACCGACCGTATTTCTACACTAAATGGCATAATTTTGCATGACTTAAAAAAACGGCGAGTAAACACTGGTGTGACTGAAATAGGTGCGATTTACATCATTCGATGGTGATCCAAACTAACATAAGAATATCTAAACGAATAATTCTCGTCCTCCCATCACTACCTAGAGCATGTTGAGTGACTAGAAAAAATAAATCAATAAAAAAATAACGGAAAATATGGTAATTGTATTTGGAGAAGTTTTGTACGCTGGAAATTACTCTGAAAAAGAAAGCTTTTATTTCAGGTGTATCAATGTACCGTCGTACTACATCGTGTGTGTAGGAAGAATAATGCTAATTATTGTTATTACCCATTATCTACAAGGGTGTATCGTCATGTGGAGCATCGTGTCTGTGCTCTGTCAACACGAATGAATACTGTGCAAGCATTGTAGCCGAACATTAGCAGTTAGGAGGGAGGGCGTACGTGAACGAGAGAGAGAAAGCCGTGAGAAAGACGGCACACTTAAGCGGCAGAATATTCATGAACTACAATTTACACAGGGGCCGCGAGGCATTACTTAAACAGAACACCTCCCGGGGACTTCTTGGTGCCGCGCCGTGCGTCTGGAAAAAATCTTCTTCTCTGCTGTTTTTTTAGAATTTCTGACATGCAGCTCAATGGGAATTGACTAACCTTTTGAAGTAATTTGATTGATCTATTTCTTGAAGCTACTATTCATATAGTTCTTGAATGTTGTTCATGATTTTTCACTACAGTTTCTCTCTCAATTATTTCATCGTTGTATAGCTGTTCTCTTTCAGATAACGAAGGACTTTTTTAAAAAAATATTTATGTTGAGGAAAGATATCCATCCAGCACGATGTATCTGTTTGAAATCAGAATAACGGTATTGTTCACGTAATAACCACAGAAATAAAGTTTCACGAAATTCAACTTGCTTATAAATTTTATGTCCACTGTAGTAATCAATGAGAGGAATACAAACCAATTCCAAGAACAAATACCAGTAAATAAATTTCTGAAATAACATCGATATTTTATTGCGAAGTTATAAATTTATAAAGCTGAATTAGATCTGAGGGTAACATAGCAAAGGAAGTATGATACTTTGAAGCTAAGAAAAGCATGAGGGACGAACAAAGGAGAGAGCTTTCCACAGCAAAGGAAGATACGTATGGAGAATGAACGTCTGCAGGGAATCCTGGACTGTTAAGAAAACCAGAAAAAAGTCGAACTGTTTGGAAGTTTTAGATGCGATGTTACAGATGGACGCTAAATATTAAGTCAGGTATTAAGAAGAAGTCCTCTGTAGAATGAAAATTGAGAATTTCTATACAGAAGAAGGGACAGAATGATAGGAAGATGTGAAGACGTCAAGGAATAACTTTCATGATACCGCAGCAAGGAAAATAGGGAAAAACACCTTTGGAGAAAGACTGAAACCAACCACACCTCCACTCCACTCGTCCTCCGCCTCCAAAAAATAACTTGAGTTTCTCAAAGGTAATACTGTTTCCATTTAACGGTAAGTTGTGATAATGGCAATCGTACAGTGATTTTTTTGTGTAGAGACTTTACAGCATTCTACGCAAAAAAGAAAAAAAAAGGATGTTAACTTGAAGTTCATGTCAATAAAGAATTTTTGTAATATTAATCGTAAAACGACAGTTCAGGTCAGGACTGAGTCTGTTACCACATCAAGTCAAACTACATGTTCAGAATAAAACAGACCTTGAAAGATTAGGGATACGACTTTTATATTTTCAGACAAGTATACTACTGGCCATTAAAACTGCTACACCAAGAAGAAATGCAGATGATAAACGGGTATTCATTAGACACGTATACTATAGTAGAACTGACATGTGATTACATTTTCACGCAATTTGGGTGCATAGATCCTGAGAAATTAGTACCCACAACAACCACCTCTGGCCCGTAATAACGGCCTTGATAAGCCTGGGCATTGAGTCAAACAGAGCTTGGCTGGCCGGCCGCGGTGGCCGAGGTGACTGAGGCGCTCCAGTCACGGTCAGCACGGCCACTACGGTCGGGGGTTCGAATCCCCCCTCGGGCATGGATATTTGTGCCGTCCTAGTTCGTAAGTAGTTCATAAGTAGCTTGTAAGTTTAGGGACTGATGATCCCGTAGTTAAGTCCCATAAGCTTAACAAACATTTGAACATTTTAGAGCTTGGATGGCGTTTACACGTACAGATGCCCATGTAGCTTTAACACCATGCCACAGTTCATCAAGAGTAGTGACTGGCATATTGTGATGAGCCAGTTGCTCGTCCACCATTGACCAGACTTTTCAATTGGCGAGAGATCTGGAGAAGTGCTGGCCAGGGCAGAAGTCGAACATTTTCCGTATCCAGAAAGACACGTACAGGACCTGCAACATGCAGTCGTGCATTATGCTGTTGAAATTTACAGTTTTGCAGGGATCGAATGAAGGGCAGAGCCACGGGTCGTAACTCATCAAATGTAACGGCCACTGTTCAAAGTGCTGTCGATGCGAACAAGAGATGACAGACGTGTAACCAATGGCAACACAAACCATCATCGCCAGGTAATACGCCAGTATGGCGATGACGAATACACGCTTCTAGTGTGCGTTCACCGCGGTATAGCCAAGCTCGGATGCGACGATCATGATGCTGTAAACAAAACTTGGACTCATCCGAAAAAATGCACCCAGGTTCGTCGTTGTGTACACCATCGCAGGTGCTCTTGTGATGTTGCGTCAAGGTTAACTGCAGCCATGGTCTCCAAGATGTTAGTCCATGCTGCTGCAAACATCGTCGAACTGTCTGTGCAGATGGTTGTTGTCTTGCAAACATCCCCATCTGTTGACTCGGGGATCAAGACGTGACTGCACGATCCGTTACAGCCATGCGGATAAGATGCCTGTCATCTCGACTGCTAGTGATACGAGGCGGGATCCAGCACGGCTTTCCGTATTGCCCTCCTGAACCCACCGATTTCATATTCTGCTAACAGTCATTGGATCGCGACCAACGCGAGCAGCAATGTCGCGATACCTTAAACCGCAACCGCGATAGGCTACAATCCAACCTTTATCAAAGTCGGAAACGTGATGGTACGCATTTCTTCTTCTTACACGAGGCATCACAACAACGTTTCACCAGGCAACGCCGGTCAACTGCTTTTTGTGTATGAGGAATCGGTTGGAAACTTTCCTCGTGTCAGCACGTTGTAGGTGTCGCCAACGGCGCCAACCTTGTGCGAATGCTCTGAAAAGCTAATCATTTGCATATCACAGCATCTTCTTCCTGTAGGTTAAATTCCGCGTCTGTAGCACGTCATCTTCGTGGTGTAGCAATGTTCTGCAAAAGGCATTAGCATTTGAACTATGACGACCCGTGGGTACAAGGTCAATATAGATATCTCTGCGCAACGCCACTTACAGGTAAAATGTGGCTGCAGTTCTCGTTGTCACTATAAACCAAAGATAATGGATCAATGTGACTTGAGCAGACGTTGTGGGATTTAAATGTTGTTTGCTTGCCTTACCTTTACCCCTTTGCTGTTGCACAAAAGTTTATGTTCATAATATCTAATTTTAGTTTGTATTTATGTAGATGAATTTTAGCTTGAGCCCGCTGCTCAATTAGTTTGTTCAGGCTATACTACGCCAACACGGGCAATGTCATACAGTTGTGTATCAAGGTACGTGTTTCGTCTCGTTTCAAGTCCAGGGCCCGATTGTACACTCCTCGCTTCAACCTCAATATTATTTATGAAAATACAATTAAATGAATCACCATAGTTAACCGACACGGATTGTTTAGTCCTTTTAAGATATTTCACTTCATTCACAGTTTCTCTACACAGGCGCAAGTTCCGGCTAGTATTGACCCAGTTCAGTGAATAAGTTATAAATAGCGAGAACTTTTAGTCCAAGACCCAAAATTCACAGTGATTTCATTGTAAAAAAAAGTCCCTTTCGTGAAATATAGCAAGTCCGAACGTGTATCATTAACACAAGTTCAGCCATCCTAAACAAACATGCAAAATCCGTGTGCTCGAAAATAAATTAATAGGTTTTCGTGCTCTAATATAACCTTGTATAGTTGCTAAATTTAGGAAAATAACTTTTATTAGTCGTAATTCCTTAAGTGCACATTTGCAAACCTTTTTTTTATATGAGCTTTTTTATTTAACTTTAGTAGTTGAACAATGTATTAAAATATTTGAATATCTTCGTTAATCAACCTGTACAAAGACAATAGTATGAATTGTGGTGCACAAATTTAGAAATTTATACAATATGTCCAATGCAAGGGTATGTAACTATAATAAAATAATAATAACGCCGATATAACGGCTACAACTGTTCTTTAATTTGTTGAACACGTGCGGCAGCAGGTAACCCTATTCACAAACGCTTCCTGCGTTTTGCTGCGTTCCGCTAAAATGGAATAATTTACGTTGTTGGTAATGCTAAGTGCCGTCGTTCATTTGAACGCGCATTTACATAACAACACTGCATTGATACACACGCAGTACGCTTTTATTTTCGTGAACGCTATTTTTCAAATTGTTGTTGATCCGTGTTGATATATGTTTTCAATAGGCCGTTGAATTGCTGTATTGTTACTTGATTATGGATGACCATTGTCAAATAATTAGCACAATCCAATAAAAATGAGCAAATAAACGTTTAATTGGCAATTGTTCCATCATTGTGATAGGTGCAAACTTCCATAACCGTGTTGAGGGACAGAGAGAGCGAGAGAGAGAGAGAGAGATCAGTTTTCACCTGCTGACACGAAAACATTTTCGATTTTCGAATGACAGAAATGCAGCACAACCAAGGCGATGTGATATCCAACTGTGTTTTATATAACAGTCATAGGTATTACTCTTTCTGAACTTTGAATCACCTAAAATATTCACGTCTTACCGTAAGTTTGTCTTTTGAAAATACTCGGTTTAGGATGCTGTGCCGGCCGCGGTGGCCGAGGGGACTGCGGCGCGCCAGTCACGGTCTACACGGTCACTACGGTCGGGGGTTCGAATCCCCCCTGGGGCATGGATATTTGTACCGTCCTTAGTAGTAGCTAGTTCATAAGTAGTTTGTAAGTTTAGGGACTGATGACCCCGTAGTTAAGTCCCATAAACTCGTCTAAAATTTGAACATTTAGGATGCTGTAAATACAATTCCGGTGCAACATTTTTTGATCGTTCCGTATAGACATAGTAAAAAGGACTCTTTGAAATCCGAATCTGTTTAATCTGCGCCAGGTGCGCCGATGATTTCTGTTGGTAACGCAAAGTCATTTGAATCATTCATAACACTGCTATTGATCTCTGAACACAAGAATCAACGTCATCAACGTCATCAACGTCATTCGTAAAGTGAGCATCCTGAAGAAATGTTACTGGAAAGCTCATTTAGTACTTCTGAGTGACCTGTAACTAACTACTGACGCAGCACGGAAGTTTAGTGTTAATTGAGCTAGGGGCAGGCTGAAAATTGGAGGAAATGACAAAAAATAGAATGGATGGGATGTGGGAGATATATTCAATAGAAGTCAAGTCTCCTAGAAGATTTATTTATTCAATGATCAGACATTTGATACAAAGTCATTAGTAGTCTCCTCACTTCTCAATACAGCTGACCGTCAGACAGCCCGTCACAATATTGCAGTCTTTCACTGTTCTTAGATGCTCCCAGTTCATAATGGTGTTTTCTCCTTCACACATAACACACTTCACTGAGGGAAAGCTTACAATTCTGTGCAGGTGTTCCGCAAGACAGTCATGGTCAGTAATTTTCCGAAATATTGCCGCCGTTTCCCTTCGTGGGTGTTTAGGAAGGGTGTTCTTATCCTACAGCAGTGTAAGCCATGTTTTTCTTTCCCTTGTGCCCTCAAGTGTTTACAAAACTTCTGTTTGAATTTATTATTAATAATACTTTTAATTGAGATATTAGATAGTTTTTCACAACTTCTTTGAGAGACCTTGGTTCCTTTTTTGGCTGAAGAGTCTGCAATTTTATTCTCATGGATTCCTTTGTGGTGGTGTCAAAAATGTTTAAATGTTTGTAGTGCTATGGGACCTAACAGCATTGGTCATCGATCCCTAACTTACTATTTAAACTAACTTATCCTAAGAATAACACAAACACCCATGCCCCAGGGAGGACTCGAACCTCCGACGACAAACGGGCCTCACGCACCGCAGCACGGCGCTTCAGTGCGCACGGCTATTCCGCCGCGGCTGTGTGATGGTTTCCATTGAAAAGCTATTTCAGTTCCATGGACCGGAAGAGGATTTCTTGGAAGACGCACGAAATGAATGTCGAAAGTCAAAGGGAAACGCGAACGTTCAAGTGGATAAAATGAGTGAAAGAATTCGGTAAATGAGGAGAATTCTGGACACCAGAGTAAATACACAGTGGTATTATGGAGGAGCAGAGAATACTGAGATGTTTCTACTTCGAGCAGAGTCTGTCACTGCAGGAAAATTGAACCGAAAAATGACGATGAAAAAATGGTTCACAAGGTGATAAAGGAGTTAGTGATTTTCTGATTTTTATTATTATTTGTTATATCTTATGCAGTATTACAGATGTCGTAGATTGACATAATTGTAAAAGGATGGTCCAAAACACTGTAATATATTATCTTATTTATTTATTCACGAGATATCTTTCGTCGTAAGTTCCGCTGTCAGGTGTCTTTGGTATTTAGAGGACTTAACTGCTTCAATTGACTACTTATGAGGGGGTGTTTTATATTTCATCCACGAATTGAAGTCAGTTACCTTATCTGTCAATGCCTCAGAATACTATACGTATAGAGTAGAATATCACAACGGACTGTTGCAAAATGATTTTTGGTTATCCTGAAATACGAAGGTGTAAATTCCAAACTGTGACTTCTGCATAATTTAATTTATGTGGCGCGTTGTGCAATTAACTAGCGAGAACTGAAAACTTGAACTGAGTGATTTTAGATAACATTTGAGCAAGCAGTCACAGACAATCCGAAGATAACTTTTCCTCTAACGCGTTAGTTTCTTACTATCAACTGGCTACGATGGTGACCGTGGTTGCGAGTGATGAATAAACCTGTAATTTCAGAGTGGTAATCTTTCGTCTACAATCACAAGAGTAACAACATTTCGTGAAATATAAATATATAATTTTAAAAACTACAAAAAGGGAGCACTCTACGAATTTTTTTCATAAAACGAAATATCAGATTTGCCCAAGATCGCTTCAAACTATTTATAATCTGTATTGCCAGATCTGTACTGAGATGTATAGAGATGCAAATATCTACATATACATAATTACTCTGCAAATCAGATAATATGTGCAAGATCTTATGTTGAAGCATAACCAGTGATGGAAGCCCATTAATTATGTGTTGCGAATTTGACACTTTTTTTACTCCTCCCCCTTTGCTGAGTTGTCGCGAAATTGGACGTGACCACCTCCTCCCTTCCCAATGGACATATGATTTTTCAAATTCGTATTTTTAGCGAAAATATGTTAATCTGTGCTTGATCACTCTGGACTTTTTTCAAGAAAGAAATTGGTTAGTTATTTTATTTAAGATTAATGGAAATAAATAGGAACTACTAAAATTCGTAAAAGAATTAATTCAGCCAATGGGGCTGTGGTCTCAAGAGTGACTACTGGAACTACCACATCATTGTGATTTTCAGTACAATCAACAGGTCCATTAGCTGCGCTGTAATTTTGTCTCTCTAAACCACTGTCGTTTTCTCTTAGACTTTCAGCACCTCGAAGTATAACAATCCGTGAGGGTCACAGTTTGCGCGGGTGCTGGTGATGCACTGTTGGTGATGGACGATAAGTACAATAGGAACCGCAAGTACTGCAGCATCTGTTTCCTAGATCGACAAATACACTTGGACAATACAGGTCATAGGGCGCGCTGATGAAGGCGTGCAACGGTTGAATCGGTAGGCACTAGCATATTAAGAAGGGAGCAAATGTCTTTTTGTCAGACTCTTCCGGGTCCGGGCCGGTAGGATGACCATCAGCTGTAATGATAGGGTGTGTAGGTGGCAAACAACTGCCATGAAGAATTATACGTAGAACAGTCCGTTATGGGTTTCCACAGTCCCGGTAAACGCATTTAACAATCCAATGTAATAATTTAAAAATTTATGAATGCTGACATTGTCAGAGGAGGAGAAGGAGATCATTTACAATTTGTTAAAATGTTTAAGAATATTTTTATTTATAATTTTCAATGATTTCAAATTATGTCTTTAAATGACATATTTAACGCTGCAGGACCAAAATATTACAAACTATTTGTATTTAATTTTTTTTAAATGACCTGAACAGCAATATGAATTAAAATTTATAATGTGATGAGTAGTTTCTACTTCAATCATTTTCAAACCTCAGTCTCTCAATAGATGGGTAAACATAGATTACCAGTTACATCATTTAAAAGCTTTTGACCCGTAGTTTCATAGAATGATGTAACTGGCAATCCATTTTTAACCATTTATTGAATGATTGTCATTTGAAAATGAGTGAAGGCCAAAACTAGTAACCACATCATAAATTTCAATTCTTTTTGCGGTCCAGGCCATTTTAAGAAACTTTAAAATAATTATTTAAAAAAATACATTTTAATAATTAGTTCTACTTAGTTTAACCCAATTTTCCTGCAAATTTTCATTGTTTGTTCTGAAATCAAACGTGATATTTGTCCAAACCCCACTTTCTACCCCGTGAAATTTGGCTCTATCCCCTGCCCCAATAAATTATCTTCAAAGGAAAACGCCAATATCGCAACAACCGTTTTAGATGGCCCGTGCCATCATCATCAGTGTAGGATTTATACGACCAGATGAAGGCACAGCCCATCGAAACCGGTCAGCGATCTTGGCGTTTTCCTTTTGAAGATAATTAATCTATGCAGGTCACCTCCATCCTGCGATGTCAGGTAATGTCATAGCATGAAAGAAAGTAATTGTGATCTGCGGATAAGTTTTTTTAAAAAACCGCAAAAACTTATTAATGGGACCGGCAGGTGTATTCTGCCACCATGAGATCTTGTATATTGTCACGTTGCAACATTGTCCACAGAATGACAACTGCGTACCATTCTCAGACAAATGGTCTTACAGAACGTTTTAATAAGACGTTAGCGGATTTGCTGTCGATGTACGTCGATGTTGAGCAGAAGGATTGGAATACAATACTGCCAGTGGTGACATTTGCTTACAATACCGGAAGATAAGACACCACAGGCTTCACACCGTTTTTCCTGCTCCGTGGCCGTGACGCTGAGACGACAATGGAAACGCTGTTCCCGTTCCAACCGGACGACACTCAGGATGACTATGTGAAACGGCTTATTACCAAGGTAGAAGGAGCAAGACAGCTGGCTTTTATACGGACACTGGACGCCCAGGAGAAGGACCGTCAGCGGTATAACGACAAGCACCGACCTGTTGTGTACAGCCCAGGAGATCTGGTATGGATTTTTACCCCTGTACGGAAGGTTGGACTGTCAGAAAAGTTATTGAAGCGGTACTTTGGTCCGTATCGTGTCATACGCCGCCTGTCAGACGTCACATACGAAGTTGAGGATTTTGGGCCGTCGTCGAAACGACAAAAACGAAGAGACATTGTTCACGTCCTGCGCATGAAGCCTTACTGCTATCCTGAAGAGCAGATAGGCTACAATGGCTTCTTGTTCAAGGTCTCTAAGGACGGAAATGATACTGATGAAGCCACGACAGGAACGCCTATAGTCATTAATCGTGCAGAAGGGAAGGATGCTCCAGAACTGTCATACAGAGGACCCTAACCGGGTCGCGGTTTCTCCAGGAGAGGGAGCAATGCCGCGAGACCCCTCACAAAGTGACTGCCGGCGTGGCGCAGGGGATAGTGTTACCGACTGCGGTGCTGAAGGTCGCCGGTTCAATCCCGTCCACCGGAAAAAAATTTGTTACTTTGTAACTAACATTTCCACAGTGTTCTATACGTTTCTTATGTTCACTTGTACTTTCTACTTGTTTCTTATGTTAACTATTCTTCTAATTTCTGGTACATTCTGTCTGTGTATAAATAGTAGAGCACTCTGCCCGAGAGGCAGTGCAGCGTGTATGTTAAGTTAGCAATAACCCTGCTTGGAGTATGAGTGCTGTGTTCAGTCGACAACCTTGCCTTCTAAGTCAAGCCCACTTCCATTTCAACGCGACAATATTATTAACAGTTGATGACTCACATGTCGACCATTGATACTGCATACTACCAGTATCAAGAGTAAAACCATTACAAAGATAAAATATTTTTGCAGATGTTCCAGCAGACTAGGTCACTGGCGATTGTAGACACGTGTTGTGCTACTGCTTACCTCTACAGCTTTCTCTAGATGAGGCACGTCACTCATTTTCTAACAGAATGAGCGTGTACTGGACTGCAGGAACAAGAAATCGCGTAAACGTGAGTGTAACAGCGAGCACAGTAACGACGTAATATTACGTTTGAGGCTCAAGCAACATGACCACAATGTAGGATTTATACGACCAGATGATGGTGGTATAGTCCATTGAAACCAGTCATCAGTAAATTAACTAATCATACAGCTACCTTGGCGTTTCACTTTTGAAGATAAGTAATCTTTGCAGGTCGCCTCCATCTTGCGGTGTCAGGTAAAGTCGTAATAGCATATCATAGCTGAAAGGAAGTAATTGTGATCTGCGGATAAGTTTCTTTAAAAAAAACTGAAAAAACGTATTACCCGTACCGGCAGGTGTATTCTGCCACCATGAGATCTTGTATATTATTAATAGATCATGACTCACATGTCCACCATTGATACTGCTTACTAACAGTAGGCTGCTGGCAACATCAGCGTATCAAGAGCAAAACACAAACAATACCTTCACTACGCGATAGCAATGGTAATACTACCGATGACAGTACTGCTAAGGCAGAATTACTAAACACAGCTTTCCGAAATTCGTTCACCAATGAAGACGAAGTGAACACTCCAGTATTCAATCCAAGAACAGCTGCCAGCATGCGAAACTTAGAAGTAGATGTTCCTGGAGTAGTAAAACAACTTAAGTCACTAAACAAAAACAAATCTTCCGGGCCAGATTGTATACCAACTAGATTCCTCTCAGAGTATGCTGATGCAATAGTTCCGTACTTAGCTATAATTTACAACCGATCACTCAGCGAAAGATCCGTACCCAAAGACTGGAAAGTTGCCCAAGTTACTCCAATATTCAAGAAAGGCAACAGGAGTGATCCCCAAAATTACAGGCCAATCTCATTGACGTCGATTTGCAGTAGGATTTTGGAACATATACTTTGTTCGAATATTATGAACTACCTCGAAGAGGACGACCTCTTAACCAATAGTCAACACGGATTCAGAAAGTATCGCTCTTGCGAAACACAGCTTGCCCTTTATTCACATGAAGTGTTAAGTGCCATCGACAAGGGATCTCAAATCGATTCCATATTTCTGGATTTCCGGAAGGCTTTTGATACTGTACCCCACAAGCGGCTTCTAATGAAATTGCGTGCTTATGGAATATCTCCCCAATTGTGCGATTGGATTCACGATTTCCTATCAGAAAGGACACAGTTCGTTGTAATTGACGGTAAGTCATCGAGTAAAACAGAAGTGATATCTGGCGTTCCACAGGGAAGCGTTATAGGTCCCCTACTCTTCCTCGTGTTTATAAACGATTTAGGAGACAATCTGAATAGCTCCCTTAGACTGTTCGCGGATGATGCTGTCGTTTATCGGTTAGTGAAGTCAACAGAGAATCAAAAGCAACTGCAAAGCGATTTAGACAAAATTTCTACTTGGTGCGAAAATTGGCAATTGACACTAAATAAAGATAAGTGTGAAGTAATACACATGACCACTAAAAGAAATCCGCTGAACTTCAATTACGCGATAAATCAGTCAAACATTAAAGTCGTAAATTCTACCAAATACCTAGGAGTTACAATTACGAACAACTTTGACTGGAGAGAACACATAGAAAATATTGTGGGGAAGGCGAATCAAAGGTTACGTTTCATTGACAGAACGCTTCGAAGATGAACCAGCTCCACCAAAGCGACTGCCTACATCACACTTGTGCATCCTCTCCTGGAGTACTGTTGCCCCTTGGGGGGGGGGGGGAAGCGTCACGGAAATGTTGCACGAATTGGGGTGGAAATCATTACAAGAAAGACGTTATTCATTGCGGCGTGATCTGTTTGCGAAGTTTCAATCACCGACTTTTACTTATGAATGTGAAAATATTTTGCTAGCACCCACCTACTTAGGGAGACATGACCATCCTAATAAAATAAGAGAATTCAGATCGAAAACGGAACGATTTAGGTGTCCTTTCTGCCCGCGCGCTATTAGAGAATGGAACGGTAGAGAAAAATTATGAAAGTGGTTAATGAACCCTCTGCCAGGCACATAAATGTGATTTGAAGAGTATCTATGTAGATGGAGATGTAGAAAACCAATACAAAGATAAAATATTTTTGCAGATGTTCCAGCAGACTAGGTCACTGGCGATTGTAGACACGTGTTGTGCCACTGCTTACCTCTACAGCTTTCTCTAGCCGAGGCACAACACCCATTTTCCAACAGTCGTGTACTGGACTGCAGAAACAAGAAATCGCGTAAACGTGAGTGTAACAGCGAGCACAGTAATGACGTAATATTACGTTTGAGGCTCGCAGTGGAGGTCAGCGAGACGGGCAGCAGCGTTCCGATATCTGGAAACGATTGGCTGTGGCGCGGCGCGGTGGGCAAGACGTATGGCCGGATCGTTAGCTATATATCAGGCGGCTGACCGCGCGGGAGCCAGGTGCAGCGCACGTGAACGCCGGACTTGGCCGGAGCGGCGCCTAGGCCAACCGCAGCCGCGTCACAGCCCGGGGGAGTGCTTCGTCTGGATGCGTCGCAGCTAAATCACACAACGCGCTGCTCGTGCCATACTAAACAGGCGTCGCGTACTCTAAGCGACGGGAGTTGAAAAAGGGGAGTTATAAAAAAGGAGAAAGGGTTAATATAGACAACTATAGACCTATTTCTATGCCATCGGTGATTTCTAGAGTTATTGTAAAGGCTGTATATTCAAGATTAATTAATCATTTAAGTTCTATTTATATAAATGATCTGATGGACAGAGTAAGTTGTAATTTGCGGCTGTTTGCTGATGATGCTGTGGTTTATGGGAGGGTGTCGTCTGTAACTGACTGTAATACCATACAGGTTGACTTAGACAAAATTTCTAGTTGGTGCGAAGAATGGCAGCTAGCTCTGAATGTAGAAAAATGTAAGGTGATGCGCATGAGTAGAAAAAAACAATCCTATAATGTTCGAATACAGCATTAGTAGTGAGCTTCTTGATGCTGTCGCGTCGTTCAAATATCTGGGCGTAACATTGCAGAGCGATATGAAATGGAACGAGCATGTAAGGACAGTTGTGAGTAAGGCAGACAACTATAGACCTATTTCTATGCCATCGGTGATTACTAAAGTTATTGAAAAGGCTGTATATTCAAGATTAATTAATCATTTAAGTTCTATTTATATAAATGATCTGATGGACAGAGTAAGTTGTAATTTGCGGCTGTTTGCTGATGATGCTGTGGTTTATGGGAGGGTGTCGTCTGTAACTGACTGTAATAGCATACAGGTTGACTTAGACAAAATTTCTAGTTGGTGCGAAGAATGGCAGCTAGCTCTGAATGTAGAAAAATGTAAGGTGATGCGCGTGAGTAGAAAAAAACAATCCTATAATGTTCGAATACAGCATTAGTAGTGAGCTTCTTGATGCTGTCGCGTCGTTCAAATATCTAGGCGTAACACTGCAGAGCGATATGAAATGGAACGAGCATGTAAGGACAGTTGTGAGTAAGGCAGACAACTATAGACCTATTTCTATGCCATCGGTGATTACTAAAGTTATTGAAAAGGCTGTATATTCAAGATTAATTAATCATTTCAGTTCTATCTATATAAATGATCTGATGGACAGAGTAAGTTGTAATTTGCGGCTGTTTGCTGATGATGCTGTGGTGTATGGGAGGGTGTCGTCTGTAACTGACTGTAATAGCATACATGTTGACTTAGACAAAATTTCTAGTTGGTGCGAAGAATGGCAGCTAGCTCTGAACGTAGAAAAATGTAAGGTGATGCGCATGAGTAGAAAAAAAACAATCCTATAATGTTCGAATACAGCATTATTAGTGAGCTTCTTGATGCTGTCGCGTCGTTCAAATATCTAGGCGTAACATTGCAGAGCGATATGAAATGTAACGAACATGTAAGGACAGTTGTGAGTAAGGCGGACAGCCGACTTCGGTTTATTGGGAGAATTTTGGGAAGATGTACTTCACCTGTAAAGGAGACCGTGTATAAAAACCTTGTACGACCACGTCTTGAGTATTGCTCAAGTATTTGGGACCCGCAGCAGATCGGTTTGAAGGAAGACATAGAGGCGGTTCAGAGACGAGTAGCTAGATCTGTTACCGGTAGGTTCGACCAATGCGCGAGTGTCACTGAAATGCTGGCAACTCAACTGGGGATCGCTGGAAGAAAGACTACGTTCTTTTCGTGAATTTCTGTTAAGTAAATTTAGAGGGCCGGAATTTGAAGCTGAGTGTAGTACGATCTTGCTGCCGCCTACTTACATTTCGCGTAAAGATCACAAAGACAAGATAAGAGAAATTACGGCTCGTACGGAGGCATAAAGGCATTCTTTTTTTCCTCGTTCAATTTGGGAGTGGAATAGGAAAGGAAATGCCTAGTAGTGGTACAGTGTACCCTCCGCCACGCACCTTACGGTGAATTGCGGAGTATGTATGTAGATGTAGATTTAAGTTCACATAGTTTATTGTCAAACGTACAGTTTGTATTTAGAAGTGGTCTAACGACTGAAAATGCTATATTTTCGTTTCTAAGTGAGGCACTTGATGGGTTAAATAAGAGGCTACGGACATTAGGCGTCTTCTTTGATTTAACAAAAGCGTTTGATTGTGTTGGTCACAAAATATTGTTGCAGAAGTTGGAACATTATGGAATACGGGGAGTAGCCCACAACTGGTTCACCTCTTAATTTAATATTAGACGACAGAAGGTAATTTTCCGCAGTGTAGAAATGTTCTATGACGTGCAATTCCTATGGGGCACAATTAAGTATGGGGTGCCCCAGGGGTCTGTTTTGGGACCGTTGCTGTTTCTTATTTATATAAATGATATGCCTTCGAGTATAACAGGTGACTGTAAATTTTTGTTTGTTTGCTGATGATACCTGCTTGGTAGTGAAGGATCTTGTTCGTAATATTGACACAGTATCAAATAATGCAGTTCAAGAGATAAGTTCATGGCTTGTAGAAAACAAGTTGATGTTAAATCACAGGAAAACTCAGTTTTTACAATTTCTGACACATAATTTGACGAAATCTGACATTCTGATTACACATAATTGGCATGTGATAAGTGAGACTGAACAGTTCAAATTTCTAGGTGATCATATAGACAGTAAGCTGTCATAGAAAGCCCATGTTCAGGATCTTGTTCCAAAACTAAATTCTGCTATATTTACCATTAGAACAATATCTGAAATAAGTGATTTTTCAACACGGAAAGTAGTATATTACGCTTACTTTCACTCACTAATGACGTACGGCATTGTTTTTTGGGGTAACTCGCCTGATGCAAAAATGATATTTCTGGCACAAAAACGGGCGGTTCGAGCAATATCTGGTGTAAGTTCGCGAACGTCATGTCGACCCCTATTCAGTAGTCTAGGAATTTTGACTCTGGCGTCACAATACGTTTTTTCTTTAATGTCGTTTGTTGTTCATAATATCAGCTTATTCCCACGAGTTAGTAACTTTCACTCGGTGAATACTAGACAGAAGTCGAATCTACATTTGGATCACACCACCTTAACACTTGTGCAGAAAGGGGTACAGTATTCTGCGGCATCCATTTTCAATAAGCTGCCACAAGAACTAAAGAATCTTAGCACTAATCCAGACGCTTTCAAATCTAAATTGAAGAGTTACCTCATGGCTCACTCCTTTTATTCTGTCGAGGAGCTCCTAGAAGTTAAGCAATTAAGCTAATTCATTTTTTTATTTATTCTTTTCACTTTGTCGTAAGATTGTCATGTGCAAAGGACTACTTACAAATTTTCTAGTACCATTCTTGTGTAACAATTAATGTATTGACTTGTTCCATGACCAGGGAGTCTCACTCCTCAGTTGGGTCCTATGGAACAGAAAAAAAAAACAAATAAATAAACGAAAACATTTTATTCCATACTAACCCGTGGTGCAGCAACCGGTTCTGATTTGTTGAAAGAAAGCTGCCGCAGTTTAGAAAATGCTTTCTTATTATTTATGACTCATTTTACACTTTTGGGGCATCATCAGATGACATAAAAGAGACCTAGAGAACCTTAAAATGTCAACGCTACAACGAATTAAAATATTAAAATAATAGTTGAACGCCCGCTGCTTCGCATGCTTAGGCTGGTTGGAATGAACCAGTTGTTTCTCCCTCTTAATATAAATTTTTATAGATAAAGCTTAAGTACTATCGTAATGAAATGTTGTGATACTACTTGTAGCCACGGCAGATTGGCCGTGCGAGTTGATGCTCCATGCTGCGGTGCGCGCTGCTGTTCGCCGTCGGAGGTTCGATTCGCCCCTCGGGCATGGGTGTTTGTGTTGTCTTAGCATAAGTTAGTCTAAGTTATTTTAAGTTAGTTTAAGTAGTTTTTAAGCCTTAGGGACTGATGACCCCGTAGTTAAGTCTCTTAAGATTTACAAACATTTGAACATTTGATTTTACAACTTGTAACACCCAATGGCACCTCTTAATAGTTGAATTTCGAAAAAATACCCCAACAAGTGTCTTTTAAATTCCAAAAAAAGTATACAAATATCTTTTTTGTAACTCTGGGTTCAAAATTGGCTTAGTAATAATGTATTAAAAAATGTTTCAACCCCTATTTTACCCCTTGTGATTAATTAAACATATTTTTAAATTCTAACGAACAATAAAAATACAAATTTTTCCAGCTCTACCTTCAAAATTGTCTTGACAACAATGTGTTTTCGAAATGAAGTTTTGATCCCCTGTTTCACTGCCTTAGGTTTTTGAATTTCCAAAAATACCGAAACTCCTGTCTTTTAAATTCGAACCCTGAATTAAAATCCGAAATTTTGTAGTTCTAGCTTCAAAATTGCCTAAATAGCAACATATTTTCAAAAAACGTTTCATCCCCTATTTCACCCCCTTACGGACGTAATATCGAAAAATCACTTCTTAAATGACGCCTGCAGAGTAAGACCAACACCATCTACAAATTTCAAGTTTCTATCTTCAGTGGTTTGGGCTGGGCGATGATGAGTCAATCAATCAATCAATCAGTCAGTCAGTCAGTCAGTCAGCAGTCAATCAGTCAGTCGGGACATTGCTTTTTATGTATAGGGAAGATTAACAAAGACGAAAGGATTATTTCTAATACTTTACATTTTAATTCACGGCAGCTTTGACTGATGGTAGTGCACCACATCTTTTTACATTATGTGATCTGAGGATACCTCAAAAGGGGAAACACTTCATAAATAACAAACATTCAGTTCTCCAACGTCGCTGCATTCTTTCAACAATAAAAAATCATTTATCTTATTTATCTTATAGTAATTCGCGGTAGCTTTGGTATGATCTGGTGATGCCCCCGAAAGGGCGAAACGCTTGAAACTAGCGAAAAAATCATTTTTGAAACTGTCGCTGCATTATTTCAGCTACGAAAAATCATTTATCGTATAGAAATTTTTGATTTACTGATTGTTCCAGAGTGGTAATGACTGTCAGCCTTGGGGATTTTGTGTCCCTTTAAATTTGGCATGCTATTATATTTGTCTTTGTAAGAGTGATATAACTTGTTTTGTGTACAACGGCGGGTCAGACTCCTCTTTTGTAAATTTGTTAGGTATAAATCTGTCAATGGTTTCCGATATTATTTCTTTGAATGTAAGCTTGTTGTTGTTTTTGTTGTTGTTGTTGTTGTTGTGTGTTTAAAGGGGACCCAACTGCTGGGTTATCAGTCCCCTTGAATGTGAGCCATATTTGATCCACACTCACGGTGTTAGTTTCGAAAGACTGGAGATTCTCACTCAAAAAAGCTTTAAATGAATTTTTATCTGTTTTGTAATTAATTTTTTTTATTTTCATTATTATTTTTTTTAAATAGATATATCTCTCGTTTATTTTTGGTACGTTTGGGAAATCCAATATTCCTTCTCGTTACGACAACTCTGTGTTCACTAATACCTGTGTCTGTTTTGATGCTCTGTTTTAGCTCCAGATTATTTGTTGCTAAGAGATCAAGTACATTTTCACAACCATTTACTATTCTAGTGGCTTCATGAACTAATTGCTAGAGATAATTTTTGGACAATGCCGTCAGTACGATTTCGGACGACGATTTATGTTTGCCTCCGGTATTAAACATGTATTTTTGACAACATACGAGGCGCATCCAGAAAGTAAGTTCCGTTTCAATTTACCTCCGCTGCTGCGCTGCGATTGCAGTTCCGCACATGCGCTGCAGACGATGTGTATCAAGGAGAAGAACGTGCGCCATTTGGAGATAGCTGTCAGTTGTGTCAATTATGTGCACATTGTTCTGGGACTGGAAAGGCAACCTACTCATTGACTTCTTACTGCGTGGTCAAACAATTAAAGCAGATGCTTATTGCGAGACACTTCGGAAATTGCGCTCTGCAATTCAGAATAAGCGCTGGGGACTGCTGTCAAAAGGTGTTGTTTTGCTTCACGAAAAGGCACGACCACACACTGCAAATGTGACGAAAAACCTCCTACAGGGATTTGTCTGGGACGTGTTTGACCATCCTCCGTACAGCCCTGACCTCGCTCCTAGCGACTTTCATCTGTTCTTACATCTCAAGTCTTTCCTTGGCGGTCATCACTTCACCAATGACGACGAGCTGAAAGAAACTGTTTCCAACTGGCAGATTTCTATGAAGAAGGTATACAAAACCTGGTGCCACGCTATGACAAATGCCTGCAAAATTTCGGCAGTTATCTGGAAAAGTAGTTTAAGATTTGTAGAATTTTGTACAATAAAAATTTCTTCTGTATCTGTGTACAATTTCATTTTATTACCTAACGGAACTTACTTTCTGGACGCACCTCATATCTAGGCAAGTTAAAGTCGTCACCAATTAAAATTGCATGCTTTGGGTACGTTTTTGAAATTTGGTCCAAGCTTTCTTTGAACATTTCTGCAATCGTGAACATTTCTGCAATCGAGTCGTCTGAGTCAGGGGGGTCGGTAAAAAGAACCAATTATTAATAATTTTGGTTGTGATATGTAAATCACTTAACCAGAACGCTAGACTAGTTTCATTGAAGAGTCCATGAACAGCTACCTTTCCATTTCTTGCTCATTCGTTTGTAACAACCCGGTGGTTTATAGGACGTTCTTTTTGAAAACTCATTAAGCGTTAAAATCAGTTTTCCAAGACCCCATGATATACGATCCAAACGTCGCTAACGTGGGTACCTTGTTCGCAGTTTACTACCTCTCTCAATACAAGACACAGGGAGAGTTGTAAAGCAGAGATCCTCACCCATTCGACCCGACTATTGCGCGTTCCTTTGCCTGAGTTACGATGATTACGTCAGCGGAATCATGGAGGAGAAGGAAACCGTCAACACATTTGCTGAAAGAACGTCTGCAAAGACTACTCTTAGTGAAAAAGCAAGGAACTTCAAGCGTCTGAAATTAGTTTCCTAAGGTCTGTGGGACTGTAGTAAACTGTAGTAAAAAAATGATGTTGCAAAGCAAATTAGAACCCTTAAGCGCTATAGTAGACGAATTTTGTGATGTATTGAGGATGGGGAAATAATGTACTTACTTAGATTAATAGCAAAAACGAATTAAATCTCGCCGGCTGCGGTGGCCGAGGGGACTGAGGCGCTCCAGTCACGGTCTGCACTGCCACTACGGTCGGGGGTTAGAATCCCCCCTCGGGCATGGATATTTATGCCATCCTTAGTATTAGTTAGATCATAAGTAGTTTGTAAGTTTAGGGACTGATGACCCCGTAGTTAAGTCCCATAAGCTATGCAAACATTTGAATGAAATCTCTGCGGGTTTAAGAACAGTTGATATGAGTTAAGCTGAGCCACAAAGACGGAGCAGTTTTCAAATGGTTTTGATGGTGAGGTGATGCACATTCGCTGCCAGAACTTTTTTTTAATGCTTTTCATCATAATCTCTATAGACTAGGCAGACTGTCTGTACAAGTACGTACTAAAATGCCCTGCATAAGATCATTAAGTACGAATACATACAAAGAAATGGAGTTCAGTGTTCGAGTTCGAAACGGTATCTGAGTTGTTGCCACAGTAATTTTTCATGTCAGGAATGGTTCGCAGTAAAATACAACGATATCGCTGCTTGCTTGATGCGTGGTTTTACCAATCAGGTACGTTACTCGAATTACTAACTACATCAGTCGCGAACTTTTGTAACTGTTTTTAGCTGCATATAAAGAAGCTGACAGTCTTATTTAGATGCATCGAGTATTTCACGGTAGCATGTTACATAATGTCTCATATGTTGTCACTTGCATCATGTTTTATTGCCATTAATAACAATAAACTAAAAAGCTGTCTTACACTCCCATTCGACGAACAGCCTTCATTTGCAATATTTATTATTCCACTTAACATTTTAACAAACATTCTTCATTGCTACACACTTCTTACACAACTTATCTTCATTTGCGATGTTTATTGTTCCAATTTATATTTTTACAGCCGACCGCGGTGGCAAAGGGGACTGAGGCACTTCAGTCACGGTCTGCACGGCCACTATGGTCGGGTGTTCGAATCCCCCCTCGGGCATAGATATTTGTGCCGTCCTTCGGATAAGCTAGTTGATAAGTAGTTTGTAAGTTTAGGGACTGATAACCCTGTAGTTAAGTCCCGTAAGCTTTACAAACATTTGAACATTTGAACATATTTTTACAAATACGTTTCGTTACTCAACCTTCATACTTCAGTGTTAATGCGTCTGCTTCTTTTGAAGCTCTGATACAATAATAAAAGACTTAGCATTGGTCTCAGGTATTTTTTATTGAGACGTGGTCACCCAAAATGATTTTTATTGGTAACTTACGGTTGACAGAATGTACTGAGCTCCATTGTCCTTCATATTTTTCTACGCATTCTACTAGATATCGTTAAATATTATTCTTTAATGGTGTAATACGTCATTCTGCTATTTCCATTATCGTTACCCCACTGCTTTTTCGGTGATACGTTTATAAACTTATCCAACAAATGTAAAAGTAAGAATGCTGTTTCACAGGGCATTAGGTCAAATAACATTTCAGTTCTTGCACACGTCACTGATTTTGGGAAACCGGATACCGTGATATTCAATCCCGTTGACTTTTAAAAAAAAATTGAAAACAGCCAAATGCACGAAACGTGCTAGTGATTAAAAGCGTGATTGACTGGAATCAAACATGGACTCGAGCCAACTTGCTTTAATCAGCTGAGCTATTACGACTTTGCTTACTTTTCTCCTTCGCAGCATACATGCTGCCAGCTTGTCTCTCATGCTTTTAAAACTTCACAGAAACTCTCTTGCAACAGTTATTGCAGTTCGGGTACCGTCAGCATGACATTTTTTCTACACGGCTACTGTGCTCATGAAGCTAACATTTACGTATTACAAAGTGTTTAGTCACTCAGTAATAGAGCAACATTATTTACGAAGTTGTCTAACACAACAATATAAGGAAAAAGGGAAGGTGAAAGTTACAGTTTGACGTCGCGTCGACATCGTGATCATTAGCAATGAAGCACAAGCTCGGTTTGTTAATTTATTTATTTTCTAACAACGCGACCGGTGTGGAATTCTATATCTATATTTGTAAAACTCGATCTTTTTATGTATTTTATTCGTTACCATGTTCTACGTAACATGATTAAAACATGAGGTACACTATTCTTACACAATCTTCAGCGTGTTTAATCCATATTTACAAACTAATATCACAATGTAACGTATAATTAAAGGTTTATAAACATCGCTGACGGGAGATCAATTTTGAGGTTAGTTCAAAAATTAGACATTTCAGGAGCTCTGCTCCATCGTATAACGCTAAACCTAGATCCACCGAAGCTGGCACGGAAAAAGCTTGGCAACACCGCTAAAATCGACTATCGACGTGATTTTTCCTGCTCGACCGCAGATACTAATCATAAACAGTATTTGTTATCGAAGTTTTCATGTTGTAAAGATGGACCGAATAAACAGGAAAAAGAGTAATATTGAAGTTTCTCCCAACACGAGAAATACTGCTATAAATCGTTTTGGGGCGACATGAGGATGCAATAGAAATGGAAAAAAAGGGATGAAATTACTACGGCCTAGAAAGTACAGGCAAGGAAAGACTTTTCTGTTGATTTTATTTTTCACCATTTTGGAATAGAAAGAGACTGAAACTATGTTACGAAAATACTTGGAAAAAGACCACGAAAGCACTTGCACATGAATTGAAATTACTTTTTACACTCTCTTTACGATTATTAAGGTACATTTTACTTTTCAGTAAGCCCAGCAATTTCGAAAACAAAAATCTGAAATAGTTCTGTTGCCCAGCGGTAGCCTAGAATGCTCTGAAAACTGACAGTATGCTTATATAACGCAATGGTGTATTATGGTATGGTAGTACTCAAATTATTTTTTTTATGACCGACGCATTAACATGTAAATGGATTCGAACCTGAAAACCTTTATAGTAGAGTACATATGTGGTTTGGATCGTTAATGGGCGCTGTCGAAATTCACAAACTCATCCCTTCACAGCAAATATTCATTACGAACAGTTACGGAAAATCTCCTCCTCTCTGTGTCTATATATTTCCTTCTTTTTAAATCAGTTTCTTTACCACATTCTCTATCCCCTCCTGCCCACACACTTTTACAACACAGCTTAGCATGTTTTTATCATAGCGAGCAGAATAGAAATGCTCTTTATAACATGTTTATATCTTTTTGAGAGTTTTTGGATTGAAAACAAAATAATTGTAGTCCGATCATAGTTTAATGATAAAAATTCCGTATGGAACAAAACAATTAATTGAAATATAATAAGTGGAATGGAAATACAACGTTTCGAAAGTTTGTGTGTTGCATTCATTGTAACACTTGTTAAAGAACGATATTTTTTGTCTTTACGTTCGGAGAGAAAACGAACAGTGCAGATGGATTACTAACTCACGAACACGCCAAATACAACTGCCCATAGGAACCAAGGCGGTTCAAGATTTATCGCACAAACTTCTAACGACTGGGGTTGAGCTTAATTAATCGTCACTGCAATTGATATGGTATGTCGGTTGGAATCAGTAGTATTCTTGGAATCCCCAATAAGCAATATATATATATATATATATATATATATATATATATATATATATATATATATATATATACTCAATTTGTTTGCAATACTCAAAAATACCTCGAACTGACGTCAATTCTGTCTTTGCAATGCACCAAAGATATAAAGATATGATCACCACCGATAACACCATGGAGGTAAGAATAGTACGGAGGGTCCTCTAAAGAAACAACGTTTCACGTATTGTAATGGTGAAGGGTCCTTTTTACGTCTAGAAATGTACATTCATTTTTTTCTCAAATTCTGATATTTTCCGGTAGATTTTCCAATTGCTCTCTGGATTCAAGCAATGCCTGTTCTCAGCGTAGATAACGCCTAACTTCCTTGGATAACGCCATCTCCTTTTATACTAACATCCTTGGTGTATTTGCTCGCTGCGTTACAGCGTCTTTGATCGATAGGCGAGTAGCGTATGAATAAGCTGATTGTTGGAGAATCTAGAAATTGATCCGAGCTGGAAGTGTACTTTCAGTTTTTCTTAAATTCTGGTAGATTTTACAAAAATGTTCTTTCATACAAACCTTGTCCGTAGAATTACGAACATAGCAAAGAAAAGATCAGCAAAATCGGTACAGCCATTCTCAAGTGATGCGTCTTCAAATATGCGGCAATTCATTTTTATTAATATAAATATGGGTGAGGTGTCTCCTCTTTCGCACATCGCTGAAAGAACAGACACCACACATGCTTCGCTGCCATATTGCATTTGCAAATTATTTGTGGAGGACGGGAAGGAAGAAGGATTAAAAAGAATAGAATTGACATTGGCTGCATTAGGGCATTGTAATTAAACGGTGGCGACAAATGAAAATGTGAGCCGGGCCTAATGCCCTAATGCAGGTAATGTCAATCCTGCCCTTCCTAATCCTGCTTCCTTCCGCTCCTCCATAAATAATTTGCAATTACAATTGTTGTTTCTAAAAGGAGCAATTTTATAAGTCCATAATCCAACATCGATATTTTCAGCGTAATGAACAGTTTAAATCAATCAGAAAAAAGCTTGTCTTTAGATGCATCACATCACAATCAGTCTGGCAGATTGGTCTCAATTACATGAATAGAAACTGTTTATGGAAAAAAAGTTTTCAATGAGTATTTACTTTCACAGTTAATATCACAACGAGTGACATAAAAAGAATCAGAAGAGAAAAATTATATAGCGTAGTCGCGATGAAAAATAAGCGTGGAAGTAAACAAAATCCTTCGTCCGCACCAGAATATTTCGTAAAAATTCATATTTTGTGTATCAGCGTTGATGAATGGCAGCAGCAACTATGAGTTTCAGCCTCAGTAGCAACTTCTCTGCCCACGGGTAACATTTCATCTTTCCGCTGTGAAACATTGGCCTCATATAACAAAACCAGGGGCAGATGTACCTCGCAGCAACCGCGCCAAACAGCGGAGCCACTACCGGGGAAAATGAAATAAAACTGCGATTGCGTACAACTTGGTGAATTAAAACTCAGGAAACACGGTCAGATTGCCCTTTCTTTCACGCGAGAAGTATAAATTTAGATTACCTGCAGGGATCGCGCCGCGTTACAGCTCTCGTGTGAATGGGGCTACCTTCATCTGCATGAAAAATACGCGGCAGCAGCGGCGAGTTTAATCGCCATTGCATAAAGCAGCTCAACATAAAGCTAGTGCCGACGAGGGAGGAACAGAGCCATGCCGCGAGCTGTAACGCTTTGTGTTTGTAATTTACAACGCAACACACTGTCCCAGCTTACGTACGGACTTTTTTCATCTGTAGGTGAATGGCTAGCCACATACAAATAGTATGTCGACAGTTGATTCGGGTGTGAAGTTACGGAAATTTCAGTCGTTTTGGGGTGATGAAGCAGTAAGGTCATTCTGTCATAAGTTACTTTAATAATACAGTTTAGGGTAAGGTGGTACAATTTCGATATAGGTACAATTCCGATCAACGTAAGTTTTCGCGCCATTTTTCTGTCTCGTAGTGTCTCGTTGTGTCGCATTGTAGAGTAGCAGGTTTCTACAGCTCCTCCTGTCTTTTCCAAGAATACACCGCTTTGCGGTAAGGAGATATAAATTTTTTCCCTTTAAAGAGGTAAGTGAAGCTACTTAGTCCAATGCGCTCTTATAAATCATCTAGTTAAGGGTGACTGGACTCGCTGCCAAAAGTGCAATGTTTGGTACTACGAAGTATGCTTTGGTGCGTGACAGAAAAAGTGCTTTTTATGTGGAAGATGCCCGTAATCAAAATTGTACGAGGAAGTGATCACAATTGTACCTAGTGTGGTACATTTTCAATCGATTTTTCTCAATTCCGTAACCTTTTTTTGTGTTTATACCAACATTTGTAACTGTATAATATTTGTGTTACATATTCATTAAACATCCAAGAACAAGTGCCATAGTTAAAATTATTCCTTTTCTCAATTTATTTCCAGTCATAATAACATTTGTCCGAAATGATCGAAATTGTACCACCTTACCCTGAGGTCGTTCTACTGTTGCGGTACATAGATAGCGATGCGTTACGTTAGTGCAGTAATTATTGATCTGCGAGATTTTTTGTAGCACGCCATAGTGCAGATTTCAATGTTTATGTGAACTGTGAGGATGTATAAATTGAAATGATTTGCAGGATATAACAAATGTAGGAGGAAATATTTCTACAGATGACTCACGATCCTGTACCGAAAAAAAAAAAAAAAAAAAAAAAATAATGTGAGGGTGCAACTTATTGGATTATACAATGTGCCGCGAAAAGTTGAAAATGCACAATGTGAGGGTGTTTTATCATTTGGAAATTTTAAAATAAAGCCATTACATGTCGTATGTTTTCAGGTTTGGTAGTACCTTCACATATGCGTAGCGCCAGGTTAAGACGAATGACGCGTAGAGGTAGGAACGTCGATTTTTCTATGTGGCCCGGACGATAGTTCTTTTTATGTTCAGTTAAGTGGCTGTTGACGCTTCTTTTTCTTTTAATAATAACAATTATATAATTTCAACACTGTATATTTTAATTCGTATTAGTTACACGATATGTTTATTTAGACTTAATAGTCATCTTCAGGTATTATGCCTGCAATATATAAGTTTTCATAATATTTAGTACTATACAGAGGTAAAAGAAATGCTACATACCACATTCTGTTATGTTGTTCATTTCAATATTATTGTGACGTGATATATTTTATTATTATTTCTTCTTCTTTGTCATGCAAGATCTTTATCAAGTTACGAATTTTGACATTTACTTGACAGTTTTACAGAGATGTAATATGCTTACATTATTTGCACAGAGTATATATATCTATGAGGCAAAGCTTTAAAATTGAACGAAATATGTTGGGATATTTTATCTTTGATAATTTTGTTGCGCTATTATCTATGATTGACAGTGGGATTATTTATGCGTTGTCATGCACTACAATTTGAATAAAATTATCGAAATAATTTTTATGCTTGAAATCCGTTTGATCGTTTAGCAAATTATTTGTGTTTTTAATTGCATGTAGGCATACTTCCATTTCTTCAAGAATATTCATCTCATATCTCTTCTGTGCAGTATGCAAAATTTCTAGTGCGTTATCTATGGTGTCAACTGTGTGATTTTTGGACTGCAAATCTTGATAAAATGTGGAAGGGGTCTTTCCACTTTCTCTAGTGTGTTCTTTGTATCTTATAATGAAATTTCGCCCAGTCTGTATTATATAATACTTATTACATAAATTACAAGATATTTTATAAATTCCAGAGTTAAGAAATTTTGAAGATTTTGTGGTATGTGGTATGTATTGCAGGCATAACACCCGAAGATGACTATTAAGTCGAAATAAGCTTATCGTGTAACTAATACGAATTAAAATATACAGTGTTAAAATTATATAATTGTCATTATTAAAATGTCGATGTACGACATCATTAACACTGTGGGCCTGCAGATAACAAACTTCTTTTACTTGTTCCAAGGTATATTTGACCAAAGCTACAAGGAATTTTATATACCCCAGGTGTTGCTAGGGGGTGACGTGCGTCTTTTGCGGAAGTATTCTTTGATCATCTTGGTGGGTCTGTAGATCGTTTCGACTCATTGCTTGGTCAATACTTTCCCGATTCGATCAGTAATTCTACTAATGTACGGAAGGAAATTTTTCCAGATGGTTGCCGTTGTTGTTGCTCGGAACTTCTGGATTCTCCACTTCTTCGATAGAGAACTCTATCAATTTCCTTGGCACCATATGCATTTTTCTTTCTCCAAATAAACTGGCTCACAGAATTTTTTGGCTCTATCCACGAAGGTTTTAATGACACCTCTTTTTTGCCTCGGATGATGGTTTGACTCCTTGTGGAGGTATCGATCAGTATACCTGATGACCCAGAGTCCTGTCCTCCCGTTTAATTACCGATATGTCCAGTAGCGAGAGCGGTGAGGGTTTTTCTCTTTCTCCATCGTGAACTGTACCTTTTAATGCTATTGACATGCAATAAGAAGACATCCAGCTTCTCTTCACCATGGTTTCACACTACAAAGGTGTCGTCAACATATCGGTACCACTTGGTTGGCCGTCTGTAGTGCCTGCTGTTCGAGAAACTCCATAAATAAATTGACAACAGCTGGACTCAGAGGGCTACCTATAGCCATTCCGTCAATTTGTTCGTAAAACTCCTTGTTGTACTGGAAATAAGTTGTGGTAAGGCAGTGTCAGATGGTGTGGAGACCGTTGTTAATGTTCGTTCTCTGTCGTAGACGTGCGTACGGGGACTAGGGGTACGATTTACGTGCCCGAGTACGCAGTGGGAACTTGTTGGGCAGTGACTCGAACCAACACGTGTGGTGTCTGCCCACTGGGGAACTGTGCATGCGGCAATGTATAATAGTAAAACGCACATTCTGGTAAGAGATTCTGTTCGGGTTCAATTGATTAATGCCTGCTGCTTTAAGAGTGAACTTGAACATTTGCAGTTCCTATTGCCTTACATAGTAATGTTTTTTGTTTCATAAAAGCGTACGAAGAGTGTTAGAGGTTGCTACATTTGAGTAAAAAAATATATATATTTAATAAAGTTGTAAAGTCTATAGTGTTGCTTTCGTATTTTGGTTTGGTGTAGTAAAGATGTGGATTAAATACCACTTATAGAATTGAATGAATTTCGGAATATCTGCAGGAATTAGTATTATTATTTTAAAAAAAGAGGATGTCAGACTAGAGCAAGGACTATATGCGTTAAAAATTAGCGGTAGTCATTGTTGAAGATAGACAACACCTGAAAGCAACATGACAAAAGAAAGCCAGCGAACAGTTACTTAAACTGGATGAAGCGTGGATTAACGGTAGACAATATTTTGTGTTGGAATATGGAATGAAAGTAAACTATCCGCCGTAAATCGATGCTCGGCTTCGTGTAAAAAAAGTTTCACGGTAGCGTTAAGTTATTGACACAATAAGGAAATAAAATCATAAAAAATCGGATCTCACTGAGTAAAAACATTAACTGCTGGTACTGAAAACCAAACCAATATAAAGTTAATGTATGAAAGAGTTGAGTTTGAACCAAACTTATGCAATCGCGAAGCGAATCGTAATAACGACCAAGCAACTCTTTACGATTGACCGCAGCTTGCTGAAAACAATGAACAAAAATTAATGGGAATAGGAGATGGTCATTTTGAATTAAAAATGTTTGAAATCGAACTGGGGGCTTTATTATAATAAGAATAAATAAATAAATAAAGCTCACATTTACATTTTTTGTAGCAGAGAGTATGAGAGGCGTCTGATCAGTAGAAGAGTGTAAAATAGAAAAACCAAGAGCGCTTTTCTCTTTCCAGGCTGGTTGAAAAAATTGAAAATCGCAAAACAAAAGTCAGAGGAATATCTTGAAGTGAGAACGGATACGCAATCGACAAGCGTCGCAGATTTTAGTAATAATATTTAACGCAATGCTACCAGTCCTAGTAGGACTTATGTGTTTTGTTTTAAACTTTCGCTTAGTTAATTCCTGCTAATAAATTGTGCTTTGCTCATAAATAATAAAGGTGAAACATTATGATTATGTCTTATAATTCGTGCTCTCTAAGGGCTTCAGTTCTTAAGAGTGTGTTCTTCAGTACATATTTTCTAATGTTGTGTAGTGGTAGTAAATAAAATGCAATTTATAGTAGCTTATGTGACGACAATGTCAACCTAGCCCTTCCACCCCATTTCAACGTTGCAAGGTATCTCCACAGCAAATATCAAGGGGATTCGGGTCAGGTGTAGTGGCAGGTCATGAAATACGACCTCCCCTTCTAAACCAGAAAAATCAAGAATGACATTATGGTCAGGAAACGTCGCAAGTAATGGAAAAGGATCTCCCTTCCAATCCAGTGACCTGGAATAATGACCTCCTACTCGTAGTTAATTTTGCTGGACCTCCTCCTTTCGTTGCAGGAAACAAAGAAGGTTCGGTACTTGTAAACAAACAGTGCATTAAGAGTACGTTTGGACGTCTACGCATGTCAGCCGTAAAAAAAAAAAAAAAAAAAAAAAAAAAAAAAAAAAAAAAAAAAAAAAAAAAAAAAAAAAAAAAAGAAGTGAATAAAATAAAAATAAAATTAGCTCTATGGCGTATGGTTCTTCATCACAGATGCGGTGTCGACGTGCGGTGCAGTAATCCGAAATGACGAGTATAATGGGGCACGAACAAAGTGTGTGACATTTCTGACGGACAGTAAGCGAACGCCGGTAGACAATGGTGCGGTCGAGCAGTGACCGAAGCGGGAGACCCAGATTCGTATCCCGGCCTGGCCTAGTGCAGTTAAAGTGCCTAGTACATTGTACCCTCCGCCACGCACCAAATCAAATGTTCAAATGTTTCTAAATCTATCGGACCAAACCGCGTGGTCATCAGTCCGTAGCTTACAAACTACTTAAACCTAGGTAAACTAACCAAAGGACAACACACACACCCATGCTCCAAGGAGGACTCGAACCTCCACGGCGAGCAACCGCGCGCTGCGCAGCGAGACGCTTTAGACCGCTCAGCTACTCCACCGCGGCCCGCCACGCACCTTAAGGTGGATTGCGGAGTATATAGAAAGTCATTTCTTTCCTTCCTGTTTCTTCTTCCTTCCTCTTATTCTTATTCTTCCTTACCGTTTGTCCCGGATGCTGGCGCGGTCCGCTGCTTCGGCTCGTCGCCATTTCCTACGTTCTTGTGCCTAGCCAAGGTGGAGACCTGAGATCTTGAGGTCTTCATGCAGGGTGTCAACCCATCGCTGCCTTGGTCTTCCTACTGGACGTCTCCCATTTACATTCGAGTTAAAAGCAATTTTTGCCACTATCGTTTCATATGCTCTAAGGACATACCCGTACCAGCGTAGGCGGCTTTTCCACGTGTTATTTACTATAGGTGTAACACCGAAGGCCAGCATTCAGCCCCATACAGTGAAAATGGGCGGATTACTGATCGGTAAATTTTTTATTTTAGGTTGCTACTACTGTAGCAGAACGCCATTTAAGTCATGAACTGCTCAGGCAGTGAGATTTCCGTCAGCTTCAACTGTTGAGCCCAACTACTCAGTGCTAGGTAACGATTAACTACTTTGGCTGAGCGTGACATCAGTCTAAAATAGAAGCTGCAGGAGCGGGACTACTTAAAGGTTTTTGCTGTTGGGAGATGAACATTAAATTTGTGCAAACTCCATTGTTGTACCTCCAAGCGACTGGGTCAGAGTCTAGGGTACTTTCAACACACAATCAAAAAATCCCGGGTATGAGACCGCGTCGTCATTTTATAAACTCTGCCGACGTTTCGGCCACTGTTGCAGGCGGCCTTCATCAGGGTCTGTGTCTGTGTCTGACAAGCCTTTAAAACAACAATCATCATTGCCGCTTTCCACCAATGGCGTGCAATAATATAACCACCAATAAAGGAAAACCGAGGTCCCCCTTGCTATCCGTTGCTATATAAACCCCAAGCTATCGTATATTCAGCAGTCAGACACACAGACCCTGATGAAGGCCGCCTGCAACAGTGGCAGAAACGTCGGTAGAGTTTATAAAATGACCACGCTGTGTCATACCCGGAAGCCTACGTTTGCATGCAATCAAAAGAAAAGTTTCGGCCCTGAGATAAAAGACCGATGACAGAAGCGTGCTCAGCGGCAACTCACCTGCAGAGTAATACGCACCTCGTGACGTCACTGGCAGGGAGTCTGACTTAGCTCACTGGCGTTCCTGGGCGGATCGGGCCTACCGCTCTCAGTTGGGCGCTCCGCATAGTTTCTGCTCTGCTTTGTACCTCTGCCGGCCGTCCGGCCGTTCCAGATGAAAGAAACTTCCCCGTCGGTGGAGACAGCGGGGAGAGGGAGGGGAAGGGGGTGGAAGAAAGGGGTCCTGGAGAGGGAAGGGGAGGGGGTAGGGACGCCGGATGATCGGCTCCGACTGTCGTCCCATTCGACCGCTGACCCTCCTAACCACGGCCGAGTTCAAAGGTGGCCCCCGCCGCCGGCCAGGGCCATTGTGGAAGCCACCGAGTGGAAGGCCGGCCCTTTAGCCCTCTGCCCCTGTTGACTCACTGACGGAGCGGATCCTTCAGCCCGCAGCCGCAAAGCTCCAGCGTCGCTGTTTGTCGCAACAAATGACTTGCTTTGAGAGGTATTAGTTTGTAAAGAAGCTTCCGCGACTAGCGTATATCTTTTATGACATTTTGGGGGCAGTGACAATGAATAGCAACAGTTTCGCACCATCCATTATTCATAAAAGATCGTATTAATACCGTCACTGTTTTAGGCATTCTAACGGATACACCTTAAACAGAACCTAATTAAGCCCGAAACTGTTAAAGGTGTCTTTGCTTGGTTGGAAAACTGCGCACCATCTCTTAACAGATGGATTAAGTACGGCAGAGGGAGTTGGACGCGCATATAATGCAGTGGCGGCCGGTTCTACCTGAAGCTGCCTGTTGCAACCAAGTTTCGATGTTGCACCTGGCCTCTTCGCATTTGTCATTATATAAACATTCTACCTATGATATTCACAAAATTAATTTTTTGCAAATCCAATTTACGAACTTCTGAAATATAAGTGGAAGAGTGCATGCTAGAATTTATCAATAATCTTTACGTAATGGATTATATTCTAAGTAAAAATGAAGTTCCTTCGCCATTTAAAAGTCTGGAAATAAGAAATATATTATTAGCCACATCGGTACTGAAAATCCCCCCCCCTCATTTTTTTACGATGGAAAATGATTGGTCACCCGCTGATGAAATTTTGCGATTGCCAAGGCTGACAATCTTTCCTGGAGCATACAGTCGCATAACAATGATTTTATTTTTTTCATAGATGAAAATCACCTTTCTCCTTAGACTGACGTGGGAATTATGAAAATTACCTTCAGCAGCATAGGACCTGGAGGAGTAGTTGTACGGAATGGATAGTGCGCTGAAAGGTGCGTATAAAATTAACATTAACGAGAGCAAAACAAGGGTAATGGAGTGCAGTCTAAGAAAATCTGGCGATGCTGAAGATATTAGACAAAGTAACGAAACAATAAAGGTAGTAAATGAGTTTTGTTACTTGGGCAGTAAAATAACTTATCATGGTCGCAGTACAGAGGATCTAATATGCAGAATGGCAATGGGTAGAAAAGCGTTTTTGAAAAAGAGAAATTTGCTAATATCAAATATTAGTTTAAGTGTAAGGAAGTTCTTTCTCAAGGCATTTGTGTGCAATGTTGTCTTGTACGGGAGTGAAACTTGGACGATAAACACTGCGGGCCGGCCGCGGTAGCCGAGGGGACTGAGGCTCTCTGCACGGACACTACGGTCGGGGGTTCGAATTCCCTCGAGCATGGCTATTTGTGCCGTCCTTAGTACAAGGTAGTTGATAAGTAGTTTGTAAGTTTAGGGACTGATGACCCTGTAGTTAAGTCCCATAAGCTTAACAAACATTTGAACATTTTTTGAAACACTGCGGACGGGATGAGGAAACAAGCTTTTGAAATGTGGTGCTACAGAAGGTTGCTGATTAGGTGGGTGGATCGCGTAACTAATGAGGAGGTTCTGAAATGAATTGGGGAGAAAATGAATTTTTTTGACTAAAAGAAGGGATCGATTGGTTGGACACATTCTTATACATACATGAATTGTGAACTTAGCGTTGGAGGGAACTGTTTGGGCTAAAAATCGCAGAGGGAGACCAGAGATGAATACAGTAAGATACAAATAGATGTAGTTTGCAGTTCTTATGAGGATATGAAGAGGTTTGCTCAGGATAGAGTACGGTGGAGAGCTGCATCAAACCAGTCTCCGGACTGAGGACCACAACAATAACAGCTTCAACCGTTTAGAGTACTCAGTGTTATTTTTTTATTATTATTATACACTATGCTAAGATAGCAACAAGTGATAGGTATAATTGCGTAGGCTTTCGCGGCCAGAGTGAGTTTGACGTAATAATTTTCTCTAGAGCTCCTAAATACCCAGGCTGAATCGTCCGCCATGTTTTTGCCAACATGGTTGGAATCGCGCTGCTCTAACAGCTTGGAGGCGCACGTCCTGCCGTCTTTCACAAACGATTACGCAGACACTAAAAGGTAGAAAAACTTTTTTTTCTCTACTTAAATCTTTATATATCAGCATTGTCACGAAATGCGCATCATTTCGTTAATAGTTACAGTTAGTAACATACTGGCTTTGAAATAAGAGACTGCGCTAGGTTAGGAAAAGTTTGCAGTAAAAAATAGAGGTTGCTATGATAAACCGTTTGGTGCATGTTACACCATATGTTGCTGCGAGTGAAATTTTCCTAACGTACTGAAATTTATTTTGGACTTAGGAGATCACCCTTTCACCCATGTCACTAAAATTTATTTTACGTCGCGAGCTCATTTCCGATGGCGATAAGGCCAGAATGAAATATAGCGTATCGCGTACACGGTTAGAGGTATTAATATGACATTTTGGCAAATGATAAAATGCAAAGAGGGGCTATTTTGCGATATGGTTATTACGCAAAAGTGCATTAACTGTCACGTTATTCAAGGAAATGTAGATTTTTTGAACGAAAAAGTAAAGTGAGGGATTTATTAATCGGTGTACAGGTATATCTTCATCAGTCACAAATGTTTATTTCTCTGTTTGTTTTGCGATATGGTTATTACGCAAAACTGCATTAACTGTCACGTTATTCAAGGAAATGTAGATTTTTTTGAACGAAAAAGTAAAGTTAGGGATTTATTAATAGGTGTACAGGTATATCTTCATCAGTCACAAATGTTTATTTCTCTGCTTGTTGTTCAACGTGTTTCAGAGATACTACTCCGTTTTCAAAACCTAATAGTAGTTACATTTCATATAGATTAACACCTAGCTGTAACAGAACGAAAGTTACTAGATCTAATGTGGATTTTATGCGAGAATACTAAAAAATTACAAATACCAATAAACCCTTCGCTACCTAACGAACTGACCTGTTCTCGTTTCCTCACATAATAAAGCGCACCGTATTGAGATATTTACAATGTCCTTTTCATATAACTGAAAAATTGAAATTGAATATTACATAGAGACACAGCACTTTTGTAGTTTGCGACTAATGAATTTAATGGGTTAATAAGTCAGACAGTACCAATATCTTCAAATATGGATGTTATACAGTAACAACCTGTGCCTAATTAATAGCTCTAATACGAGGTATTACTAGACGGAGGAGCGGATTACAGTGCTTCATATTTAACTGACATTATCTCAAGTTATACCTTTATCCCAGAGTTACTGTTTGGAGATAATGAAACTTTGATATATTTTGAACAGTTCATTCGCTTGATGTGTTCACCTAACTTCAACAGAAAAAAAAAAGTTCCTCGCACGTCGAAAATTCCGTAACGTAGTCAGAAAGTGCTTGTTCGTAATCTGTCAGTACATTCTCTTGATAAATTATTGCCGCAAACAAATCTATAAAAATGTAGTGTAGTTCTTAAACAACACATTGAGGGAAGTTCCACGTCCATACAGTGAGTAGTTTGCGAGTGTCAGAAAGTTCAATGAAACACGAGGTAACGCGTGAGCTTCGTTCTGAGCGTGGCAAGTCCTACAGCTTGGGAAAAAAATGACGGACAGTTCAGCTCGGGTTTGTAGGAGTCTTATTTTTCTCGAACTTGTACCGCGTCATAAAGTAAGATGGCTAATAACAGACGTTTCGGCCAACGTTACAACGACCTTCTTATGGGTATACTGATGTGAGCTGGCTGTTACATGTCGCTATATTTTCTCATTACTGTTATTTTCAAAACCATCGATGTTTTCAGGGAATTTTTTGGCGGAAGAGTGAATATTAGGATACTGAGGTGGAAGAAGTGGGGATCAGCCGTTGTCTGTTGCTTCTTGCATAGCGAGACAAGATTGGCGGTCGTCGGCGAATGAGGTGAGGGCTTCCGTTTCTCTCCTGCTGGCCGCGGGCCGCGCGGCGGCAGTTGCTTACTAGTGACGCTCGCGTGTTATGTTGTCAGTGCGGCCTATTTAGCTGTGTTGACTGGTAACCAGGAAGGAGCAAGCCTGAGTCCATCTTCTCTGATCATGCTGTTAGGATGCTAAAAAATTCTATGGCTTCCCTGATCTTGCATTTAACCATCCTTGGTTGCTTAACGAGTATCCTGGCATCATTAAATCTTTTTGCTGCAGTCTTGCTGGCGTTTGGCTACTGCATATTTATTGTGTTGGCCTAAACGATTGTACCGTTCATGTTCATATTTATTAAATGATACCATCTGCAACGAACTGAAGGCGGACCCTACGGCTAAGATAATTCGAAAGACGCATACTGCAATTAGGGACTCTAGTATTGCACCGACACAGCCAAAGGGTCCCATTCCTAGCATTCCAGTTCCCCCTAGAATTTATGCGGTGCCAAAGTTACACAAGGATGGCCACCCTTGACGACTAATTGTGGATGGAATTAACTCGCCTACGTACAGTTTGGCAAAGTTATTAGCCCCCAAACTAAGGCCTCTAGTGAGCAAAACTGACTCGTACGTGAAGAACTCGACACGTAAAGGAAGAAACAGTTTTATCCACGGATATCATGGTAAGCTTCGACGTAAAGCCTTTGTTCACCAATGTGCCAGTAGACGAAAGTGTTCGCATCATACAAGAGCATATCCCGCCAGATATATGCGACATGGTTCGACTTATATCAAGTGGCAAGAAAGATACTACCAGCTAAATGACGGTCTAACCATGGGGTCTCCCTTATTTTTGTTAGCAGCCGCCATGTTCGTAGAGGCCTTCGAAGCAACTGCACTTGAATAATTTTTGAAGAAGAGGTAAAACATTTTTTATCATTATGAAGGAAAGTAAATATAAATCTTTGTATGTTACAGCGGTGTCCCTTCACATTTTGTAACTCTGTCTTCCTTTATAATCTCGGTCTTTATATTAGAAGTAGCGTGACCCACCTAGTATCAGATTCGCCATGATTCATGCCCCTCATTTAAGCCCCCACATCACTATGTAGTTGAAAAATGTAAATATGAAGGACTTAACTTTTGCCGTTATCAAAAAAATGTTCAAATGTTTGTAAAGCTTATGGGACTTAACTACGGGTTCATCAGTCCCTAAACTTACAAACTACTTATCAACTACTTACGAACTAGGACGGCTCACATATCCATGCCCGAGGGGGGATTCGAACCCCCGACCGTAGCGACCGTGCAGACCGTGACTGAAGCGCCGCAGTCTCCTCGGCCACCGCGGCCGGCTTGCCGTTATCATTCCCTAGACTTACAAAGTACGTTAACTTACGCTAAGGACAACACAGACACTCTTGCCCTCCGACGGCGAGCAACCGCGTGCTCCGCAGCAAGGCGCCTGAGAGCGCTCGGTCACTCCACCGTGGCCTTTCTGGTATTTGTACTTACGTCTTCCACCCCAGTCATTTCTTTGAGTGATTCTTTAGTTTCTCTCTTTATATTTATGCGACTTTTAATAGCTTGTTGGATAGCTGTCAGTTGTCATATAATTTCCTCGGTAAAAATACACGTAAGATTTCCTAAATGGTCAATTCGGTGGCGTGTTCACCGAACTACTATAAGATGTTTTGATTTCCTTGTGTCTCCTCTCGCAAGTCGTTCTCTTCATGACACGAAACTACTAGGACTATTGACAATAATTTGTATCACTAGGTCTTTGCGTAATTCCTGTTGATATCTGGGATTCTAACCATCCTGATGTAGTCTAATTGAAGGCAAAGCTCTCACATAAATGTCCTTCAGCATCCTAAGAAAATTTGAGCTAATGGCCTGTTTTTGAGGTACTATAGGGAGGAATTTAATTGCGACGGACATATTTAGGCAAGTATTTCTTGCTCTGGGAAGACAAGTGCCGAGAAGTCTTCCAGATTCAATGTAAATTTTCTATCACGTCATAAATGTATGAATGAATGATGAAGCAATTTCCGTTACTGTTGATTCAATAAAAGCCTATGATCGATGTACGAGCTTATTATCCATCTTTTTTTTTTTTTTTTTTTTTTTTTTTTTTTTTTGCTGGAGTTTGGCTTACCAGTATTCTGAGGGAATTGTGAAAATACGCATACTGCTTTCGTTCACATTAAACTGCTGATCCAGCTGCACATACATCACCATTTAATGAGATTTCAGCAAATGAATTCAAATGCTTTCCTGAAATGCGACTGCAGGGCCGTTTCGGATAAAATTTTTGCACCATGTAGGAATTCTACCGGACCAGTTAACTCCCATTTGCAACTAGTTTCCCCGACAGCGCTCTTGCAGTATTTTCCATTCGCTTTCTGGCTCGTTTCATGCATCACAATTCCCAGTGAACAATTTTCCGCAATGTATACATCAACGCCTTCTGAAACTTCGCTCGAGTTAACCATGATAAAATTTACCTTAACTACAATTACGGTAAAACCACTGTTATCTCTTGAACTTTCTTTCATCAAATAAAACCGAGCAGAAAATAAGTGAAGTGCGAAAAGTGCGGATATATCTTTCTTCAGAAGGCTGTGTGTGAATGCGTTTTAATTTCGGAGCAGATTTTAACTAATTACAAGTAGAATGGGATATGAAGTTTTCCTAACGTGAGAAATTACTGTTCCTAATTGAGAACAACTGCCAACGTGAGTGACGAAGTGGTGAAACAACTTAAATTACTAAATAAAAATAAGTCTTACGGTCCGCACGGCACACCGATTAGGTTCCTATCAGGGTATGCTGATTCAGTAGCTCCATACTTAACAGTTTTATACAACCGTTCGCAGAACAAAGGATCTCTACCCAAACACTATAAAGTTACACAGGTCACACCGACATTCAAGAAAGGCAATAGGAGTAAACCTTTATATTAATGGCCTATATCACTGGCGTCTGTTTGAAACAGGGTTTGTAACGTATCATGTGTTCAAACAATAAGAACAGAAGTATCTATTGAGCAGAGGACACAACGGATTTAGACAATATGGTTCTTGTGGAACACAAATAACTCTTTAGTCACACGAATTAATGAGCGCCATCGACAAAGGATCTCATATTTACTTCATATTTCTAAATTTCCAAGAGGCTTTTCACACCGTACCTAACAAACGGCTTGCAAAATTGCGTGTTTATGGAATATCATCTCCAGTGCCAGCTGCCGCCAGTGTCACACCGTAAACAGCGCTAAGTATTATAATTAAACTTATGTCAAGATTAACCCATTTCTTCCCAAAAATAAAAATTGTGAAAAAGTGTTATATTTAGTCATCAGGTTCTCTTTAAAATAATTGAAATAACATTACAAATATTACAAACTAGCATTATGTGTTGTAATTTGCACCACCCATAATGTTGCGCTGTTTCCTAGTAAAAAAAATAAAAAAATTTGTTTTTGTGATCTATTTGTTGAAAGTGTGCAATATTGTCTATTATATGAAAACTCTGACTTACATTGATGGTATCACTCATGAAATATTGAAAAACACTCTGTGTGAAGCTGAACTTGACATTTCTTGTGTATGTAGATCGTCTGAGGTTTGTAAATCTTGCATCTTTTTAAGGTAATTGTGAAACTTTAATACACGTACAGAGAGCTCGTGAATGTCTTTTAACACATGTGTGGTGAGTTTTGTATAGTAAGTCCATTTCGACTGCATTTTGTAAGGCTAAATTTTGTTTGGCGTGTACGCAACACTGGGAAGAAATGGGTTAACTTACCAGTGCTTTCGCACCTATAACGAACGAACCATTTTAGATACGAATAGCGGCGTTGCGGCATTCGATAGAGCATAGAATGACGATTCCAAAGAGGTATAACAAGTGCATTTTCCGTCAAGAAACCTGACGTCGGAGAAGCTCGAACGCAATAAACACTAATTGCACATACGTAAGATACCGCAATAAAACTTTTTTTCAATCAAAGGTTGGGCTCTAAACCAATGTGCTTTGCACCATGTTGTAGGGGAAGAAATGGGCAATCCCACAATGTTAGTACTTCTGCTTTAAGAGGTTTATTCTCGGGTACTTGGCAGATTTAGTTTGTGCTACTGTTTTAATAGTCTATTCTCGCGTATTTGATAAGTTGTGTTGGGCGCGCCGGCCGTACAGTCAGCAGAACCAGCAGAGTTACAACTAAGTAGACGCAAACTGTTGTGATTTATTTTGTGCTGAGCGGTGTTAAATTTTTATAGACTCACGCTAGTAACAAGTTGATTTGTTGATTTGTTTGGATAAATATGATGTGTGACTGCTGCGTACGGACGCAGGAGGAGCTGGCCGCTGTTCGCGAGCAGCTGAGCGTGTTGTAGGCCGCGGTCAGCCGCCTTCAGGCTGCTGCCTGGGAGTGTTGCGGCAGTGGGGGCTCTGCTGCGTCAAATGGGGCACCTCAGGTGTTACATGCTTCACCCACGGTCCCTGCTGTCGGGACATCTTCGTGCGTACCGGACGCGGTTGAGCCACCCTCTCCTCAAGGGGTGTGGCGGGTTCGGCGACGTTCGCGTCGCTCGGTGCGAAAGGTTAATGTGGAGGCTGGCCGTGCGGCGTCGCCCGCTCTGCCTGTGAGTGGACAAGTGGCCGCTCCTTCAGTAGGGTCCGAGCAGGTGAACCGGGGAGCTCCAATGTTAGGCGGGTGATGGCGCCCTTCAGGGAAATAGCGGAGAGGTCAAGGAAGAAGGCCAGTGTGTGTGTGTGCTTGCCGGGGGGTCTCATCCGGATAGAGAGAACTGGGTGCACCCGACTGCAAATTGTTGCTTATCGGCACCAATGACTCCTGCCAGCTGAGTTCAGAGGTCATCCTCAGTTCATACAGGCGGTTGGTGGAGTTGGTGAACGCTGAAAGCCTCGCTCGCGGGGTGGAATCTGAGCTATTTGTAGTGTCGTTCCCAGAACCGATAGCGGTCCTCTGGTTTGGAGCCGAGTGGAAGGCTTAAACCAGAAGCTCAGACGATTCTGCTTAGAGCTGGGGTGCAAATTTCTCGACCTCCGCCGCCGGGTGGAGAAATGTAGGTGTCCCCTGTACAGGTCAGGCGTGAACTACATGCAGGAAGCGGCTACATACATACATACTCCGAAATTCACCGTAAGGTGCATGGCGGAGGGTACAATGTACCACTACTAGGCATTTCCTTTCCTATTCCACTCCCAAATTGAACGAGGAAAAAAAAGAATGCCCATATGCCTCTGTACGAGCCCTAATTTCTCTTGTATTGTCTTTGTGATCTTTACGCGAAATGTACTACACTCAGCTTCAAATTCCGGCCCTCTAAATTTACTTAACAGAAATTCACGAAAAGAACGTCGTCTTTCTTCCAGCGATTCCCAATTGAGTTGCCGTAGCATTTTCGTGGCACTCGCGCATTGGTCGAACCTACCGGTAACAAATCTAGCTGCTCGCCTCTGAACCGCCTCTATGTCTTCCTTTAAACTGATCTGCTGCGGGTCCCAAACATTTGAGCAATACTCAAGACGTGGTCGTACAAGCGTTTTATACGCGGTCTCCTTTACAGGTGAAGTACATCTTCCCAAAATTCTCCCAATAAACCGAAGTCGGCCGTCCGCCTTACTCACAACTGTCCTTACATGCTCGTTCCATTTCATATCGCTCTGCAATGTTACGCCTTGATATTTGCACGACGCGACAGCATCAAGAAGCTCACTACTAACAGTGATGGGGGAGGCGCCGCGCGGGAGTAGCCGAGCGGTCTGGAGCGCAACGTTGCGCATCACGCGGCCTCCCGCTTCAGAGGTTCGAATCCTCCCTCGAGCATGGATGTTTTGCTGTCTTTAGTATAAGTTAGTTTAGAAGTAGTTTGTAAGTTTAGGGACTGATGTTCCATAAGTTAAGTCCCATAAGCTTTACAAACATTTGAATATTTTTGCAGAGGGAGGCGTGTTTATAGCAATAAAAAGTGCACTAGTATCGAAGGAAATTGACGGAGATCCGAAGTGTGAAATAATTTGGGTGAAGGTCACGGTTAAAGCAGGCTAGAACGTGGTAACTGGAAGTTTCTATAAGCATCCTGGCTCAGGTGCCGTTGTGGCAGAACACCTCAAGGAAAATTTGGAAAATATTTCGTCGCCGCGGTGGAGTAGCCGAGCGGTCTAAAGCGTCTCGCTGTGGAGCGCGCGGTTGCTCGCCGTGGAGGTTCGAGTCCTTCCTGGGGCATGGGTGTTTACCTAGGTTTAAATAGTTTGTAAGCTACGGACTGATGACCACGCAGTTTGGTCCGATAGATTTACAACATTTGAACATTTTTGGAAAATATTTCGAGTAGATTTCCCAATCATGTTATAGTTTTGGCAGGAGATTTTAATTTACCAGATATAGACTGAAAGACTCTCACGTTTATGAAGGGTGGCAGGGCCAAGAATCCAGTGAAATTGTTTTAAGTGCATTATCTGAAAACTACCTTGAGCAGTTAAACAGAAAACCGACTCATGGCGACAAAATATTAGACCTTCTGGTGACAAATAAACCCGAACTGTTCGAAACAGTTAACGCACAACAGGGAATCAGCGATCATAAAGCGGTTACAGCATCGATAATTTCAACCGTAAATAGAAATATTAAAAAATGTAGGAAGATTTTTCTGTTCGGAAAAAAGCGAGAAAAAGCGGATTTCAGAGTACTTGACGGCTCAACACAGAAGTTTTATCTCAAGTACAGATAGTGTTTAGGAACAGTGGTCAACGTTCAAAGCCATCGTACAATATGCACTAGATGAGTATGTACCAAGCAAGATCGTAAGAGATGGAAAGGAGCCACCGTGGTACAATAAGCGAATTAGAAAACTGCTACGAAACCGAAGGGAACTTCACTGCAAATATAAACATATCCAAAGCCTTGTAGATAACCAAAAATTGTACGAAGCGAAATGTAGGGTGAGGAGGGCTATGCGAGAGGCGTTCAAGGAATACGAAAGTAAAGTTCTATTTACTGACTTGGCTGAAAATCCTAAGAAATTTTGGTCTTATGTCAAAGCGGTAGGTGGATCAAAACAAAATGTCCAGACACTCTATGACGAAAATGGTATTGAAACAGAGGATGACACTCTAAAGGCTGAATTACTGAATGTCTTTTTCCAAAGCTGTTTCACATAGGAAGATTGCACCTGCAGTAGTAGCCGCACAGATTACAAAATGGCAGATATCGACATCATTCTCTTGTGTATTACATTCGTCAGTTACTTGGATTTGTTGCATGTTAAGGTGATAATTCGTTAGTTCTCACATTTTGATTTTATAAATTTTGATATAATGTTATGTAAACCGTCCGTCTTAATTGATTTCAGTTCTCCCAGAGCACTTTCAAATTCGGACTCTAATACTGCATTTCATAGAAATCCAAATATATTCTTCCTGTCACGACATCAGGCAACACTTGCCCTTCATGCTTTAATTTTTGAATCCTCTGTATTCTTCGTAATGTCAAACTTCATCCTAAACCTCAGAACTTTCATATGTAATGACAACATTATCAGTTGAAATATAAGCTGTAAGCTGCCAACCTTCACTCTTTCGATTGATTACTGTAACTCATCAACACGTTTAATTTAGTGCACTTTATGTAAAATAGGAAGTAAATATTCAGCGAATATGACTTTTACCTTACATATTGGCGACTTTATTGAGCTACATTTTCGGACGCTGGGTGTTTTGCTTTTTGTAGGACCAGGCTATATTTTCTGTGAGTAACTCACGTACGCTTTCATGTTCAGTGAATAATGGATTAAAGGACGCGAGACACAGAATTTATCGTGACACGCATGAAAGGAAACGAATTCTTCTTGAATATCAGAGAATTCTCCGCTTCAGTTCTCCTAAAATATAAGGAAAAACAGTTCGTCGGAGCAGCACGAACCGACTGTCGTTACAATGAAACGATGCGATCTGTCACCAGCGGGAGAGATTCTCGGAAGTTTATTAGATATATGAATATTTGTAGGAGCAGTTCCTCGTTTCCGAGTACTTCAAACAATCAATAATACTGTTGTACCTCTTCACTGGATTCACTTTAAGAGTTTTACGCTTCTACTGTACCTCAGGCATATATGTCTACGAGTATAATGACTTTAAAAAAGTTGAGGTGTTAATCCAAAACTTTTGTTTAAACGCCTTAGTTATTGTAAATTGGGTATCTAGCAGGAATCGATCGTCGTTGAAAGAGGGTCTTTGATTACCGCAAATACAGATTTCGGCTAGTAACTAATCATACTCAATGCATTAGTTTCAGAATGATGTTAAAAATTTTCCATGTTCGCCTTACATATGCGTAAGGCGTAAGGAACTGATTCGCAACAGTATAAGATTTCCTGACAACATGGTTGTTTGCATCACGGTTTCGAATTGCTCCCTTGAGAAACTAAATAATAATAGGCATTTACAGAGGCTAGATCGAAAAATATTATCGTTCATTTGACTTACTTTGAAATGCAATGCACCATTCGAAAATTAATATGATAAAAAAATACTGAATAAAAGGAATAAAATAAAAATCTTTGGCCTGTCATAGCAATATACATCTTACCTTTTGAAGACACCTCCTGTAAAGCGAAATTTTCCTTTCATTTCCTAACGCTGGGCGGAGATGACCGCGTTGTCTGAGGCTACTTGTCACGTATTGCGCAGCGTATCCCACCGGAGGTTCTAGTCCTCGCTCGGGCATGGGTGTATATTTTGTCCTGAGCAAAAGTTATTTTAAATAGTGTGCAATCTATGGACCGATGACCCTATCAGTTTGTTCTCTTACTTACAAAAATTTACATTTTCTGACGTTTACTTTTATATGGAGCAGTTCCGCTACCGCCTGTATAATTTTGACATCAAAGGTGTGTGGTACGGATCTGCATTTCTGCTTTGCAGATATTTTGATGTGGAGTCACGCATATGAGTCATGTTTGACAACGATGGGAATTCTGTATGAAGTACGTTTTGAATAATAAACTGCAGCACTGCATAGCAAATTAGAAAAAGAGCCGCTGCGTAGCAGTATGATAGCCGTGTTGCAGTCCATGCGCTGTTATTTTTAGACGGTTGTAAGAAAGCCGTATGGCTAAAAATTTTGTGGATACTGCCGAAAATATAGTGTGCTGGAGAGCGCGACTTTCAGTTGGAGATGAAAAGTCATTATACTGGAGTGATTCAGTTGTACTTTATTTTGAGAAGTCCACGTGACACATTTGGCAATGTTCTTATTCCTCAGCATTATGGATTATCGACAACATATTTCATAAGTTTTGGAGTGGAATATAAGTTCTGTTTTTTACTACATCACATACTGAAATAAAGACATTGAGTGAAAACATTCTACTCCTTTTAGGTCCAGCACAAATAATTGTGCGTTTCAGATGGAGAGTTGAAGGCATCAATCCAAAATCGTGGCTGGGTCGTTTTAATGCGTGCAACGACTTTACATCTATGATTCGTCACTAAATAGCACCAGAGATCGGCATATTTAGAGTTCGAGTTTTGTGATGGCGGCCAGGAAGCGAAAATTAATTTCCCTATTCTCGGAGTGGAAGTTTGCTTTCCATTTTCTCATGAATCTAAATCATCATCTTAATAACCATTAATGGTTAGTTTATTTTAAAAAGATTATGTTATAGTAAAGGCCAAACATTCAAAATTATGCAGCTGTCAGATCTGAAAATTTCTGAATATAAATTAATTTCCATTTTTGTATTGATTTACTAAATTCCTTTATTCGTCGTAATAGTTACTCTTTCTGAATATATCACATCAAATATAACCTCGAATCTGATAGAGATATAAGAGCTAAGTTTGTCATTGATGAAAAAATAATACAGCATACTGCTGATTCAAATATCTAGATGGTATAAATGATGGGACACAACTATTTATTCTTGAAAAAGTAATGCATTCTAGGGTAGCTTCACGCATAGGTAAAAATAAAGTTCTAATAAAATGTCAGTTTGGTTCAACAAAAAATGCCATATATACTTTCACCAATGAAATATTGAATGCTCTGAATAACCGGACATCGCCTGTTGGGATTTTTTCTTATCTCTCCAACCCTTTTGATTGTGTAAATCATGGAATTAAACTATTGTGGTATGAATGGGACAGTGTACAAATGGTTTAAATCATGTCTAACAGGAAGAGTGCAGAATGTTTACATAAGTAGTTCACATAATATGCAAAAAACAGCTGATTGCTTAAACTGGGGAACAATCATAGGTGTCACAAGGTTAGGTCTTGGGCACCATGCTGTTCTTAATACATATTAATGACTTGCCATTCTATATTCATGAAGATGCAAAGGTGGTTCTTTTCGCTGATGATAAAAGTATAGTTACAACACCTGACAGACAAGAACGAACCGAAGAAATTATAACCGACGTCCTTCAAAAATTATTAAGTGGTTCTCAGCTAATGGACTGTCATTAAATTTTGATAAAACGCAGTACATTCAGTTCCATACAGTAAACGGAATGACACCATTAATAAATATGGACTTTGATCTCTGTAGCAAAGGTAGGATATTCAAAAATTTTAGGTATATTCATTGATGAGGGGTTGCTTTTGTATGGCGTCATTTTCTGGGGTAATTCATCATTGAGTAAAACAGTATTCATTCCACAAAAGCGTATTACCAGAATAATTGCTGGGGCCGATCCACTATCATCCTGGAGACACTTATTTGAAGAGCTAGGGATCTTCACAGTAGCTTCACAGTATATATATTCACTTATGAAATTTGTTATTACCAATCTCACCGAATTCAAAAGCAATAGCACAAACTACAACACCAGGAGAATGAATGATCTACACTATTCAAGGTTAAATCTAGCTTTGTCACAGAAAGGGGTGAATTATGCTGCGACAAAGTCTTTCGTCACCTACCAAACAGCATCAAAAACCTGACAGATAGCCAAAATTTAACAAAATGCCTGCCAAAATCAGTCTACCAGAAATAGGACCTTCAACTTGAGCCTTAGGAAGTCAAAGATGAAACAAAAAAATGGCATTTTAACTAAAAAAGCAAAAATAGAAAAAAAAACATAAAACAAAAAATAAAAAGAACGAAATCAAATAATAAAGGATAATAAAGACTATTAATTACATCATTAATCCTAAATAAAACCAATAATAAAAGTAATCCAGCAATTAAAAGAATATCTGAATGGCAACGCGTTCTACACTATAGATGAATTTTTAGATATAAATTGAAAAAAAATTATCATATAATACTTAGCACAAAGTAATAATTTGTAAAGACACCTTTCATTAACCTGACACGTTCCACATCATTACGAAGTGTCGTATTCATGATACACAGGCCGACATACCCAACATCCCAACAACACCGGGAGGAATATTGCAGGCAGTGATGCAGGCACTATTCCCCCCAACACACAACTCAGCAGATCTTTTCGAAGATCTGGGGAGCCGTCACCACACTATTCACGCAGCTCATGACTGCCGAAACCGGCCAGTACTGGACTGTCATACAAACAGCGATCACAAACATGTTTACTCCCATACATGGATAACACGCCACACCCGCCCCCCCCCCCCCCCCCCCCCCCCCCCACATAAACAACGTAACACTATCACAGATCCTGTTCTGGAATGCAGACGGGATCACCAACAAAAGGGCAGAATTTGCCGCGCTCCTTGAGGCAAAGGGGATACTGATTGCCCTTGTGAACGAGACTAAACTCAAACCTCACAACAGACTAAACTTTACTGGCTACTGCGTCTATCGTACCGACCGAGCGGACGGCAGAGAAGGAGACGGAACAGCAATCATCATACACAAAGACATTGAACACACAAATATCCAGCTCCCTGCACTTGAAAGATTAGAGGCCACGGCCGTCAGGGTCAAGTTCAACGGAGCATACACTGCACTGGTGTCGCTCTACAACGCTCCTGGTAACATTGTAACACGCGACATCAGCACAGTACTCAACATTGCACCGCGAGTCATCGCCGCTGGAGATCTGAACGCAAAACACCGCGACTGGAACTCAATCAGACAAAATCGCAACGGCAAAAAACTGTACGAACACTCACTAGGCAGAAACTACATCACACTTGCACCGGTTGAACCGACTTATATTCCTTACCAAAGGAATCAAAGGCCAGGCGTGATAGACATGGCTCTCATCAAGGGCATAACAGTTACCCTCAACCTTGAGGTTGTAAACGATCTGCCTTCCAACCACACCCCCGTTATACTTCACACGGAAGAAACACTGCAGTACAATGAACCACGCAGGATACTAAATTACAAGCGCGCAAATTGGGCTCTGTTCAAGGAAGCGCTTGATAATCGTATTCCTGATACTCACGAGATTACACAAACAGAACAAATTGATGAAGCTGTTGAAGTCCTCACAACTGCTGTCCAAGACGCAATAGCCGAATCCATACCATTACGTGCCACACAACAACACTCAGCGGCCCTGCCCCAGGAAATCCTGGGCCTTATCTCAATGAGAAACCGACTCAGGAGATACTGGCAGCGTACCAGGCGTCCGGTGTATAAAACATCACGTCAACAGGCTACAGGGTATCATACGGGGTAAAATAACAACATTCAAAACGACACAATGGGACCAGAAACTCGCGGGACTTGATACCACACGTCCTGGAGTGTGTGCTCTGGCCAGACACTTCACCAGGGAGAAACTCTACACGCCTACCTTACAGGGACCAAACGGCCCAGCATACTCAGCGGAAGAGAAAGCTGAGCTAATGGCCCAAACACTAGCAGCGTCATTCACACCGAACCTGGCTCCTTCCGACCCAGTGTTCACACTAGAGACGGACCAGGCGATCACACGCTTCATGGCCCAGCCTCCGCGCAACGAAATTAGACGTACTAGCACACATGAAATCACATGGGCCATCAAGCACACCACAGCCAGAAAAGCGCCTGGCCATGATGGCATTCAAAACCGGGTTCTCCAGGAGTTCACGGATAGAGCAGTAGAGTACCTGACACACATCACAAATGCCATCCTGCAACACCAACACTTCCCTGCCTTTTGGAAGGCGGCCAAGGTCCTGATGTTCAGGAAGCCAGGGAAAGACAACTCCCTCCCACAAAATTACCGACCCATCAGTCTGCTGAGCTCGCTCAGTAAGATAGTTGAGAAGGTAATACTTAAACGTCTCACTCGGCACTGCATCACCAATGACACCCTAAGACCGGAGCAATTCGGATTTAGGAATCACCACTCCACAACACAACAACTCCTCCGCGTAGTTGAACACATAACAGACGGCTACAACAAAAACAAAGCCACTGGGGCGGTGTTCCTGGACATCGAAAAAGCTTTCGATCGTCTCTGGCACAACGGCCTTATACGCAAACTTAACGACGCCGCGTTTCCCGACGGACTCGTGCATCTCATACACTCATATCTCACCAACAGAAGCTTCAACACTGACGTGCAGGGCAAACAGTCTACACGACATGGTATTCAAGCCGGAGTACCCCAAGGCAGCATCCTGGGGCCCCTCTTGTTTAACCTATACATTAATGATTTTCCATCCACACATAACACGATGACTGCAATCTACGCAGATGACACCGCCATCATGGCGCAAGATTGGAAGCCATCAAACATTAACTCACGCCTACAGACAGCACTCAGAACTGCCGAACCTTGGTTGGAGAAATGGCGTGTTAAAGTCAACGTCGACAAGTGTGAGGCAGTTCTGTTCACACGCAGACCGAAACACATGCGCAAACACCAACACTGTAGACCAGTTACTCTACATACACGCCCAATACGCTTCCGTGAGAAAGTCAAATACCTTGGTGTCTGGCTGGACCGGAAACTCATATGGGGGGACCACATACAACACATGACCAACAGAGCAAACGCGAGGCTCAAACAACTCTACCCGATGCTCAACAGGGAAAGCAAACTGAATAGCCGGGTGTCGAGGAACCTCTACATGACACATATTAGACCTCTGATGACGTACGGTGCTCCGTGCTGGGCATACGCGGCGCCAACACGGCTGCGCCGCCTGCAGCTCATACAGAACAAGGTACTACGCATCATTAGCAACGCTCCACGATACACACGCACCGTGGACCTTCACAATGAATACCGCCTAGAGCGCCTCTCGGTGGTATTCAAGAAACTCGCCACACGACTATACAGAAACTCGAGACACTCGAACAACCCCTTCATCCTACGCTTGGGGAATTACGATCACAACCATAGGTGGAAACATAATCGCCCAAAAATACTTCTCCTCAGAGACTAACCACCTACGGCCGTAGGGAACACCAACTCACAAACACGATGAACATGGCAAACCCCTGCAAAACAGCAATCTGACTGGCAATGCCAGCTGAGCCCACAGCCGACCTACAGGCAAAGCAGGGAAACCATATTCATCGCACTAAACACAAACAAACCTAAACAGTCCCGCACACTTAGCCAGTTCTATGACCGAACTGCCTAACTACCTTGACAGACTTGGCTATGTTACAGGTATTCTGCCACAGCCGATGTTAACGGGTAAACTGCTGCAGCCGACCCAGGAGGCATCATTGGAGTTCAGCTGCAGCAGAACCTCGCATCAAAACGGACTGATTCTTTATGACGAACCTAGCAAAGTTAATGGTACTGAGAAAATACCCATCACTAACATTACCAACCCTTGCATGATCTGTCGCAGATAGCATACCGCTACTGCCCTTCATACCTACCCCACTGTCGCAGAGGTTTTTTTCCCTTGGCTCTTGCCTTGGCACTTTTTTTCCTCTGCCCTTACATACCTTTACCCTTCGTATACCTTTCGACCAATTCTATCTCCAGATGCACCGTATTAATGGGTGATCGCGCCCACACGTACGGATAACATCGCGGTTCCCACATCCCGTGATCCACCTTAGCAAACTAACTTAATTACGGAGGTGACAGTAGAACTTTTGTGATGGTCACCACGTTGGTGTGGGCGTGGAGGGGCCCCATCCTTGCCTATTCATGATCTATGGAACAAGTACTAATCTAATCTAATCTATTGATTTTACAGAAAAACAAATTAAGTACGGATTAATGTATGGAACAATTACAAGAATATTCGATAATTGGTGCACGAAAATGTATTCACAGTCCATACAGAAGGTGCACAAACCGGATCTTTCGTGAAACAAATACATTGTACGTCTGACAGAAATCCAGAAATTCCTTTAACACGCCGCTTCTGGTATGTGGGGAACGCGCCAGAATCCGAATCGAATTCGCCCAGCAGATTAAAGATGAGGGGCGGCCATCGGCTATTTTGTATGTGACCTTTAGGCAAATACCTGACAAAATACACTTCCTGCTTCAGTTACCGTTTGCATCCTTTGACATTTGTAAACAGTAAGGCTGCCTTCTACCAGTAACGTGACAAAATCCAACAATCTGTGCAGATACGGCATAAAGACCAGGAAAAAGGAAACAGGAAACTGACTGATTAATACGTCCTCAAATAATGACGTAATAGACAGTTGACTAATTTACTAAAGTCTTCGGTTAAATCTGTAAGTCTGTTGGTCGATATAAATTTTTCAGCCCTCACCCTACATCATGGTTCTTGTCTGTTTGGGGAAAGGTTTAGCAAGGACTGAAACTCTAGACGGAAAACCAGAAATAGGAATTTTTCTTCTGAAAGGCAGTTGCCTCTTAAGCCATATGCAGTAGTGAGTGCTATGCACACGAGGCCTCATAGAGACACTATAAGACTTCAAGACTTCTCAATTTGCTGCTAATGAACTTATGTACGTACAGACTGTCGTTATGGAACCGGTTTCACGTTTACTGTAACAAAGATTACTATTCGTAATATCTGATAGAAAATTGAGTTAAATAGAGTTAGCATCTGCCGTTCGGAATCAAGATAAAGAATTTAGCAGAAAATATGAGCAAACGTATTAGCTTGTATGGGAACAGCTGTCGTTAAGAGTCCACTGAAGTTTAAAATCAACGGTGAAGTGGCTTTGACAAAGTATCTCTATGGTGCGACAAATGCCAATTGAATCCAAGTAAAGAAAAGTATCAACCTGAGCTATGAAATAAATCTGTTAAATTAAAACCAAGCAATTTAAAAGGAACCTAAAAGGAATTGTTACAAAGATAATGTGGGAAAAGCGTAGTAGAAAACCGTGTTTTAATGGTAAACTAGTTAGATACATTGGCTCTACTAAAGAGACTGCCTACATTAGGTTTCTCGGTCCTCTTTTGGAGTGTTTCTGCCCGGCATGAGAATCTTACCAAATAGGAAAAGATCAGAACGTAGAAAAAAATTCAAAAACGGGTAGGTAATTTTGTATTTTCGCTAATTACAGGAGAGAGTCATGCTAATGAGGCATTCAAGAAATTTTTATCGGCGAGTTTCCGCTTAGAATGCAAAATATTTATACTGAGGCCCCTTACAAAGGGAGAAATATTCTTTACAATAAAAGAAGAGAAATCTGAGCAGACGTAGAAAGATTCGACTGTTTGTTTTTGTTGCGGATTGCTTGCGACTGGAATGGTATGGGAAAATGGAGGTTCCATGCTTGTTCGTACAACCATAAAGGAGTGAACTGCGCAATAGTCATGTAGAGGTAATTCCGTATTCCACGATATTTATTCCTAGATTTCCGAAAAGCGTTTGACTTGGGCCACACTGCAGACCACTACGTAAGTTACGTGCACAACGAGTAGATTCCCACATATATGACTTTAAGACTTCGTAAGTAACAGAACTCGGTACCTTGTCATCGACGGTGATTGATCATCAGAGACGAGGGTATCGTCAGGAGTACTCATAGGAAATGTGACTGAACCACGATTATTTTCCATCAAGATACATGACCTCACAGGATGAGTAGAAATCTTTGAGTGTTGGCTGTGATGCTATGATGTTCGGGAAAGTGTTGTCATTGAGTGACTGTACCAATATTAAAAAAAATAATAATAAAAAACGAGTAATTGGTGCGAAATACAGAATAGTATAATGTGATGCAGAAGAGAAGAAAAACCAACACTATAATGTTTGGTAGTGAGCTGACACAGTAGCGTCGACCATTGATCTTGTCGTGACGTTGCAGAGTGGTATGAAACGAAATCAGTACAAGTACAAACATATGAAAGATTTATGGTCGACTTCGGTTTGTTTTAGGAATTTTAGGAAGATGTGGTTCATCTGTCGGTGTCGGACCTAAGCTATTTCACAACCGGGGACAACCACGTGTCATTTCCATCGTTACGGGCACATCACCTTGAGGCCAAGGAATGGTCAGCAGCTTGGTGATTTGGAACGGAGCTCAGGCTTGGATTATTTGGGTAAGGATAGGGAAGAAAATCGGTGTGCCGTTTCAAAAGAACTATCCCGGCATTTGCTTGGGTTGATTTAGGGAAATCTAAATCTGGATGGCCAGAGATGAATTTCAACCACCGTCCTCCCGAATGCGACTCCAGTGTGCTAACCACTGTTCCGCCTTGCTCGCCATCTGTAAAGGAGACCGCGTGTAGAGCGACCTTGTTGTTGTTGTTGTGGTCTTCAGTCCGCAGACTGGTTTGAAGCAGCTCTCCACGCGAACCTGCCCTGTGCAAGTCTCTTCATCTGAGAATACTTTCAACAACCTGAATCCCTTTGAATCTGCTTACTGTATTCGTCCCTCAGTCTTCCTCTACGATTTTTACCGCATACACTTCCTTCTAATGCTAAGCTGACGATTCCTTGATGTTTCAGGATGGGTTCCATCAACGTATCCCTTCTCTTAGAATACGCCTTTTCTCCCCTATTCTGTTGAGCACCTCATTAGTTACGTGATCTACCCATCTAATTTTCATCATGCATAATTCGTGTGTAGCACAACATTTCAAAAGCTTCTATCGGGATTTTATCTGAACTCCTTATTGTTCACACTTCACTTCCATACAATGCTACACTCCAGACAAAGGCCTTCAGAAAGGACTTCCTAACATTGAAACTAATATTGGATGTCAACAAGTTTCGCTTCTTCAGAAACGCTTTTCTTCCCATAGCCAGTCTGCATTTTATTACTTCAACCATCAGAAGTTATCTTGCTACCCAAGTAACAAAACTCGTCTACTACTTTTATTGCCTCATTACCTAATTTAATTCCACCTAATCTCGAGTAATGCTGACATGTTTGGGATCTGCACCAAATCGGTCTAAAGGAACACGCAGAAGCAGTTCCGGGGCAGGATTCTAGATTTGTTACTGGTAGGTTCGATGAACGCGTGTTACGGGGGTGGTTCGGGAAGTTAAATGGGAATCCCTGGAGGCAAATGGTTTCAGGATCACTATTGAGAGGGTCGGCATTTGTAGCTAACTTCTTCCGCCTGTAATGCTGCTTTCGTATGAAAATAGGTGTTGCGTATTAAAGTTAAGGTAGGGGACCGCAAATGAAATGTTACCAGGTAGTGAAATATTTTTAAATGAAATTACTGAGCAATTTTGACAAGGAAGGGACAATTTAAATAAAAGTATTGGATTCCGACATTAAATGGTTGCGGTCGTAACTTCGATAGCGAATACAACACCAGAAAGCAACATTACAGAAAAAGTCGGTGGAATCTAAATTTTACCTTATTGAGAGCTGGTACTAATATTTCGGTCATATTCTGTTGTGATTCTAGCTGAGATGACTGGAATATTACTTCGATAAATTGATGCTGGGATTGTGCGTTTCGTTTACTATTGTTCTATGACCGTGTTGAAAATTAATCATGTTAGTCGCCAAAAATTGCAAAATTATCGGACTACATAAACATCGCGAAAATTTTTCTGCAGGCATTAAAATGTAATAAACCATTCATAGACACGAAAGAAATAAAAGTAGCACAGAGAATGTTCTAGTACAATCGCGAAACAAATCGCAACAATATCCGAGCATCACTTTATGAAGTACTGGATCTGCTGAAAATAAATAACTTTAAAATTAGTGAGAAAGGAGAAGGGATTGTAAGTAAGTAGGGTGTTTCAAATTAATTGTGGGAGTTTATTGAAATTAATAAAAAATGAACTAAGCTCACACTTACAATAATTAGGCAAAATCCTGGAACACGTCCTAATACTTCCAGGAGAAAACAGTGACGTACAGTTCCGCTCTCTCCCTTCAGCTTGTTGCAAAAAAAGTTGAACGTGACAAATATCAAATGTTTCTCGATACGCTGGCAGAGAGAGATCAGAACTCAGCGACAAGCATCGCACAAGTTATTTAAAAAAATCATTAATGTATTACTACACGCCAACATAAATTTCGCTGAAGGACGACAAAGATAAGGGAATTATGGGCTCGTATGTAAGCAATAAAAAAAAGTTTTCTATCACTCTGTGTGGCGGTGTAACAGAAAAGGAATGACTGGTCGCGACGCAGCGTATGATGGCATACGGAGAAGTTATTTACATGTAGAGCTCTAGAGGTTGCACAGGTTCTGTATAATATAGTCCTTCGAGGGCAAGCTGAAATTCGGCAGCCGCTTAAATCGATTAGGAGAACAAGAGGCGGAACTTTTGAAGTGGGGCAGTGGCGAGGGTGTAGGGTGAAATTGAGTGGGAGCGAGTGCAGGTGGAGTAGTGGATAGAGAGGCGCGGCCTCCCAATTAACACGGACAGCGCGCGCACCCACACCGCCGCCGCAGACGCTCGCGGCGCGGCCCGCTCGGCCACACTGGTCTCCAGTGGCCGCCACTGTATTGATTCCATACGGCCGCACACGCTCACGCACACAAACGCACGCACGCACGCCTGCACGCGCGGCGCCAATGGGGCCGCGTGGCCACCGGTCGCCGCGCTGGCCCGCTGGTGCTAGCGCTAGGGGGCACTGCTCATTAGGCGCGGGCTGCACTGCCGCTCCACAATGTCACTGCTACTTCTCGATAACTGCGACTTTTACGTGAGAATTCTCACTTATAACCGCAACCAGGCATGGCAAATATGTGATTTCTGCTATGCGAATTGTTACTTTTCAAAATCCCTTGTTACGCATTCTAAACTTATAATCGTTCGGACCCCGCCAATGTAAAGATGTGATTTATGCTAGTCTTACTTCTCAACAATCGCGATTATTAAAAGTGTGAATTGTCACTGCGTAAGTCACAGTTTACGAACTCGAAACTTATATCCCTTCGCATTCCGCCAATGTTATGATGTGATTTCTTCTAGTGCTACTTAGCGATAACTGTGATTTTTAGGTGCAAGTTGTCACTTTTTAAAATCACTTTTAATGAATTCGAAATTTATTGTCGTCCACACCCCGCCAATGCAAAGATGTGATTTCTGCTAATGCTACATCTCGAGAACTACATTTTTAATGCGAACTATTACTTCTAAACATCCCATTTTACAGTTCTAAACTTATAATAGTTCGGACCCCATCAATGTAAAGATGTGATTTCTGCTAGTGCTACTTCTCCGTAATCGCGATATCAGATGCGAATAGTCACTGCTTAAGTCACATTTTACGAACTCGAAATTTATATCGCTTTGCATTGCGCCAATGTTATGATGTGATTTATTCTAGAGCTACTTCGCGATAAGTGATTTTTAGGTGCAAATTGTCACTTTTTAAAATCGCATTTTACGAATTCGAAACTTATCATTGGAACCCGGACTTTCATTCATATCCATATTTCATGCAAGTTTGCATGTTTTTGACCACTTGAGGAGTAAACGCATATTTTTAACATAACAGCATGATTTGGGCATTTTTACTGCTTTTCGTACCATTTTCCTGACACCAGTACAAACCTAGATTTTATTGATGTTTTAAGATAACAATTACGATGAAAGAGCGGAACATTAGTAATTTTTCGTACGGTCTATAAGCTTCATACTGCATTCATGTGTCATATTTCGGCTCAACAGATGTAGAACTAGTCAATATATTTCGTGGAATGTTGCAAGTCCTTGGTGTCTACGTTGAGTGGTACCAATTACTGCCCTTCATATATGCTGCATTAAAAGTATGTTCTCAGCACTGCGCTAGATTCTCGATATAGCCCCGCACAATACTCACGCATTGTTAAAATCCGCGTTTATATTTTCGCTAACAGAGGAAATAGGGTGAATTATATGTCGATCGGGATCTGAGCTAGGGTAGACTTATGCACTGGACTACCAGGACTAGCAGAAAAGACCTTATATGACAATAGATGGCGAGAAAAGGATTCCAAAAAGCGGACGGTGCTGTCGTTTGTTATGATTGTTGAAATAAGGATGTAAGTAGTTCTGTAGGCTTGCAAAAACATTTACAGACTATACGTCGTATTTAAAAAGGAATATTAATTATCTTAGAGAATATTCTGGGCAATTAATTTAAACGCAACAGGTTTATATTGTTGCCAACCGATACTGCCTAATGTTTGATGAACGGCGGTAAAGCACTTAAATTAGTTAATCCTAACATAAAGCATATTACTTGTGTAGCCCATGTACTACATCCAGTATCTGAAACAGGACGTCTTAAGTACGACAAATACGCTGATATCCTCTACAAAGAAGGTAAATAGTTGCATAAAATGCTTACGTTTGTCGATCTGATAGCATTAATAAAATAATGTACTGACTGACATTATTTACTATTAAAGTTGTTTAAGTGGCATTCAAAGAAACAAACGTGAAGGAGGAACTAATTTACATTAACTCGAAGACTGCGCATTTTCCAGCGGCAATAACGAAGACGGAAGACGCAGGGCCGCGGTGGAGTAGCCGAGCGGTCTAAAGCGTCTCGCTGCGGAGCGCGCGGTTGCTCGCCGTGGAGGTTCGAGTCCTCCCTGGGGCATGGGTGTGTGTGTTTGTCCTTAGGTTAGTTTACCTAGGTTTAAGTAGTTTTTAAGCTACGGACTAATGACCACGCAGTTTGGTCCAAAAGATTTACAAACATTTGATTCTTTTTGAAGACGCAGGCTTACCACTCGTAGAATCTTTGACTCTGTTGAAAAAATTGAAAAATTTTTGCAGTCGTCATATAGGAAAGTGTCTGTTGCTGAAATAGAAAACCCGAATACTGTTATCGAATCAAAATCTGATTTTGAGTCTCCGCACTAGCTGCTCTTTAGCGTGCCGTTTTCAATTATTATAACTAAATATCAGTTTATATGAGTTTTATATCGATTAAGTCAAGCAGTTTCTTTTTAAAGCAAGAAGTCATCGTCGTCAGTAGCTAATTATGAACATAAAGAAGATATACACCGAAGATGTGGCATAGCGTAACGGTTAGAAAGTTATGGCCTCTAATCTCATCATAGTTAATATTTTTTTCAGAATGAAAATTTCACTCTGCAGCGGAGTGTGGGCTGATATGAAACTTCCTGGCAGATTAAAATAGTGTGCCAGAACCGAGATTCGAACCTGGGACTTTTACCGTTCGCGGGGAAGCGCTCTACCATCTGAGATATCACGGCATGCTTCACAGTCTAGCTTCACAACTTTACTTCTGCCAGTATCTCGCATCCTACTTTCCAAACTTCACAGAAGTTCTCCTGCGAACCTTGCAAGACAAGCACTCCTGGAAGAAAGGATATGGTGGAGACATGGCTTAGCGACAGACACGTTTCATTTCTAAATGTAATGAAAAACGTTTTCATAAACTGTTTTATATTTAACACTTTGCAACGTAAATTTCTTAATCGTGTTCCTCTATATCCTTTTTTTCACCATTCTTTTATCGATTGGAATTTGCAAGTGTCGACTATAACATGTAACTGAAAGAACGCGTAAGATCCATCAGCAACTATGTAACTCAACGTCAAGCAGCACTGCACATCAGTTCGTGTAGGCATTTTGAGGATATTTACAGGTAAACAATGATAGAGGGAAATTACAGTTTGCTTTCATCGTTGATCCTGAAGATTTTCTGTCGTGATTTTGCTCGTGGAGGATTAGTTTAATATCCGTGAACAGAACGACCGCGTATTGCTAACCGCCGCTTTCTCTTATTCAGCACATATTGCGAGATTGTTGTTAGGTCAAGACGTGAGTTTAAATTCTGGAGTGCGAAACGCGTCCCCTGCCTTAGTTGAATCATTTGTCACTTAAAATAAGCTGCGACATTCCCAACAACTTGCAGCGATAGCTTCCAACAGTGCTCCTCGTTGTACTGTACGCTATATTAACAGTGTGTTTGAAAGTCGTCTAAGAAGAGCGACAGCCAGCAGACACAAGTGACAACTATCTTCAGTGTTAATAAAAGCCGACATTTTGCGGGTAGAGTGATCCTAGAATTATTTTAATTGAAATACTTCTTAAAGAAGATAAGCCTAGATCACAGTTTGTTGGCATTTTCAAGTGAACAAAAACTTAAAGACTACAATGTACATCTGCATGATATTTAAGTTTTTGTTCGCTTGAAAATGGTAATAACCTTTGCTGAACAAGTTGTGCAATAAAACAAACAAGTTTTTAATGTCATCTAGGCTGATCGTCTTCAAGAAGTATTTCAATTAAAATATCTTCAATGTATCTGCGCTATTTACATGAACACAATAAGCTCCAATTAGTCAGCTAATGGTGTGTATCTAAACGGAAACTGTGGCTGAATTCTAGATACGCTACAACGTTAAATACACCACTGGAATGCAGTGGCGGCTCGTTCAAAATTTGACTAGTGTGCTACAATGTTACAAAAATAAACAGGAAACAAAATATACTAAAATAAAAAGCTTGACTGACAATGGAAGTAACGGAGCTTAGCAATATCCCCACCACGTCATCTGCGTTCTACACAAGTGACTAATGAAACTGCTTGGCTGAAAAGCGCAGTTTCACTCGCATTTTGGCTATACATTACTAATGTTGTTTGTGATTGAAGTTTTATTTACAGAAATTAAAAATTTGGACTAAGAAGTATTTGAATACGAGCATCACACAAGTAGGTTTGAGAGACAACGCGCAAGACGCCTGAGCCAGCGCGCTATTTGACTCTGTATGCCGCAATATTCCATTCTTCCGCAACCGTTACACGCAGTGCGAAGAGAAATCTTGATCTTGTGCTGCATTCGGTCTCAGCACACATCAGTCGCCAAGCCTGACGTCACGTCAGCGAACAGACGACTGCGCCGCCTCTCTGCGCACGTACCAGCGCGGCTGAATCCCACTTCAGCACAAGGAGCTTGAGACGTTACTGTCATACCGCCTCATTGCTCCACCTAATCGATTTTGCCAATTTCTTCTACCTTGCTCATGTTTGTATTAGTAATGTTTGCTATTTTCAATATAAATTGATTTAACTTGAGCATTATCATGTGGTTTCATGGCCGACTGGCGAGGGCAAGGAAGTAGAAGCAGAGATGGCGAGTTTGTGTTTTTTTATATTTTATTCCCTTTTATTTTTATTCATGTCACACTCCCATGTTTCCCATCACAGCGTGAGCGAAGGAGTGGTTGAGCATAGTTGAACCAGTAGGGGTACATTAGCATGATGGTGGCGGTAGTTTGTGAGTTTTTCGCTTTTTGTGTAGGCAGCTAGTAGTGCAAAGAGGTTAGCAAGCTCTGCTGCTGGTCGATGGTAGGAGGTGGATTCGCGAACGGAAGGTGCCCAGTTGGCTGCACCTGCCTCCGCCAATCAGGGCGCGTCTTCTTGGCGTGGTTCGAATTGGTGGACGGTTGAGGTAGAGGGAAGCCATCTTTAGAGGAGTTGCAAGGAGACCAGCGACATGTACGGACGCTGGTGCTGCTTGCTGCGCAAAATTCTCCAGAATGTGGTAAGAAAAGCGGCACAAGAGATAATTAAAGTCATAAGTGAGGAAGTGGAATTTGATTTAATAAAATGTCTTTAGGTAAATTTAAAGTAATCGTAAATTTTGTTCGGTATATTGCGTCCACAAGCCCACTTACTGTTCGACCAGCAGGATTAGTTTGAGCAGTAAATGTATAGAGCTTTGCGCTAATCATGCAGTGAGTGATTGCATGTTTTATGTCCGTTTGTGTGCAGATTTCCTACCCCCCTCCTCACCCACCATGTGTGACATTGAATAGTGTACAGAGTAGTTAGGAGGCCAGTTGAGCAATATTTATAGCAAATTGTCTAAAAAAATTAAACTATGATTAAATTTTGTGTTAGAATAACTGATTACCCCCCAGCTTCTTTAATGCTCCCCATTTTGGACGGGAAACAAAGGGATCTCACAATCATTATAATGATTGAAATTGGTATTTGTTCGAACTTACCCTGGGGGTTTAAATCTAGACGTATCCTTTCTTGAGGTGGATGTGTACTGGTTCCGTTAATGTTTCATTTATGAAGTTTAATCAAGCCGGTATATTCATGTGAACATAGACCGAAATAAGTGTGAACCAGTATAGATCCATGCCCAGGATAAAGCCTACGCGAAATAGCCAAGCACATGTCATACTGTGTATGGAAGCCGTTGCTGTCAGTTGAACAGCGCTTGGGTAGGCCCACCCAGTGGTAAGAGAAAAAAAGTTTAAACTGTAGAGTACAAACAAGAACGTAAGAAATAAGATAAGAGGGTACGTCACAAGCTGGTTTCCAGCTATCGCGGCGAGAGCGCTCCCAAATGCGTTTTCATCCTTATTACTAGCATTGTAATACGTATTTGAAGAGAATTGGCATAATTTTATTGTGATATCTGGATCGCATTCCAAGAGAGATTATGTAATTTTACAGCGATTTCTCGCTTGCTTTCGAAGAGAAATGGCATAATTTTAGTAATATATTTACAGTGTGCTACAGCACATTATCACCAGCCGCCAATGCTATAAGTAAAGCTAATCTTTGAGTCAGCGAGCACGCGTGCCGCAGGCGCCTACCTGCTCGCGCTGCTGGCCGTGACGTCAGCAGGCGGCGCCCCCCTGCTGGCGGTGACAGCTGCGCGCGCCAACACCCATCACCCGCACTCCGGCAGCCTGCAACACCGGGGCACGGGCAGCGTGAAACACCGCGCAGCCGGCGGCAACGTTATTCTGGCAAATATTAAGAAAAATCGTCGCTCTACATAACACAGGAAATTTTTTTCATTAAGCATATTCCGCTGCTATAGTTTTTATACCAGGATCTACATTCCAAGCAAATGTCTTCCGTGTCGACAGTTACGTGCCTTGGAAAATTCTGACAACCAGGATGTATAGGTAACAGCAATCAGACGGAATTTCCATGATGTCTTTATTAAAACATCAGATCTAGATTTCCATTGTATAATGTTCCAGCCTGGCTATTAATGTTTGAGATTAACAAATTTACAGAAAGAAGAGGTTTGAAGTTAGAAGCTGTGAAAGATCCCAATCAGAAAATTACGGGAAAAAATTAGGAAAATTATTACATACATGTAAATGAACTGGCAAGCTAATTAACGGTGGAGTGTTGTCCAGGAAGAACATTACAAAAAGAATCGACGAGCGGTTACCTTTAACAAGAGATCCATCGGTGGTTGAAATTTGGTGCCGGCCGCGGTGGCCGAGGTGATCAGTCTGCGTCAGGCAGCGACGCGGTGAGGACGGGCGTGTTTACGTCCCGCCGCAGAGCTTCTCGCGCGCGCGTTTGTTTACGTGTTCGGCCGCTCTCGCGGGTGAAGTATTTCCTATTATAGAATGGCTCACTCATGGCGCAAGTCGACGATAAAGATCAGCTTTTCGAACGAATATGCCCGACCTAAAGCTCACGAAATCGAACGCTTTATACGAGAAGAGGTTAAAATTGATCCACAAGATCTCATAGGGATACACCTCTCTATCTTGAGCAGTGTTGTCTACTTGAAAATGATCAGCGAAGAAGTATGTGAAAGAATAATTCGAGCTAATAAGCATGGACTCAAATTTAAGCATGCAGACGGCCATGTCGGCGATGTGGTTATTGATCATGCAGGACTCGGACTACGTACGATACGCATTTTTGAACTCCCGTTCGAAGTGCCATCTGAACTCGTGATTGAAGCGCTCCAGCCTTATGGTACGGTGCTCAGTCATGTTGCGGAAAAGTGGTCCACTTTTACGACGTACCCAGTTCTTAACGGGGTCCGGCAAATCCGGATCGAACTTACCAAACACGTCCCGTCTTACCTGTTCATAGGAGGCTGCAGGGCCGTAGTCATATACGACGGCCAGCCGAAGACATGCTCAGGATGTGGTAAAGAAGGTCACGTTCGCTCTGAATGCATGCAGCGGAGGATCGCACAAGTACCAACAGGAGAAGCTGTGCTAACGCCCGCGCCGACGTCACTCCCACTGTCATACGTCAATGTGCTCCGGAGAGACGCAACGCTGAATATTGACCCACCCATTCCACAAGAACAGATACCAGAACCGTCAGAATTGGTGGCTACTGACACAGATGTGCTTCCGAACAACCAGAGCACCACTTCTCCGTCGACATCGACGGCTGAAGAGAAAGAGCCGGAAGCACGAATGGACGTTGACATGGCAGCACCCACACCCGCCGTCGTTCTTGAACGCCGGGAGTCGCTGCAGCACTCTGATACGGAGGTACACACACGCAAGCAACGATCGCCGAAGCGGCACAAAAAACGCCGTCTATCGCCGACGGACACCTGTTCCACGGGAGACGCTGCACCACACAGAGAGGATGATGAAATTCCAAGCACACACGTGGAGTCCCTTCTCACCGCACAACAGAATGACGCGAACCGCTCAGTACACGAGAAACATCCGACGTCGTTCATCGGAGACCAACAAGTGAGTCCGACGCCCAACCCCGATACAGATCCACCGCCATTGAAAAGCCAGGCGGGGATATCTCAGCGAGATTCGCCTCATATCATCTGGTCCGAGGATCACGATGATGATGACTCAATGAACGACGACACGGACGCGGCAGCGGCCGCGACCTCACCCAAACACTAGTCACTCAGGAGATGCGGAAGATTCCGAAGGACACGACAGCAATCAAACGATGTTCAACTCCACACCAACAAACTCAAACATCATGAACAATTTCCACCGTGCAGTGCAGCAGCAGGCATATCGAATAGCATCCATCAACATCAATACGATTAGAGCACACGTCAAACTACAGCTATTAAAGGACATGTTGAGGGCGTCGGATGTTGATATAGTCCTCCTACAAGAAGTCAATGTAGACAGTTTTCCCGCACTGAATGGCTACGACACATATATTACACCAACGCATGACAGCGCCAGCGGGACGGCGATACTTTTACGTGACGGTATCGACGCTGAAGACGTGGTGTATCTGCCCTCAGCAAGGGGGCTTGCGCTGACCGTACTTGGGCTCCGCATCATCAACATATATGCTCCGTCAGGTACAGACCGAAGGCGGGATCGTGCCAGATTCTATGCAGAGGAGATTGCTCCTCTTTTCTTGGGTCAATAAAATCACTTTTTACTTGGAGGTGATTTCAACTGTGTGCTTGCCCCGAAAGACCAATACCCACATTACACCTCGTGTCAAGAGTTACGACTGCTGGTGAGAGATATGAACTTGATCGATACTTGGGAACGCGTCCATAGCAACCGGACTGGATACACGTACTATACCAGTCATTCAGCAAGTCGTATTGATCGAGTTTATGTTACACGTGGTCTCACAAATGCTGTTCTTGATGCAGAATTGTGGCCCGTTGCCTTCTCAGACCATACCGCATACATATGCACGATCGAACTCCAACGCCAAAAGGTGTGGAGGAGTCGAGGTACCTGGAAAATGAACGTCGCACACCTCCGGGATCCGGAGTGCAGACGCTTAATAGAAGACACTTGGAACACCTGCGAGCGACGCCTACCGACATTCCCCACGACTCTACAGTGGTGGTTGGACTGCGCCAAGCCTGCTATACGCCGAGCTATGATTGCATACGGAAGAGAACAATCCTTGTGGAGACGGAACACCGTGGACTTTTATTTTACTACGCTACGGGAGCTGTCCACACAGGCACCTTCACCAGGTCGGCAATCTGCAGTCAAACGGGTACAGGCTCAGATAACGTCTATAATGCGCCGCAACCTAGAAGGCACTGTCGTCCGAGCTAGAGTTTTTGACCGAGTACAGGGAGAACCACCATCGATGCACCACGTCATCAGGGAGAAACGACGCATTCGGAGAGCCTTAATACATGCCGTCGACTTGCCGGATGGTAACAGTCTAACATCGCAGAAAGATATTGCCACCGCTTTTCTGGAACATTACCGACACCTCTACGGCAGAGTGGAACACAATGAGGCAGCGTTTGATGAAGTTCCACAGACACTGTCGGATACCCTTGATGCGACGGCGGAAGGATTACTCATGGCAGAGGTTACGGAAGATGAAGTGGCAGAAGCTCTGGGTAAAGGCGCAGCAAACAAATCACCGGGACCGGACGGTCTCCCGTTAGAATTTTATCGAACATTCAAAACTCTCATGCTGCCTCGGTGGACTGATATGTATCGAGAACTGATGTCTCCGCGTACCCCTCTTCCATCTGCCTTTGTGGAGGGCATGATAATTCCTGTCCCCAAACCGTCAGGTGGGAAAGGAATACAAGACTATCGGCCGCTGACACTACTCAACTCAGATTTTAAGACCTACACGAGGATACTTGCAGCTCGCATCAAATGCGTCCTCCGCCAAATTATCTCCCTTGATCAAACGTCTCTCGGTGGTGACAGCAATATTCAGACAGCGCTCAGTGACTACCGCGACGTGATAGCATTGGCAACAACCTGTCGTCTCAATGCTGTTTTGGTGTCCGTGGACTTTGATCGCGCTTTTGACAGAGTGAGCCATGCGTACATGACAAAAGTGATGACGAAAATGAACTTTCCACAAGACTTCGTTACCGTAGTAATGCGACTACTCCACGGTGCTTCCTCCACAGTGCTCGTGAACGGGCGTGCGTTAGGACCAATCAAAATCGCCAGATCTGTGCGGCAAGGGTGCCCGCTGTCGTCGATACTCTACGCCATAGCTATCGAGCCGTTACTTCGTGGCCTTAGGAACAAGCTAACAGGAATGACATTCAGGGGTCACACATTCATCTGCAGAACATATGCAGACGACCTTACCTTCCTGGCGAGGTCGGGGGACGAGATACGAACGGCACTACGCTGGATTGATCTGTATGGTTCGGCTACAGGAAGTCGCGTTAATATGGCGAAGTCTGGGGCTATGTACATTGGACGAGGGCTGCCAGATAACAGCGTGGCACCGTTAAGATTAATGGACACAATGAAATGTTTGGGAATTACATTCACCAACGACGTCAGACGCACGGCAGCGCTCAACTATAGACGGCTCCTGCAGTCTATCAGAACGAGTGTTCGAGATAACATGTTAAGAACATTAGACATGATGCAACGGGTCACTTTTGTGAATACTCACCTGGCATCGCGCATTCCACACTTGGCGCAAGTGCTCCCGATGCCGGTGGTTATGGCACGCTGCCTCCTAGCGGCCTTTGGATACTTCGTGAGCGCAGGTCTAATTTTCAAAGTCCGATACGAAACTCTCACCCTCCCCATTAAGCGAGGGGGACTCGGACTCGTCCACGTCCGCGACCGCGCTGTGGCTCTCTATGTCAGTACGATGGTCAAGATGTGGCGTCGACACCAGTCAAGTCTGTCCGGAACTTTGATAGAGGAATTAGCGCCACCTTCCCACAGAGCGCCAGTTATGGTCGGGCACATATCACCGTCTCTTGCCCATATTCGTACCTTTTTCGTCGAATACAGTTATGTACAAGCGGACCTACCGACTACCAGGACCACAACAGCACGTGACATATATTGCTTACTGTTACGGGGACAACCAGGCAACGTGATAGAGAGACGGCACCCGACAGTAACGTGGACAGTGGTATGGCGGGCAGTGCACCATGCGTTTCTTGACACAGAGACACGTACGCTGTGGTATCAGATTGTTAATGGAAAATTCATGACGCGTGCCCGATTACATGCTATACATAGAGTGGACACTCCTTTGTGTATTCAGTGCAATGAACTGGATAATGAAGAACATCGCCTGACATGCGGCACTTCCGCAGAAGCGTGGAGTTTGGCGCAAAAAATTATAGCTTTTTTCCTTCGAGTTACTCCGCAAGATATCGAACCACGGATATTACTCTACCCGGACGAGACATACTACCCCCGAACAAAGACCAATGCAGTAACTTGGATTCGAGGATTGACAGTCCTCTACCTTTTCAGAGAAGGCCCCAAGAACGTACTTGACTTTTGGACATTTCTACAAGAACGTCATTCTACGATCAAGAACCACAAGAAATACAAACTTTACTTTGCTAACTTTCTAGGAAGTGCTATGAGCGATCCCCCGCGCAGTTGGGGAGTACCGGGTATGAGAAGTTAATTTATGTATTCGACGACTTAGAGCTAGAACCGATCAGGACAATGGAAGTTACTCTAAAATCTATCGAGAAGACGTGCCCGACTCCAACACGAGGCGCGTTGGGGATCAGCGAGGTGCACTTCTACTATTAGTTTAGCAGCCAGCAACAGTGCAATACAAGAACTGTGTTCCATAGCGTTATTACTTTCATTTCAATTATGTTTATCTGATTTTTTGTTTGAAGAAGACATTTAACTTTCATTTCTGTGTTTAGAGAAGTAAAAACTTTAATTTGCTTACTGTGACGACCAACATGGCATTGAAGCCAGGCCGAGAAGGCAGAAGAAAAAAAAAAAAAAAAAAAAAAAAAAAAAAAAAAAAAAAAAAAAAAAAAAAAAAAAAGGGGGATAAAAAAAGAAAAAAACGAAGAAAAAAAAAAAAAAAAAAAAAAAAAGGTGACTGAGGCGCTCCACTCACGGTCAGCACCGCCACTACGGTCGGGGGTTCGAATCCCCCCTCGGGCATGGATATTTGTGCCGTCCTAGTTCGTAAGTAGTTCATAAGTAGTTTGTAAGTTTAGGGACTGATGGCCCCGTAGTTAAGTCCCATAAGCTTAACAAACATTTGAACATTTTTGAAATTTGGCTGTAAATGAAATTTTCATAATATGATAACCACTCACCGAACAGTAAATTGGAGTTCGTCAATATAAAACACACCCGACTTGCAAAAATTTAGAAGAAAATCGACTGCAGATTCTATTGCCGGTAAATGATAATAGTATGGAATAAATTTTGAAAAAAAAAGGGTGGCAGGCTATACGAAATTTCGCCATTCAATATTAACTAAACCCAGTGCCATCCATTGTTGAGGTGATGCAACAAGGCTGAAAGAAAGCATTATGGGTGGAGGGAGGAAAAGGCAAAATCAATAATAAAAATTCATAAGTGCGAATTTAAGTGAGAAGTGGGGTTTATTTATAAAAGTAAGATCCGCGAACAGCACATATATTTACTGTATGACTGTAAAATATATAAAATGAAAAAGTACAGCTCTCGTCTGCAAGATGCTATAGTTACAAACTACAACCCACGAGTAGTTACTATCTTCTGTCTGTCTGTCTTACTGTAGTTTGCCTTCAGTAATGTTATCACATGCATTGACAATGCGCTGACGCATGTTTTCAGGTGTTATCGGTGAATCACGATACCAAATATGCTCCAGTTATCCCCACAGAAAGAAATCCGGGGATGTAAGATCCGGTGGACGTGCGGGCCATGATATGGTGCTCCTACGACCAAGGGGTCCACCTGTCATTAAATATTCCATTTAAGACCGCTTCAACTGCACGTGAACCATGTGCCGAACATCCATCATGTTGAAAGTACATCGCCATTCTGACATGCAGTGTAACATCTTGTAATAAAATCGGTAGAACATTACGTAAGAAATCAGCGTACATTGCATCATTTAGATTGACATCGATAAAATAGGGGTAAATTATTCTTCCTCCCATAATGCCGCAACATACATTAAGGAGTCAAGGTCGCTGTTGTTCCACCTGTCGCAGCCATTGTGAATTTTCCGTTGCCCAACAGTGCATATTATGCCGGTTTACGTTATCTTTGTGAATGACGCTTCATCACTAAACAGAATGCGTGAAAAATCCAAAACTGTACACGACGTTAAAATCTTCGCCATGCAATTCCTGGTGCATAGAAATATGGTACGGGTGAAATTTATGTTGATGTAGAATTCTCAACACCGACGTTTTTGAGATTCCCGATTGTCGCTCAATATGACCGCTACTGATGTGTGGATTAGCCGCAACTGCAGCAAAAACACTTACTAGGATATCATCATTTGTTGCTGAACACTTCCCGTCTCTTTAAATAACTTAACTACTCGACTAAAATTCTGAACACTTGGATGATGTCTTCCAGGATAACGATCAACATATCGGGTGATCAAAAAGTAAGTATAAGTTTGAAAACTTAATAAATCACGAAATAATGTAGAGGGAGAGATAAAAATTGACACATGCTTGGAATGGCATGGGGTTTTATTAGAACTTTAAAAAAAAAAAAATGGCCGGCAGTTGGCGCTTCATCTGATCAGAAGAGCAATAATTACCATAACAAATTAAGGCAAAGCAAATATGATGTTCTTTACAGGAAATGCTCAGTATGTTCACCATCATTCCTCAACAATAGCTTTAGTCGAGGAATAATGTTATGAACAGCACTGTAAAGTTATGGTGCGTCATTGGCGTCGGATGTTGTCTTTTAGCATCCCTAGAGATGGCAGTCGATCACAATACACTTGCGACTTCAGGTATCCCCAAAGCCAATAATCACACGCACTGACGTCTGGGGACCTGGGAGGCAACCTTTCATGCGTCTAGCAATCTTTTTTAACCTCTCTATCAAATTTATACTGACTCCCGGTACACAATAGCCATACATAAATACCGTATCGACCTTTTCTGCAATTGGTAAACGGGCCATTTTAACACGAATACTGTATCACGAAGCAAATATCGTCCGCACTGGCGAAATGTTACACGATACCACGTACTTATATGTTATTGACTGTTACAAGCGCCATCTGTTACAAAGCGAAAAAAGTGTTCCAATAAAACATTCATATTTATTTACGCACTAGAATATGTAATAAAAATGCAGTTGATAGCCTCGGTGGAGTAGCCGAGCGGTCTAAAGCGCCTCGCTGCGGAGCGCGCAGTTGCTCGCCGTGGAGGTTCGAGTCCTCCCTGGGGCATGTGTGTGTGTGTGTGTGTGTGTGTGTTGTCCTTAGGTTTGGATTAGTTTAAGTAGTTTGTAAGCTACGGACTGATGACCACGCAGTTTGGTCCGATAGAATTACCAACATTTGAACATTTGCAGTTGATATCCGTTTGATCTATGGCAGCGCCATCTAGCGGGCCAACCATAGAGCCATCTGTTTTCCCCCTTCAAGGTAGAAAAGTTTTGTTCCTTGTAGTTTTTTCGTTTGATGCTTATTTCATGAGATCTTTGGCCTAGTCATTATCAATGGACCAACATGTATATGAGTTGTTCATAAACTTTAGAGGCCTTTTTATTGGAATTTTCTAGACAGTGCGCTTCAAAACAGTTATAAGTGGACACTCTTGACGTATACATCGTTGAGAGGCGATAGATGGGTTAAAACGCAGACTGAAAAACTCCGAGGTACAACCGGGTTTCCAACCCGCGACCTTTCGGTTTCCAGGCGAGAGCTTTACCCCAAGCCCAACGGGCCCGCGAAATAGCGAAAGCGCTTCCATTGCTTTCTGTGTTGCTTTCCTCGTGTGACAGTGTTTGACAAATTCTCCCCTCTTAAACAAACGTTTCATCTCTTGTAAGCCGGTCACCACTTAAACTGAAGGCTATGCTGTACTTATAAGTATAGCGTACATCTAAAATTTCAGATTACGGTATTCTCGCCTTCCGTATCCGACACTGATGAAATAAAGCCTGTAGTTGCCCCAAGCTACTCTCATTACCTCTGAAATCCCATGAATTTTATTTGGTAGATTTGAAGATTAGCCTGCACGTACATATTTGCCATTAGACAAGTATTTAATTATATCTTTACCTTTTCTGGTCAATTTTTATGAACTGAAGCCGTAGATTTAAAAAAAAAATCTTTCAATTATCATATTTCTTGCTTTGATCCGATTTTGATGAAATCATGCTCATATATTGATAAAAAATTCTCTCTCATGTTTCCTGTGAAAACGTCACGGAAACTCGACTAATAGTTCTGAAAACTGAAAGACCTGCAGGTATAGTTTTGTTATTGGTATAGCTAATGAGGTGGTGAAATTGACATTGCAACTGATTCTACGTGCTATTATAGTTTCTCTTTGCTTCAAGAAACATCTGAAAACTACAAGAAACATGTACTGTCTTTGAAGTATTCAAAGTTTTACAATACATGTCAACAGTATTTCCTCGCTACTTTCTTCGCGTTGACACTAATAGCCAAATATAGGATCCTTGGCAAGCTTGTAAAGGGTCGTCGCTTCTAGTGTCGCAATGTTTCGAAGGATCTGAAAAAATGCTTACATGTGAATTTTATAAACGGAAGGAAACATTCTTTTTCCGTTCGATTTTTGCACCACTTTGATCTCTAGAACGACTTTATCTGAATAGATCAAAGGGCTCTGCGCCTGTTAACACTGTCAAAACTATTGGGAAATCGGAATTACCCGTACTCTGTTTTAGTGGTGACGGGCGTAAGAATATCACTTGGAAGATGAAACGTTTGCTTAAAAGGGGTGGGGGGTATTTGTGAAACTCTCTGACGCACGAGGAATTCATAACAGAAAGAAATGGAAACGCTTTGATTACTTCGCTTCTGAGTACAGGTTGGTACAAATTATTTCTAAGCAACAATCTACATATACAAATATTATAAAAATATATGTATGTATGCAGGATGAGGCAGTTAAACTGTTTTTCAGAATATTTGGAAAAATAAAAATCGGATTAAAAAACGTTGCAATAAAAGTTATTCACCTCCAAGAGGGACATCCATTAATATAAAGCGCGAGAAAATATATTGCAACTAGCTGGAAACCCAGCGTTGCCCGAGTATTTATTTATATATTCCTGCCTTTTTCAGGTACATATTCATTTGTATACGGCCTGTACGTCTGTAAAATCTCTTGGGAATGCAATTAGCATTAAAGAAGTAATAGATTGAAACTTCGTGCGTGATGGGACGGTATTTCATGAACGTTACTGTTTATATGTTCATATCTCGTGAAGTACGTGTCATACTATTAAAAAATTTAGAACGTACACTCAACTATATGCGCGTATACTGTCTGTAAATTTTCCTACAGCTACAATTTGTAGTGTGGAAATTAAAAATTGTATCGTCATACCGAATGCCGTAGTTTTACTCCATAAACAGCGGGAAAGTCGTAAGCGTGAAACTTTTTTCCTTTCATCATATTACCATGGTTGCCAGCGAGAAAAAGTTTAATAAAGGTTTGAAATTATGATTAAAGTTTGTTGCAAGTTGCTAAGTACTGTCATTTTCATGCAGTGTATTTCGAAAGTCTCGCCACATTATATGGCATTTTTTGCGATTTCTATTAGTTATGACGTAATATCTTTTGAACCATGTGCCGTATGTGACTCTTAAGCATGCAGCAATTGTTACCTCACGGTAAGGAATGTGTGTACCAAATTTGATTGAAATCGGTCTAATGGTTTAGGAGAAAATGAGCAGCATTGTCGCAAATGCAGAGTTTTTCGCGCATCTCATTGTCTATGACGTCATATCTCGTGAACTATACATCGTATGTGATTCTTACACTTACGGCGACCGTCCACATGGATTGAAGCTTACGTGTACAAAATTTCATAAAGATTGGATCAAAACTGTAGATTTGTATGCAACACGTACAAACTACGGACGCTCTGCTTTATTTATTAGATTTTTAAATGAAACTTTTTTTCTTATTATAGACATGTGGCGTTTGTTCTCTCAAACATTTCCGAAGGAACACACACCACAACAATCTATAATAAGTATTTAAACGTGAAGATCGCGTTTGGTTTACTTACTTTGCGTTTGGTGTCGGCGAGTGTAAGAGAAGGTTGGACGATGGGGGCGCTACAGACGTAGCATGCAAGTTTGAAAAACGAGGTAAGCGAGCACGGGTAGCCAAGTGGATGCCGTGTTGGCTCAGCGCGCTCGTCCAGAGAACTCAAAGCCTTATGAAAAAAAAAAAAAAAAAAAAAAAAAAAAAAAAAAAAAAAAAAAAAAAAAAGGTCTGCACAGCCCCTACGGTCGGGGGTTCGAATCCCCCCTCGGGCATGGATATTTGTGCCGTCCTTAGTCTTAGCTAGTTCATAAGTAGTTTGTAAGTTTAGGGACTGATGACCCCGTAGTTAAGTCCCATGAGCTATACAAACATTTGAACATTTATTTTATTTTATTCATCATTTCACTTTGGCACTCTGGAATATCTTATATAGTTTGTTGCTATGCCTTGGGGCTTGACACGTACCACCAGATATGTATCATTTCGGTTGTGCATGTTGCACCTAAGATGATATTCCATAGTTGAAATCGATTTGCAATAAATGGTAATTTACGACAATGCTGAAAATTCTTTAAAAAAGAGCCAATTACTGAACGAACAACCGAGAACGAACATGAACAAACAGCCGTAAAGCATCGATGTACGGCGGGAGAGGTGGGGGGATGGGGTGAGGGGAGGAAGTTCGATGCCGTCCTCGCTCTGGCGCGTGTAAACATTACTTGAGTGAGGTTCCGCTCACGCTGTGGCGCGTGCTGCGACCTAGCATCCTATTATGGTTTGTTGTAAACCGGTATCGTCTAATAAAGCTGTATACTCTGGTAGCCACTCAGGGAAGAGTATAAGTGATATGCACACGTACGTGGTTCCTGATTTCCGCATTTGCATTACCAGATACGAGCCACACACGCTTCTCATGATGTCATGATAGATGTATTGGATTCGTATGTAAACAAGCAAGCTTTTGATTATTTTAATTTTATTTCGATTAGTTACCAGTTTATAAAAAAATACTTCTTAGTTTTAATATTATTCATACTTATATTCCTGATGATATAGAAATAAGCAAATGTTTTATGAAATACCATGTGTGTACTGTTTATATTGTTTATTTGTTGTTTTCACAAAAATACAAATGCAAATAAAAAAAAAAACATAGCAAGAAAACTGAAAACTAAACCCAAAACATTCAGTGGCTCAAAACTATGAAAAGATACTGTCAAAATACGATCACGCGCCAGAGCGTGAAGTGGCACCTAGCATCATCGCGCCAGAGCGTGAACGGCAGCGAACGTGTTAAGACTACCGCTAACCCGAAACGGAAGACGCAGGTTCCATTCCCGTCCCGCCTCGCATTTTCACTTGTCGCCATTGTATAATTTCACTGCACCAATGTAGCTAAAGTCAATCCTTCCCTTACTAATCCTTCTTCCTTCCCGTCTTTAATAAATAATTTGTAAATGCAATATGGCTGCGAACAAGGTGTGGTGTCTGTCCAAAGGAACAGACGCAGCACCAATCTACAATAAGATTTCCCGATAGTTTCACTATTCAAAGAATATTATAATTCTGATTTAAACGAATTCACTACCATAGGAATGACGTTTGTTCTCCATCCAAAAGAGGGAATTAGCAAAGATGTTGCTTTGCATGCGGATCAGTTGTCAAAGTGGCACGTGCCAACTAGTGACGTTTTAAATTTGTTACACGTATTTATTTATATAGCCTGAAGCTACATGCTCCATTCCATTCACATCTAGTCAGATGCTCTCAGGGAGTTCATGTTTTTCGTATAACATGAATTATATCCTAGCAATAATTTTTTAACTTCAATATTTGTATTAAACGTGTTATTCTTGTAATGTACTACACAAGTTGTTTAATATGAGTAAGCATGGTTAGGTGTAAGAGAGGGCCTGAATTCCCTATCCTTGCCGGGTATAACAACAGCATAAATAAATAAAGGTAAAGCAGTCAACAATCCGAAGATTGGTTTGAACACCACAGTGCTTTAGTAGGCATGGTCCTGTTTGCAGGTGGTATGCCATTGCCTTCCTCCGACCTTCGAACATAAAATGAAAAAAACAGAAATAACAAATGAAAATATTTCGAAAATAATATTCTCATCTAAACTGTGTTGAGCAATACCCTCAATATCTTCAGTACATAAAAGTTCTGCGGCAGAAATGTCACTCGTATTCATCATCAAATAAACTCGTCGCGAATACACGCAAGTGAGCAGCAGCACGCCAAGCCAATACCGCCTAACAGTCCAAGCATTAGGCAGACAGGTTCGCAAAAATTAAAAATATTCAGTATTATTTTTAGATCCACAATTTTTTTTTTTTTCGTTTTTGGAAAATAGGGCTACTCGTAAATTCACTAGATAAATGATACTTTGGATTTTGAAGAATGACTTAGAAAAACTCGCACTTTTCCCAGTCCTGTTTTCTCTCACTTATGAAAGGAACTGTTAAAGAAATAAGTTGCTGACATTTTTTCACCGATTTTAAAACTAATAATGTTGCTCTACGACTCGCACTTTTCCCAGTCCTGTTTTCTCTCACTAATTATATTTTTATGTTATGAAAGGAACTGTTAAAGAAATAAGTTGCTGACATTTCTTCACCGATTTTAAAACTAATAATGTTGCTCTGCGACTTTCTGGAGCCGATATATTCTTTTTTTTCTTTTTTTTTTTTTAGAAAAAAGTCTTGTGGCCGTAATTAACATTATACAGCGACGTGCTTCATGGAGCTTAATGTTGAATGCTTGTACTAGCATGAAAAAATATTTGGAGCTGTTGCATTGTTATGTACAATTACTAACCGACTGTTAAAGTGTAGCGTACAAGCGCGTACTGCCTTGAGCTACAGCGGACAACCGGGTGATCGGAAGACTGGTCGTTTGGAAAGCGGAACGGGGTGAGGGAGCGGGAGAGACTGACTCGTGTTCTGTCTGACAACATTCCAAACGACTCCCTTTTGAAAGATCGGTGATATATTCTGGAAACTTTCCTTTATATGTATATATACTTATGAATCTTTTTATTAATAAGCCAACCCATTTGAAAAGTGCCCATAGCTACGACACTAGGAGGAAGAATGATCCATACTATCCGAGGTTAAATCGTACTTTGACAAAGAAGGGGGGTGAACTATTCCGCCATCAAATTGAAGGAATTATTGAATGACAACTCAATCGACTGAGTAGGTGAATTTTTACACAGAAATAAGTAATTAAAAATTGTGTCATTTAATGTTACCTTTTACTAAACTGACACGTATATTCATAATCTATTGAAAAAGTATCTACAGTCTAATCTGACTGTATTAGCAAAGCAATTGTTTTCAGCATTGAATGTGTCTTCGAAATTACATCATAATACGACAGATAATTGATGAGATATGAGGTCATAAAGAATATGGTACATAAAAAACCGGCCCATCAATTATAACGTTTCGATTTATTATGTCTTTACTACTGTATGTACCAAGTGTATCTTCGAAATTATATCATAATACAATACATATCTTAGGACTTACGACATCAAAAACAGTGAAATTCATGCAACTCTGCCAAATAACGCGTGAGGTTGTAAATTATTAGTACCAACTCCATTCGCAACACACTTAGGACACAGTTTCCAAATATTCTACTCTACGAACCTGGAACAATATTTTGTTGTAGGTCATGGTAGTTAAGTCAAGATGGCCGCCAGTGAGTGACGCACGCTAGTTAGGCTCGCAAGTTTATCTGGTATTTGGAGGTGTTTCTAAGCAGTTTGGCTGTTTGAAATAGTCACAAAACGTGTGTTAAGTGCCAAGTGTTGAATCGCTGTACTATTCGGAGTGCCTGTAATCGTGTAACTGCATTGAAAATGGAAAGTCGTCGAACAACGCGCAGCACCGCCAACGGCCAGTCCGGCGAGGGGGCAGCAGGCGAGCCGGTGCCGGCGACCGCGGCCGCGCCGCCCGCCACCGCCGACATCGCCGCACTCGTCAGGGCCGAGGTAAGTGCCGCGCTGCAGGCGGAGGGCGCGCTCGCCACCGTGCTCCAGACCATCACCGACGCCGTCACTGCCTCAGTGACGCTCAAAATACAGCAGACGCTAGACAGAAATGCCAGCGAGATATGCGCTCTGAAAAAGAACCTAGAGGACACCGCAGACAGAGCACGATCTCTCGAGCAGAAGCTAATCGAGAGAACGGATGAGCTCGAACAATATCAGAGACGTAACAACCTACGACTGTTCGGGATTCCAGAAAATAGTAGTGAAAACACCGATGAAATCGTAGTGAAGCTGGCCACAGAAAAGCTAGGGGTGCAGGTGACCCTTAACGACATCGACAGAAGTCACAGAGTAGGACGTAAGACAGGGGAATCCACAAAACATCGGCCCATAATAGTGAAGTTTGTTTCGTACAGGAAGAGATCCGAAATCTTTAGAGCCAAGAAGAAACTGGTGAAATCAGGTCTGACGATACGTGAAGATCTCACTTCCGAGCGGTTAAAAATTTTGAATAGTGCAATCGCAACATTTGGCCTACACAATGTATGGACAAGTGAAGGCAGAATAATGGTGAAGACGAACAATGGCAAAATATCAATTACAAATGCAAATGAACTCGAAAGCCTCTGCTCTAGGAGATAAAAACACTTGAACACTTGCCGCCACTACTTCTACGTGTAGCTTACTATTTTTTTTTTCTTTCCTATTTTTTTGTTCTTTTGCTACACTTTATATCGATTTTGTAAAGAAAATCTTATGTACATTAATATCTATTATACTACATTAGTTAGCTTTCTCTTTATTATTTTTAGCAAATTATCATTATTTGATTGGTGTGATTTGTTGTTACACTTTTTTTTTTCTCTTACTTCTAGCAAATTATCATTATATTTTTAGTGACACTTACTGGTTCACTTTCGGATAGTGCTGTTTTACTATTAATCCCATACCTACATTATTAATTACGGTACCATATTAGGTTTAAATTCACTTTTATATAGCGTTGGTCTCACGCATCATTGGCAATTGTTTTCGCTCCACTGTCGATATTGTTATCCTTACTTAGTGTTGTTCCGTGCAGATTATTTTGTCTTTGCTTGGCGAGATTCTCCCCCCTCCCCCCCCCCCCCCCTCGGCGCCTCGCTGCCGCTCGGCGGAAACAGGCCGTGCTGACCTTGGCTGCAGCGCCTCCCTGTCCCTCCCCTGTCTCTGAACCCACCTGACCTGCTTCCGCTTTCTCTCTCTGCTGTCCTACACTCCTCCGCCGACCCCCCGGACCGCTAGCCACCCAGCCACGCCACATTCCAATGTGTCCTGCGTTCGCAGAAAAGGACGCCGCCACCCCACAGCCCGCTGCCGCTGCCCTACCGACTAGCGGTATCATCGCGCGCGCTACAACTGAGCGCACACAGCTCCACGTGGCACACGCAAATGTTCAGTCACTACAAGCTCATTTAGTTGAGTTCCGCCATATATTTCAAGACTTGTGTCTTCATATAATTCTTCTATCGGAGACCTGGCTCAAACCAAGCATTACCACCAGTTCCGTAAATTTAGACGGCTATGTCTTCCTAAGACACGACCGATTGCACAAACGCGGAGGCGGCGTTGGAGCTTACATTCGCTCTGAATTATCTCCTACCGTGTTGCACACGTCAAATAACGATGAAACTGAACAAGTGGAATACATGTTCATAGAGATAAAACCTCTCAAAGAAAAGTGTCTAATATGCGTCCTCTATAAACCTCCGAAGGTAGGTGCGTTGGACTGCTTCGAAACTGCCCTCTCAGACCTCGAATCAACCTATGAGCACATAATTATAGCAGGTGACACTAACATAAATTTTCTGTTCAACAGTCCGTCCTGTATGAAGTTCAAGCGTATGCTTACATCTTCGAATCTAACCTTACTTCAGCTTGCACCCACCCATCACACAGCTGATAGTCACACTTTAATAGATATATTTGCAACAAGGTTTCCAGACAGAGTAATTCGAACGTCACAAACATCTGCGCCTGGTATGTCTGCCCATGATGTAATTTTCATGACGTACTCGCTAGAATGCCCTAGGAAGAAACCACTGTTAACTGCATACCGTGACTTAAGACGCATCAACTTACCTGAACTGACAGCTGATGCACTAGAAATAATTTTCGAGCCAACCTCTGACACCTTCCCGGATGTAAACGATAAACTTCACAAAATTACAAATAAACTTAACCAGCTGTATGATAAATATGCGCCCATCAAAACCAAAAAAGTGAGAAGGAAACCCGCACCATGGCTAACTGATGAACTAAAACAGCTCATGAATCTCAGAGACACTGCACATCGGACATACAAACTGCACCCTACATCTGAAAATCACACCTCGTACAAGCAGAAACGTAACAGAGTCAGCCAGGCTGTGAGAAATGCTAAACTCAGATACGCCCATTCATTAACCGACAACATAAATAGACCGGCTGTCCTCTGGAAAAACCTGCGCGGTCTTGGTATTGGGAAAATAAAAACTGCAGCCGAACCCACTGTCTCCATTGAGGAACTAAATCATTATTTCACAACGCCTACCACTTCAATCGATCACCAAACGAAACAATCACTTATTGACCATATCACGAGGATCAACAACGCTAACCATGATAAGTTTTGTTTTAAGCATGTTACTGGAAATACAGTCAAAAAAGCAATTATGCGTATTACATCAGCATCTACCGGGGATGATGGTATCACTATCCAAATGATAAAGCTGATTATTGATCCACTGCTGCCCATCATAACAGATATATTTAATCAGTCCTTAGCCACAAGTGTTTTTCCTGATGCGTGGAAACGTGGACTAGTTAAGCCACTGCCAAAAAAGGACATTGCCACAGCACCCTCTGATTACCGACCTATCTGCATTCTTCCGGCACTGTCCAAAGCCCTAGAATATATAGTACATGATCAGCTAACCAGCTACTTGACTACTAATAAACTTCTTGACGAACACCAATCAGGTTTTCGCAAATATCGCAGCACAACATCTGCTTTGATAAAAGTAACAGACGATCTTAAGCAGGCAATGGATAGACAAGAGGCGACTATTATGTGCTTCTTAGACTTTAGCAAAGCTTTCGACACTGTGGACTTTGATATTTTACTTGCTAAACTTAGCAGTCTAAATTTCTCTCAAGGCGTGGTGCAATGGATTCGCTCATACTTGACATCGCGTCTTCAGTGCGTCATGTCCGGCACCGAAAAGTCACAGTGGAGAAAAGTTCTATCAGGCGTACCACAGGGTTCGGTGCTAGGTCCACTTCTCTTTTCATTGTATGTAAATGACGTATCATCGGTCTTGTCCTTTTGTAAATACCACATGTATGCTGATGACCTCCAGTTGTATTTAAGTGCAAAACCAAAAAACCTGAAGGCAGCAATCGAGAATTTTAATTCTGACCTATGTGCACTATCAAAGTGGGCACAGAATATAGGATTAAAGCTCAATCCAAGTAAAACACAAGCGATTCTGGTAGGTCATCCTAGACTCATCAACCACAAATACCGCGAATCTCAACCACCATTAATATTAAATGACACACCTATCTATTTTTCGCCGTCGGCAAAAAGTCTGGGAGTGATAATAGACGACAAACTAAATTGGGCTGAGCACACAGCCGCAGTGTGTAGGAAGGCATCAGCATCTCTTCATGCCCTACAGAGATATAAGAAGTTTTTTCCTCTCGATCTTAAAAAGAAACTTATACAAACGCTAGTAATTCCAATTATTGATTACGGTGATGTTATCTTGCAAGGTCTCTCTTGGGAAAGCTCACGACGTCTGGAACTAATCATGAATGCCTGCGTTCGATATATATGTAACATCCGTCTCTTTGATCACATTTCACCATCTTATAAGCAACTATCCTGGCTCCGTGCTGACAAGCGCAGAGATTATCATACACTCTGTTTCCTCTACTCTCTTATCAACGTACACTGTCCCTCATATCTTTCCTCGACCTTAACACTCTTATCTGATCAACATAAAAGAACTACTCGTTCCTGTCAGAGCAAAACCCTTTCTGTCCCTATCCATCACTCAGCCGGTTTCTCAAAATCCTTTTCAGTAGCAGGAACCAGGCTCTGGAACAATCTACCTCAGTATATCAGAGAACTGAATAACACTGCCAGCTTCAAACGACAGTTAATGGATTATCTACTAAAGCAATAATGACGCCAGTCTTTATTACCCTACGGTCCAGGTACGTCACATCCATTCCTCCTCCCAGATATTCTTCAACTGCCATTGCTCTCGCCAGGTACAGCTTCTGTCAGAATTCGCCATGCGTTAACCAGTCTCGATATATTCAAAAGTAAATATTGTATCTGCTAATATAAATGTTGTTACTTTTATTATTACACCAGCAGCAGCAGCAGAAGGTGTCCCAGTGGTACTGTTAGTATTAATCCTATTTAGAGTTAAGTTATTACATATGTAGAGTTAAGTTATTACCTTTTATTTACATCCTTTTACATGTAATCAACCTGTATAAATAATGTTATTAACTGTTCATCTGTAAAAATCATTATTATGTTATAGGTAACTCACATGTAAAGAAATATTGTATGTGCAAAACACTGGTCCGATGTAAGAGAGGGCCTGATGGCCCTAATCTGATCAGGCTAAATAAATCAATAAATAAATAAATAAATAAAATATAGTTAAGGAAATATGACGCCATAAAGTTTGAGCCGCATAAAAACGAAACTAAAATGGATGTTAGTACGGTAGAAGAGAGGGAAGGAGGAGATGGAGTAACATAAAAAAGGAGCCGCGGTGGAGTAGCCGAGCGCTCTAAAGCGTCTCGCAGCGGAGCGCGCGGTTGCTCGCCGTGGAGGTTCGAGTCCTCCCTGGGGCATGGGTGTGTGTTTTCCTGAGGTTAGTTTACCTAGGTTTAAGTTGTTTGTAAGCTACGGACTGATGACCACGCAGTTTGGTCCGATAGATTTACAAACATTTGAACATAAAAAGGGAATAAACACTCCCTGGCAAAGCCGTTAACAAGTGCTAGTGTTAAGGTAGTCCGATAACGAAGGCTACTGTGATAACCATGGAATTCTTATGTTTCTTGACGAGTCGTCTAAAATAGACGGAAGATAACTCAAACAATAATGTGTATATTTTCAAAAGACTATTTCAATAACTACCTGAATTTTCAAGAGGCAGGTTTCACAAAATCAGGATTTACTCTCACCAATCTCCCACGCCCCCCTCTTTTATGCAATAATCGATGTCGAATACCGGATCGCAGTAATCAAATAGCATTATGCTGCCGTTGCGACATTTCACGAGCCGCCGATCTCGTGAAGAGAGGCGGCATCGATTGTTTTCTGATGTTAATCACTTAAATGCGGGTGTCAAACATGACGCTGTCAAAGCGCGTTCGTTTAATTTGTACGGCTGGTGGAGGTAAATTCGTTAGCCAAATAACCCGCTGCAATTCGACACCAGTCAAATTTTATGAAATCAGAAACAAACAACTAGCATTCCAGAACTTGGAAATGATAATTAGAAAATGGGGAAAATATTCAAGGGAGGCGACAGTGGACATAAATGAAGCCTGTTTTCTTCAGTAACCCAAATTTTATTATGAACTATCAGGAAAATTTGTCTGTTTTTTGTGTGGCTTATCAGATATAAGGATGAATGATTATCTCGGGACTAATGACGAGAAATATTAGTGATATGCAGACTTCATACGAGTTCATTACAATATTATTATCTAAAGTTCTGGAAATTTAGTGTTGACGTTAATTACTGTAATCAAATATGTGATTTTTTAGAATCACTTTACATATACGCCTTTGTTAATAAACGCCTTTACTGTTTCAACAAGATATCAAGGAAATTACTTCCGATATTACAGAATGTATTACCCATGTATTTGCCGCGGTGGAGTGGCCGAGCGGTCCAAAGCGCCATGCTGCGGAGCGCGCGGTTGTTCGCCGTCGGTGTTTCGAGTGCTCCCTCGGGCATGGGTGTCTATGCTGTCTTTAGGATTAAGTTAGTTTAAGTAGTTTGTAAGCTTAGGGACTCATAACCACAGACGTCAAGTCCCATAAGATTTACGAACATTTGAACCCCTGTATCTGATGCTACTTTGAATTTTTGCCAAACGCTTGTTACCTTTGTAGAGATTGTTTTAATATTGGTTTGTAAAAGTCTATCAGAAAAGAGCAATGTCAATGAATATAATTAAAAAAAATGTTTATAGAAGAAAACTAGTAAAGCAATCTGAGTCGGACATGAGATACAACACATATTTCATATTCTTTTCTTTCTGAAAGTCTGAAGGTTTAGTTTACCACTGATTAGACCATGCTACGGTCTTTATTTAAAACAGTATGTTGGTAATAATCAAGGAGGTTACAATAAAGGGAAATGGCATTATCTTTGCCAAGCACATACGTCAGTTGAAGCCTGTCCGCCATCTTGGTCTGTTTAGAAATTATGTTTCTCCGATAAAATTGTGCGTTAAGTCGACCATCTTACTGCTAATGCATTGAACTGACAGTCACTGCAAAGTATGTACTTTCAAACAATACACTTTCTTCAATAAATAGTAATAAATACTCATCATAATAGATTTGAAACCTAATTTTTAACGGTTAATTTGCACTCTTTTAATACGTTGTACATCACAGCGAAACCGTCGGACATTTTATTCCTGTTTTAAATTACATAAAACTTAGCTCTACAATACGAACACGTCTCCAAAACTAAGCAATATGGCGGAGGTAGGCTTCACGTTTTCAGCGTAAGGGTGTCTCCCTGTTTTCTAACCTCCTTGGTAATATCATTATATATCTTTGGAGAGTGTTGGCTTCATATCGTTGGTTGGCCGGTTGGGCGCGGGGTGGTCAGAGACTTCGCGTCTCGAGTTGCCGGAATGTGGAGTGGTACGATATGGCTCGCTGTGGATCACGGTTGTAGCGGAAGAATATTCTTCATTAATTTTTGAAACAAAAAGGGTGGCTGTAGGATGTTACTTGAAGATGCGTTATGATCAATGTCCTCATATAAAAACATGGATGATAATTTATAAATTGTCTTGACTACGTTCGGAAAAGGTATGCATTGTTTTTTATTTATTATCACGCTATCGGTTGTTAAATGGCTAATACTTGACAGTGTCAACTTAGTTAATTAAAAAAGTTAGAGATAAGATAAAATATTTAATTAAAAACAAGGAAATCCTTTTGATAACGAACAGGCGTTATCCATCTGAGAAGATTGTATTTCTTTTTTGTTTATCAAACATTTTTTCTTCAATTATTGTTGTGTGTTTACATTCGTAACGTTTCGTGGTGCTGAATGAGACATTTGTTACATACGGGTCTATTGTTGTTGATGGTCATTCTTCGTAATCATAAATGGCATCTCCTCTATAGCACTTGCCTAATTTAATGCTCCACTATTACTGATTAGATATTGCCGTGAATCCTAAATATGAATAACAACTTTGTTCGTGGTTACATTGTATAGTTTCATCTTCACTTTCACTCGTAGAAGAAATCACACAGATTTTAGTAATTCGTCTGATCTTGTTATATGTGCTATACTGTATTTTTCTGAATTGTTATGGAACACAGAACTTAATATTTAATTTGTTACTACTGACTCTCACTTTTATAATACTTAATAGTTTACGCCACACACAATTTTGTTCAACAAAAAAGCACCGTGGTAAGCAAATGAGCAATATTCAAGAACTGCACTTAGTACACGTAGTAAATATTACACAGAAAATTTCTATTTTATTTAGGGTTTTAGTAGGATACTGTACCCATTTTAAAATCTACACGTTTTTAGTGCAAGTGTTGTTGTAAAATTGTCTCGTTTCATCTAGTTGTCGAGCTGTTCTTTCCTGCAGTCAAAGGTGAGTAAAAACGTTTTACATCCGTTGATATCTTGAATAGGAAGACATTGTCGTGTGTCTGTTTATCTAACACTTTAACGGCTACACTTTCAAGGTGACCACATGCATACCGAATTTTAGAATTTCTTTATATTTATGGTACGTAAAGTTCAGAAGTTAAATAACAATCATCCAAATCCATTCGTCGCAACTCTCAAGAATTCTCGAGAAAATCGACTTTGAAGTTTTGCAAAGTACACGCAAGTACCAATAATTAAAATAGTTGCAGTATCTGTCGGTGTAGCTCAGCCGCCGGCCGCGGTGGCCGAGGGGACTGAGGCGCTTCAGTCACGGTCTCCACGGCCACTACGGTCGGGGGTTCGAATCCCCCCTCGGGCATGGATATTTGTGCAGTCCTAGTTCGTAAGTAGTTCATAAGTAGTTTGTAAGTTTAGGGACTCATGACCCCGTAGTAAAGTCCCATAAGCTGTACAAACATTTGAACATTTTGTAGCTCAGCCGGTAGCGTCCTAGTATCATAACCATTGATTTGGTGGTTCGAATCTCACTGTGACGGATATTTGTTTCGTCTTGAACTTCAGTTATATAACACATTTTGACATCTCTAATTCCACGTGTTGTGTTAGCTTTTGTTTGTGTATGTAGACGAGATGGAAACCTTGTCGCCACGTAAAACGATGGTTGAGTAGGTTATCAGCTTGGGAAGCCATTAGTAGCTATGGAGATGACTTTCCAAAAATACTGTCGTAACTCTTCACAAACTGCACAATCAACGACTGCCGTCGTCAACTAATAGTGAAGTCAATACTGTAAAATAATTTAACTTGTTTATTTGATGTTCAAACCGCGGCGGGGTAGCCGAGCGCATTGAGGCGCTAAGCTGCGATGCGCGAGGCCGTTCCCCGTCGGGGATTCGAATCCCCCCTCGGGCATGGATGTTTGTGCTTTCTTTACTATAAGGTAGTTCATAAGTAGTTCGTAAGTTTAGGAACTGATGACCCGCAGTTAAGTCCCATAAGCTTCAGAAACATTTGAACATTTTGAACCTAAATTAAAGTAAACTGACCTAAGGACAACACAAACACCCATGCCCGAGGGAGGACTAGAACCCCCGACGGCGAAAGGTCGCGCGCACCGCAGCACGGCGTCCCAGTATGATAGACACCATCATTACTAACAACCGTCTATAAAATGCAGAAAATTACGAATAAACAAAAATACGCGCATCTTAGGAAAATTACCGCTTATAATATTTCATCGCCGATTACACACGTAAGCCATAGACAGTGGTGTTACTCTTTGTTCCGCTATCGTTCTCGTTTCTCATCTCTGACCTTTGTCTCCCCATTCTATTATCTTTTCCTGGCAAGGAATGAGAACGATGAGCGATGAAAATCTTGGTTCTTTTTGTTTGGTCGTGTATGAGATCGGACGCACTTTGTTGGCTGCTCTCAATTATGTACTTATTGTAGTGAGCAAAAATTATTTTATTTTTCTAATAAAATTCAGTATTTACAAAAATTTGTGTTGAATATTATTTCTTACCTAAATATCCATCTTTCATTTTTTTTTATAAATGACTATTTTCAGTAATTCTTTAGTATAGTAATTTTAGGTTCATGCCATTGTTGTGCGCTATTGTGCAAGCGATGAAGACTCGCGAGAATTCTGGTAAAACTAATAATAACAAAATAGAAACTTAACAGTTTATAAATCTAAAGTAATTTTTTCTCAACATTAACAGTTTAATTGAAAAATAATGATATGCCTAGGCGAAATTTATCTACTAATGTACTACAATAGTAACTTCGGTTGAAAAGGAAAAATATTTAACAGAGAATAAGTAGGTAGATTTACGCCTGTTATAGTGTTTCTTGCCAACTCCTTTTACGTAATTTAAAGAAGAATGAATTATTAAAGGTTGATTTACTTTTCTTGTTAGTCGTGTTCATAATGCCAACTGCTTTTGTTACGACGTGACGTAACATGCACCAATAATAAAATTTTATCCCCATGTTACCAACCTAAATCCGGCCGCGCGGTCCGCTGAACGCGTATAGTGAAATTTATCCCGACTTGCGGCAAATCTTAAAATCACCAAATCTTTACAAACAATTGAGACGGGCAACGCTATACGTTATATATTAAAATTGTGTAAGTATTCGAACATTACGACACGATTCGAACTACCGACCCTAAGGTTGTAAGTCTAGAACGCTGCATTCGTTAGTCGTGTTTGTTTGTCGGTTTGTTGGTTCTGCTTTATTTTTATTACAGAGGGTGTTGAGCCGTCTGACCGGACGCTCTGAGCCACGACCCCCAGCTCACCTGAGCTATATAGACCTATACTGAAAGTGATTTAATCATTGGTACTTGCGCGTACTTTGAAAAACTTCAAATTCGATATTCTCGAGAATTGTTTAGAATTGCGTCGAATGATTTTATTGTTATTTGATTTCTGAAATTCACGTACAATAAATATTTAAAAAATTCTAAAAGCCGATACCCATGTGGTCCCCTTGTGAGTCGCGAAAACATGATTAACCAATTCGTTCTTCGTAGTTGTTTAACTCTTTCTTTATATCGTTATTAATTACAACTCTTGATTACAACGTACAAAATTATTGCAAAAGAAGATTATGATCTAAAAATTGTCTTCCGCGTAAGTGCAACACACACGTTCATTTCTACACTCGTATCAAACATTTCATTCACCAGATTTTTTTCTAATACTTGTTATTCACACAAATATAGCGGTCACGCAACACCACTCCATCCTCCATCCGTACACATTCACTCCCAAACTCGTACGTAGTTGTTTATTTATTTACTACACCAGTTTAGAGTCTTCCCAAGCAATGATTCCCTAACATTGCAGTCCATTAATACGAGGTTGTCACAGCAATCTACTCCTATTATGGTGAGGGGGACAAAAATTGTTAGTAACATTCATAGCTACATACTACAAAGGAGTAAAACGTTGTTTTTGTTTTTGTCTCGTACTTCACACACAGTTGGGCAACTGTCAACATACTAACGAATTAGATATTAATATGATCACAGTTATTATAATAACAAGGATAAGATAGATGAAACAGTGCAATACACAATACGTACTTCGGTATTCACGGTGACACTTACCAACAAACCGTTAAGAACGAAAGAAATGGTATAGTAACTAAGTAATTTCTCGTTCTAACTCATCTTCATATTGCGTCTACGACGTTCTAATGATCAGATGTACAATTACAATAGCAAAGTTTCAGTTACACACCATCACAACCAATACAAAACTACGCTTATCTATTTTATAATACATTTCTGCTTAATTGATCTACTTAACATTTATACTTTCACAGTCAACTTATACTCCTAATGGGACATCACCAAATGTATAGCAATACATTGATAATTATGAATACAGCAACTCACTAAAAACTTATCTCTTTTCATTCTCCACCCCGAGGAGTGGAGCGGGCTGTTTGAGATCCGGCCCATAAAGAGTCGCGGTTCTATTCAGCCAATTATCAGACAAGCTGATAGTGGGGCAAAGGGGGATCCCAATTGGGAATAAGTGGGAGGGGCTTACCAGCTCCGGCATACGCCTTACAACCAAGGAAAACCTCCCGAAAACCTTGGTCGGAGCCGGGGGATTGGGACCAATTTAATTTATCTCCGGGACTTGCCCCGGACGAAAAATGGATTATCGAGAGAACACGAATGCACTCACGACAATCAAGGATCGGACGCCCGAGTTACTCTCGTAATCTCGTAGAGATCGGCTCGACCAACAAGTGGACGACTCTTCATATATATTGATATCTTAAAAATAACAACTGCGAGTGCATGTGGTATTTGTTTCCGGAACTATTTTCGTCATAGCGAAAAATCAATAGGATAGAGATTCAAGATACTGTTTTCAGATGTGGAGTAAGTCAAGAATGAGTGTTCAGATCTGTAATTTCTCAATAGACATGGAATCGTGTCTTTACTTACAACTTAATTAGGTTTCGTGCACGGATACCTCTTTCAGGAATTATATTCCGCCTTATAATCCACTAGCGCCTATTTTAATTCGTTTTACTCCTGAGAGATGATGTGTATGTTGACACCGGGCTCAAATCTCAACGACAGCACAGCTGCGTACCAGCTTGTAAGGTGTTCCTTTACCAACCTCTGCAGCCACAGTTTTCATTTCGGCCATATATTGACCTTCTTCTGAAGGTTACGATTTTGTGGAAAGGTTTTGATACAACACCAAAAGTCTTCCCAACCCATGATATCCACCTAATCATGCAAAATCGCCCTATGCCGTTAACATGTGCCTACTAAGACTTGTTGATGTAATACTTTATCTGTCATTAATGTCGGCAGTGTCATAGCCAAGAGGCTGGACTATGACGAGGAACAATGTCTTACAAAATTTTGTTGTCAGGTTTCACGAGTTAGAATACACGTCATAATTAACAGGTAGGGTTTTAGTCTATTCCTCATATATCCCCCCCCCCCTCTCACCAAATAAATAAATAAATAAAAATTTGATTCTTGAACTTTTGAACTGCATCAGAAAACTATTAAATAGAAAATCTATAGTTACACGTTACAAATCGCGCGGCTGTTTCCTCCCTCGGGCATGGGTGTGTCTCTTGTCCTTAGTACAAGTTAAAGGTAGTTTAATCCTAGGGACTGATGACCAGAGTAATTAAGTCAGAATTACAAACCTTTGAACATCCACATACCGTATGGTGAATGGTGTAAGATACTTCTTATCACTTCTAATAACTAACAGTACATTCAGAAAGTGTCTCGTGGGCTCGTGACGCTATACGTAGGCAGAACCTATCCACTAGATGGCAGAAACGCATATTTTAACTGCCCTTGCTGACTGATGGATAACAGACTGTCAGTTACAGATAATCCTTGTGCACGGCAAAATATTGCCTTGGCAGTGCTAGAGAAGTATATTCTGACTCTATTGTATTTGTGAGTTATACAGTGATCGGTAAGTGGACTTTGTGTTTATATCGTGCACAATGAGTAGGCCTACTGACGCAACCGATAATGGAGGTTATACACCAGATTGAATTACTGTCTTCATAACATCTAGTCCGAGAAGAAGAGACACTGCAAGTACCTCCTTCGCTTCGATCAAGGAACGTGAAGATTCCGCTGTCACTGACATTGTGAAGGATGAAAAACTACTGCAAATGACTTCCAAGAATAATGCTCATGAACCAATTTTTGAGCCTTTAACTGAGGATGCAGCTAATGAATACGTTTCTTCCGACTGTATGAAGATAATAATTGAAGAAGAACAAAATGTCTGGTCATTGAGAACTATTATGCATCACTTCATAAGGGTCAAGGACAGGAACAACCCATCTCGTTAACAGAGTTATTATCAACATGACGGAAGGAAACGTGAGAAACTCAAGGGGTATGTTTGAACTACTTTTCAAGGTGCACGTGCTAATCTCAAGGCTGTGCGTTATCTTGATATAAGCTGTGGCATGCACGAAAGATACAGCGCTCAGCCTGGCTGATTTCTAAGCTGGATCTACCTTGTTGAGTTACAAAATCACACAGTTGGCGAGGTACAAAAATGCTGAAGCGTTAGAAGAGAGAGAGAGAAATTTGCAATACCATTTAGCATTGAATTCACGGACACTATGGTTTCTAATTGTTCAGCAGCTGAATTTGTTAATACCGACCAATTTGGATAATGACATTCAAAAAGACGCCAACCAGTCTATTATTGATGAAAAAGATTCTCGCAGAGTCTGGAATAATACATTTATTTAGAATTCAACCAATTATTATCATGTATGATAGACTGCTTTCTCGTTGTCTTCCGTGAACCAAATGGTACGTTTGGTCCCCTTGTGAAAAAAACATGAACCGTGCTAACGACGTATATATATCAAAAGTCAAGCAAAGTGGAAGGGTGGGATAACTTTATCTCCCAACTAGCAAATCCGGCAACGCTTCACAGTAGCTTCTCCCTATGTCTATACCTTCCTTCCCCTTTCTTTGTCCATTCCTCCTCCCCCTACCTTCACACCTTTTACCCCACACCATGTCCATCTCCTCCCCTTCCTCTCTGCGTCTATATCATCTCCTCTTTTTAAATCCATTTCATTCCCCCATTATCTCCTCCTTCCCAGCTCTCTGATCTTATTTATTGTTATTGCAATCGGGAACTTGATTGGGGATAGAAGTCAAATTGGACCGGTAAATCAATTGGAAACGGGTTATTAGAGAGACGTTTCGAGATGCTCTATCTGTGAGGTTGTAGCTTCAATGGCCGAACGTTTAGTGGTTGCATTGTACGAACAGGTATGATTATAAGTGTAGGCATAAAAACAACTTTCCTGTTTTATTTTAAAAATGACTGGGAAGAAAAAAACAAAACCGCACATGTTTACAGCACAGCTTAGCATATTTTTCTCGCAGCAAGAAGTATAGAAATGTTTGTTATAATACATGTATAGCATCTTAAGAGTAACGACTCACAGGATACCGTGCCCACGGGTGCGGTTCCTGTAGGGAGATGCTTGTCCACTGTTGGTCGAGCCGATCTCCACGAGAGTAACTCGGGCGTCCGATCCTTGTTTGTCGTGAGTGCATTCGTGTTCTCTCGATAACCTATTTTTAGTCCGGGGCAAGTCCCGGAGATAAATTAAATTGGTCTCAATCCCCCGGCTCCGACCAAGGTTTTCGGGAGGTTTTCCTTGGTTGTAAGGCGTATGCTGGAGCTGGTAAGCCCCTCCCACTTATTCCCAATTGGGATCCCCGTATGCCCCACTATCAGCTTGTCTGATAATTGGCTGAATAGAACCGCGACTCTTTATGGGCCGGATCTCAAACAGCCCGCTCCACTCCTCGGAGTGGAGAATGAAAAGATATGTTTTTTTTTTTTTTTTTTTTTTTTTTTTTTTTCTTAAGAGTATTTGTATTACATACACATTTTCTTGGTACAAACATCATTTAATGATAGAAATTCTATATGAAACACAACAATTAATTGAAATAAAGTGAGTGGGATGGCAATAAAACGACACATGCAATAACACGACACATGCGTAGTATAGCTATGTTAGCAACAGCTGTTGGATCGTGGTAATGTAGCCGACCAATCGTGGCAAAGCTTGAGATAGCCAATGAAATTTTAGATGGCGACAGTTTGTTCCGAAGCCAACTGATGCATCCACTGCGTAATCGACTGCTGGATTGTATCTGTACCGCAAACGTTTAATTGCCACACATGGCCGTCTGTTTTGTCGACGACCCAAATTATTTCGTGCAGAACTGCACCATTTATCCAGTGCGCATAATGTCAGTAGCATTTCAGTTTATTTTGTATATCAAGGCGCTCAAACATCTACATCTACTTCCGCACTCTGCAAGCCGCCTGACGGTGTGTGGCGGAGGGTACCTTGAGTACCATTTTCGGTTCTCCCTCCTATTCCAGTCTCGTATTGTCGCGGAAAGAAAGATTGTCTGTATGCCTCTGTGTGCAATCTCAACACTTCGAAAAAAAGCCCGCACCGAGCTAAAGAGCGTCTCTTGCAGAGAGTTCCATTGGAGTTAATCGATAATCCCCGTAACGCTTTCACGATTACTAAATGATCCTGTAACTAAGCGCGTTGCTCTCCGTTGGAAGTTCTCTGTATCCTCTATCAACCCCACCTGGTAGGGATCCCACACAGGTGAGCACGTTCAAGCAGTTGGCAAACAAGTGTACTGTAACCTACTTCCTTTTCCGTAGGATTCTTCCAATGAATCTGTCTGGCATCTTCTTCACCGACGATTAATTTTATATGGTCGTTCCTATTTAAATCACTCCTAATGCCTACTCCAGATAATTTATGCAATTAAGTGCTTTCAGTTGCTGCCCTGCTATAGTGTAGCTTAATGATAAAGGATCTTTCCGTCTATGTATTCGTAGCAAATTACACTTGTCTACATCGAGATTCAATTGCCATTCTCTGCACCATTCGTTGCAGGTCTTCCTGCATTTTAATACAATTTTCCATTGTTACAACCTTTCTATATACTACACCATCACCCGCAAAAGCCCTCAGTGAACTTCCCATGTTATCCACAAGGTCATTTATATACATATTGTGAATAGCAACGGTCCCACGTTACTCCCCTGTGGCACACCTGACATCACTCTTACTTCGAAGACCTCTACATTGTGAATAATATGCTGGGTTCTGTTATTAGAAACTTCAATCCAATCACACAATTGGTCTGATAGACGATATGATCTTACTTTGTTCATTAAACGACTGTGGCTAAATGTATCAGACGCCTTGCGGAAGTCAAAAAACACGGCACCTACCTGGGAACCCGTGTCTATGGCCCTCTGGGTCTCGTGGACGAATAGAGCGAGCTGGGTTTCACACGATCGCCTTTCTCGAAACCCATACTGATTCCTACGGAGCAGTTTTCTAGTCTCCAGGAAAGTCATTATACTCGAACATAATACTTATTTCAAATTTCTACAACTGACGTTAGAGATATAGGCCTATAGTTCTGCACATCTGTTCTGCGTCCCTTCTTGAAGTAGGGGATGACTTGCGCCATTTTTCAATCTTTTGGAATGCTACGCTCCTCTGGAGACCTACGGTACACCACTGCAAGAAGAGGAGAAAGTTCCTTCGCGTACTCTATGTAAAATCAAACCTGCTTAATAACATTTGCATACAGCTAAATGGAATAATTAAATAAATAATAGTAGTCATCATGTTACTCTGGTACTTGTGATTTCTCTCCCTGCCCTACTCATTTTTACACCATTACCTATAACGTTGACCAACATGTATAATTACCGCTACGGGAAGCAAAAATTTGTGTAGTAATCATTGATGACACGTTAAATTTTCATTATGTTGACGTTGTAATATCTTTTATTTTGACAACTGACATGGGGTAATGCTGCGTTTGACTAAAGCAATTGGATCTTTGTTTTATGTTATAAAAACTTTTGTGTGACTTACGTGTTTGATATCTTCTGAAAAAGGCAAAATTACTTTCAATCCTTTATTTATATTCTTCGCCATCGTAGTCGCACATTTATTTGGACGGTCTGACATTTTTTGGTACATTTCGCTCATTTTCAAACTTTTTGCCTCTGTCTCAACCATGGGTGACAAAAAGGTTACAAGCTGACGAAGTGTACCGAAATTAGTCACCACTTCCAAATAAATTGCAACTGGGACGATGAAGAATGTTAGTACAACACTATTTAATAATTACAAAACGACATGTTCACCATAGCTGTTTATTAATACTCACTGCTACCGGTTTCGGTTTTGTACCATTGTCAAGCGTTAGCAGAGATTAGCTAATAGCTTAACATGTCGGAATATAAAAATACAAAATTATACCACAAGTATTCGTTGTCATTGTTCAAGTTATTGTCACAGTAGCTGACTGCTATAGAATCATATTTTTATATTCCGACATGATAAGCTATTAGCTAATCTCTGCTAACGCTTGACAATGGTACAAAACCGAAACCGGTAGCACTGAGTATTAATAAACAGCTATGGTCAACATGTCGTTTTGTAATTATCTGAAAGCTGTTATGCCCCATCTATTCACCGTTATAAACTATTTAATAACATTACCGAGTTTAAAAAAAAGTTATCAGAGAATGGCGAAAAGAAATCAGTCAATTCAATTTTCCAAATTGAATCAGGCTGGGCCGCAAACAGTCTGGGCTTACATTTGAATGCCTAGCGTTTGCGTTTGCAGAGATTCTGCAAATTGCAACTAAAGAGATTGAAATCCGCAAGGAAACAGCAGTGAAGTCAGGATTGCAAATATCTTTGGAGAAGACAAAATATATGGACCTAAATGCTACTGATACCTAGGAGTACCTAGGAGAGATTATGACTCTTAACAACAATAAAATGTCAGCAGTTCAAGAATGGACAAATCATTCTCATATCAGGCCAAATTCCAACACTACAGCACAGTCGTCAAACATGAATGTTTGTGTGCATCTGAGACAAAAGCAAGGAAGGGACTTTAGGACTTGGATAAGAAAGAAGGGAAATTCCTAGGAAAGATTCTGGGGTGCAGAAATATATCAAATGAATTTACGTTCCGCATAAGATCAAATCAACAACTTCATTAACTTAACGATTTGAAAATATCACCACCACAATGAAGAAAAGAAGACTGTCTTTCTATGGACATATTAAAATAATGGAATCAGAGACGCTCGTCAACAAAATTCTTCTCTTTCAGGAGAAAAGGAAGACACAAGTTCCATGGGTCAAAGAAGTGCACAGGGACCTAGAAAATGCAGGCTGACAGCAGAAGAAATTGTGAACAGGCAGATCTTTGGGAAAACCAGTCTGCGGATTGAAGACCAGAAGTATATCATTTGTCCAAACTATTTCAAAACAGCCAAATACTCATTAAACGTTGATTTTTATTTTCAACATCATCTTCCTTTCAGGGATTAGGCTGTTGCCTGTTCCGAACTTGCAATCATTTCCATCTTTTCCGTGGTCTTCCAATATATCTATTACCATTCGGTTTGTATTTTAGGATATTCTGTGGGATTCTGTGCTCTGGAATTCTAAGAAGGTGTTGCCTCCATGTTTCTCAATATTGCTGCATTTCCACGTTGGTGCTGAAAATATTTAATTCTTTTTTGATGTCTTTATTCCTGATCATGTCTCTTCTATTGCAGCCCTTTGTCTTTCTCAGGAACCTCATCTCTGGATTTTGGATTTTATTTTCTTGTCTCTTTGCACTAACCTAGCTTTCCCTTCCGTTGGATTGTACATGTGACGTACTGTGGGTACTTCTTTTTTTATATTATTTTTATCGTAGGTGACGGTTATATGATGTGCAAGGCTTTCGTCGTCGTCGATGTATTGGTTTACTAGGCTCTTTTTTTAAAACTTTTATCTTATTTATCCCGGTCGTTCATTTAATAGAAGTACGTCACATAAGAAGTTAATTACTAATTCTTTCGTGAAAAATAGTCTTTGCTAATTGGCCTTAACCTTGATTTTTTTAAACTGAATAATGTTTTTAATAAATTTATCTTCCATATTCCTATCTCAAAGGATGTTATTTAAAATTAATTTTCAAATATCATAGATTTGATGAAAGGGTACTATCTACGTAAGAAGGTATTCGAGAAACTTTTTTTAAAAACACAATTCCTGTTATATTTTTCACTTTAAGAGCACACAGTTACAACATACACTGAACAAAGTCACACGTTATTTGAGACAGTTCTCAAAATATACAGTTCACATTGATAGTTCATTGTATCTCTGGTACAATCAAAGTTCTCCGAAAGCCAAATTAAAGTTTCTTAAAACACTCTATCCTTTCCCAATGAAATTGTCAGTTTTTTTATTTTAGAGTTCCCTTGAATATTAACTATCTCGACGGCAGAATTTTTCTACGTTCCGTAGCCTAATCCCGAATTAAAGTCCATAGATAATGTAACTAAGCAATCACGTAACCTTTCGATCATTCATTGTTAACTATCAAAGTCTTTAATTTAGAGAGTTCCTTACACACCGTAAAAAAATGACAGAGAGAGAGAGAGAGAGAGAGCAATGCTACTGCCGTTACTATTTATACTATATTTACGACAAATGATTACTGTGATTGCAGTGTTTTGATCCGGTTACTCTATGATTTAAACTATTCTGACTTTACAAAGATATAACAGATTTCTTTAAAATTTTGAGAAAATACGTAAATTATGCCTCTTACAAAAATTAATAAAAATTAAAATGTACTGAAATGGATATTCCAATGCGATGACTGCGATGTAGTGTTACATAGAGGAACTGCCATCACTTAATAAAAATGTAAAATAGTGTCCTTTTGTTCTCTATGGTCAAATGTTATGCTCATGGTACCACAGACAGCTAGGAATTTTTGTATTTTATATTCAGTGTCGGAATCAAACTCGAAACTTATATCAGAGCCTAAATATGATATACGACAACTTTAGATATGATTGGGTATTTTCCTCGGAAAACCATTATTTTAGTTTTATTGCTAGAAATTTTAAAGTTATATTTCTTGCATATATTTAGTTCAGCTGATACACTGATCTTTGTAGGTCATTTTGATTTTTATTGACGACTAGTTTCTAGCTGACCTGAACCTTCGTCAATAAAAACCAGCATTTGATGCAAATTTGTCTGTTTTGAGGTAACTAACATGAATAGTAAAGACTTTGCTGCTTCTAAACAGCCTAGATTCCTGGAACTGAATAAAAAACATCATTTGTATTGTATACATAAAAATTGTTACATGAAAACCAAAACGATTTTGCATTTGCGATTACGTCTATAGCGGTGAACAGAGGTATATGCGGGTGGCTGGTAACGCGGTGTTGCCGCACTTAGGTCTACTGTCGCGTAGCATTCTCTCTCTGAACACTCGAAAATGGCAACGCTGGGCGTCCTTAGTTGCCTACTTCGAAGCAAGTCGAGCGTCCGAACGGGAGTTTGACTAAAAATGTGTACTTCATCGGTATTTCTTTTCACTTGTGCGGTTTATTTATTGAGGACAAGTGTTTCTGTAAGATGGAAATAGAAAGTGAGGAAAGAAACATATCCCCTGTGCATGTGGATCCGGCTTATAAACAACTCCAACAAGACGTACGTCAACAATAGAAGGAATGCGACTAAAGAAGACAACTAAATTTTGGCGGTAAGGCAAATCAATAATCCAAAATGTATACAAATATTTAAAACATATTGTAGTGAATGATGGCGAAATGTTGGCATCTATATGCACGCTTATTAGGAAAGATCTGCAGAATGTTGACGTAATCAACAGCGATGAAGGCAAGAAATGCAGTGATATATATATATATATATATATATATATATATATATATATATATATATACCATTGTAAGGGAGAACCTTACTAACGTACAAACTATTTGTGCTGCAGCTTGTGGGATTAAATTAACCATTGTCGTAGGTGTTGTAATTTCTAGTGATCCATTTTACTCTTATGTGCATTTTTCCTCTGATTCACGTGTATTACCACTTGATATAAAAATAATATTATCTGGTATTTGTTATAATTTTACTTACTACAGAATTCATATAAGTAATCGAATAGCAATGCGTTTAACTCGTGGGCACTCGCGTTACGAACATTTTGTTTAATAAATTTTAAACAACCAGAATACTTTTAAATAGTAAAATATGAACGCTTTATTATAAAACACACACACACATATGCATTTGTTATATTTCGAACTGTTCATTGAGCGTTAGCTAAATGCTATACACATGACCGAATGTGTAGCTTTTAAAGGCACAGGTTCTCGCTTGTTAATGTTTATTCATTCACATATTTTTGGAAACATTTTCGTTTCACTATGTTGGGTCAACAGCACTCTTATTTAGATTTATGAATAAAGAACGGTCTATAATGCAATAATTTATTTCATTCAACTAGTTTCAGTCTTATTTAGGCTATCTTCAGGAATTTTGACTCCATCAATGTTGTGGAGCTGGCAGGTAGCTGGGAGCCTTCCAGGCTGGAAGGCTCTCAGCTACCTGCCAGCTCCACAATATCGATGGTTGAATGAAATAAATTATTGCATCATAGACTGTTCTTTATTCATACATTTATTCATTCAGATAATATACACTTCCATTGCTTGCAGAATGATGTAACTGACGTCATAGTCCAAGACAGTTTTCACCGCGAAAACTTAATTAATTTTACCAATGCAGAAAAGTGAAAGCGAGTAATAGAGGCGCTTGTCACTGACGAACTGGCAACAGTGAGTTACGAGCCAGCCGCATATTCCTCTGTCCACCGCTTTAGCACTGTCTTGTCAGCAGTAGGCGCTATATGTTCTGCCTGCAGCTGTGTTGGGTGCTATAGTCCGCGTCAGGTACGAAGGCGCCCCAGTATTCAGCCTTTCTGCGCATATCTCTCAATTACCACACTGGCAGCCAATAATATTCTTTCTCTAGGAGCGAGGCTGTCCGCGAGTTATGCAATGTTTCTCTCCCAGGCACAACTATTTGTGCGCGGCCGTAGCTCCTCCCCTGAAAGCTTCGCCAATCGCTCCGCCTCTATGCGCGGCAGCGCCTTCCTGCATGGCGCTGACTATAGTCACACTTTTACTCTGTGCCTGCCAGGCGGCCTAGCAGGTGTCAGCGGCAGGCCGTGTTACCCCCTCCCCTGGCCACGCCGCTGTGAGGTGGCGCTGCTGTTACTGCCGCTGCTGCTGCGCCCACTCTTGGCGCCGAGCCGCCTAATGGAATTTGTCTCCGGTTGCAGCGTGCCAAATCGCGTTACTCGCCTCGTTACGGCCGCATTGTCCGCCGCTGCTGCCGTCTGCTGTCGCCATCTGCCGGCCAACCCGATCGCTCCGTCGCCTCCCAACTTGCCAGCTTCGAGCACTAATCACCACGCGGTAGGCCGGCGTCAGTCTCGAAAGGGGTGCGGGAACTGAAAAGTGTCATCACAGTATAAAACAAACAGTCGCGAATCTCTATAGGGACAGCTGATGCGACGCTCCAACGCAGCCAGTAGATAGTAACTGATGCAAACGGAGAACGTAATTGTCAAAGTGCGGCTGGTGAAATAGGTAGGCACAGTGCAAACGTACGTAATCAAAGAAGACGTTGGGAGGGCTAAATTATAAAAAATGTTTTTCAGTTCTGTAGAGAAAAAAAAAAGGAAAGGATTTCTAATACAGAAACAACTATGGAGAGAGCAGAAGCAGCAGCAGCTCTAGGAAAGAGTGTAAGGGCTGTGCGTAATGTTGTGGGTATGGAGAGGGGTGGGAGGGGGGACCATGTATCCAGTCGTGGATCACTCTCCCGGCGACACACAATGTTTTAAGACTTTTTGCAAATCTTTCGCACAAAAAATAATAAAAATATGAACGATATAAAATTATATACATATAAAATAACAATGTAACATACAAGACAATAAAAATAAATATATAAAATATTAATAAGGTAATATATAATATTTCGTATATTTAATTTTACATTATTTATTGTTTTTTATTATTTTTTGTCCGTAATATTTGTAAAATAGGACCGAAAAGCATCATCATCATCATCATCATCATTAGAGACTGATTATGCCTTTCAGCGTTCAGTCTGGAGCGTAGTACCTCTAATAAAATTCCTCCATTAAATAAAAATTAAAAAAAAAAATGTTGAACCTGACGGAATAAAAAAAATAGTGATCAATTTACAGATTTGGATATGAAAAATATTGGAACAGGAGATGAGATTCACATTTGTGTTCTGTAGCAGAGGAAACAGATGTGCACCTCACAACGCTATTGAAACTTACTAGCAGATTAAAATTGTCTACCGGAACCGGACTCAAACCTGGGACTTTTCCCCTTTCGCGGGCGAGCGTTCTGCCACTGAGCTATCCCGACACGACTCACGGTCCGTCCTCAGGAATTTACTGCCGCCAGTACCTCGCCTCATAGTTTCCAAACTTCACAGAAGTTCTCCTGCGAACCTTGTCGCGAACGTGTCGGGATAGGTCAGTGGCAGAGCGCTTGCCCGCGAAAGGCAAAGGTTCCACGTTCGAGGTCCGGTTCCGGCACACAGTTTTAATCTGCCAGGAAGTTCCATATCAGCGCACACTCCGCTGCAGAGTGAAAGTTTCATTCTGGCACAACGCTGTTCTTTATCAAAGCTACAGAACAGCCATTGAAATTTCGGTTGGCTGGTTGTTCGTGATAAGGGAACCAAACTGCGAAGGTTATCGGTCCCCCGATGGGGAAGGAAGGAGTGAGGATTGGAAAGGAGGGGAAGGGAAAGGGAGCGCTGTCAAATGTTCAAATGTTCGTAGATCTTATGGGACTTAACTACGGGGTCATCAGCCTCTAAACTTACAAACTACTTATGAGTTAGCTAACACTAAGGACGGCACAAATATCCATGCCCGAGGGGGGATTCGAACCCCCGACCGCAGTGGCCGTGCAGACCGTGACTGGAGCGCCTCAGTCTCCTCGGCCACCGCGGCCGGCGAGCGCTGTCAAGGGAGGAAAGAAGGGAGGAAGACTGCATTAGCTCGGGGCCCCGTGCTCGCCACGCACACACTCATGAAGGAACCGTGTACTTCCTGTGTGTGTGTGTGTGTGTGTGTGTGTGTGTGTGTGTGTGTGTGTGCGTGTATGTGTGTGTGGGGAGGGGGGTTGAAATTTAGAATTTTTTTTTTTAAACAATTATTGGCAAATAAAGCGACATCCGTCTTAATGACTCCTAGTTTTTAAGGCCTTAGGTATGGATACAAATTCAGATTGTTTTTTCGTAGATTTCTCGTAAATGAGGGGTGAATGACGAACCTACACTCCGTGTGATATATAGTTTCAAACATTCCATTTTCTCAGTACGGACCTCTACTTCTTAGTTATTATATCGTACTTCAAAATGTCTAATTCCTTCCGCTTTACTCTAGAATAATGTAATAATAGCAGATTCATTTTTTATCAGCAACATACCTAACTCAAATTATTACAAAATAGCAGTTGAAATTTAATTTCGTGCGATTTTCTGCAGAAGAATGTATTAATAGCAAATATATTACGCCTTTGCTTAAGTTAATCGTTAGTAACAGAATTTTTTTTAATTTCATTGTTTTGTTGGTGATGAATGCTTTGAAAGCGAATGTATAGCTGTTTTGTAAACGCTCTGCTCCATTGTTTGACGGCAAAACAAAAGTTTCCTACTCTTGTTGTTCATGTCGACTATTTTTTCAGTACAAGAATGGGTTAACACAGTGCATTTGTTTTATCTGCTGCAGGGATACAAATTTCACTCCAAGAACCGTGTTAGATTTTAATTGTGTGTAATTATACCACTCGCGGGTCATTCCAAAACACCAACAGCATAACACTTAAATGGCAATTGTAAAGTGAACTATTAATACTTCCTACTCACTAAAAGGCGACGGTGAATTTTCTAATGTAAACCGTGAACTCGAAATAATCCATTTTTGAGAGTCAGCAACTGATAATGGTTCTTCTTACATTTACATGATTACATAATTTGCGCCATCTTCAGGAGCTTGTAGTTGCATCCGCAACGACACGCGAATTGACTGCGTGGTCTAAGGCGGACTGGGCGGCCGTTCCCGCCGGAGGTTCGAGACCTCTCTCAGGCATGATAAAAAATGTTCAAACGTTTAAGCTTATGGGCCTAACTGCGGGGTCATGTCCCTAAACTTACAAACTACTCATAAACTAACTTAAGACAACAGAAACATCCATGCCCGAAGGAGGATTGAAGCCTCCGACGGGGAACGGACTCGGAACGCCTCAATGCGCTCGGCCAATCAGATACGGCTGAAAACTTTTGCATAGATTTTATTAAAGTTGATTATATCCACTCTCAAATCTTCATGCATTATTTTTATACAGCAGTAATATCATAAAGTTTTATTAAGCTTTTGTAATTTTTATTAGGAGAGTAAGTTCTGAAGGCGTTTAGAGTTAATGAAATGTTATAGATTTTCTTCCATGCCTGAAAATATAACCTCCGTAAATGAGCACTTGTTATTCGGAATATTTTTTCTTACTTCGCAGCATCCTTTGAAAATGGAAAATTAAAACTTCCCGGTTATATTTATGATATCTATAACGCCACAATAAGCTCCAAAATTTGCGTTTCGAATGTATTGCTTCACAGCAAGTACACATACAAGACAGAATCGTTTCGCGGTAAGCATATACTACCAAGCCGCCTTGCAGCGCTGCAGTTACGAAGTTACACAATATATGTGGGTGTTGAGTGACTCCCACGTCAGTCTCCGCTATAAGCACACTGTAGGCACAGGCAAAGAGCATGGAAGGTAGCGTAGTGGCCTTCGAGGCGCGCCTTGTGCCGTTCCTCCCGTGCAACTGGGTGCAAGGCTGTTTGTGGCACAACGTCCGTTCTCCTCGCCGTATAGTACCGCTTACCTACCGTTAGTATATTCCATTAACGAGCAGCAGTAAGCAGTCTGAGACATATCGTAGTTTCAGCTGATACATACAGTGTTACATTTTGCGTTTCCTTATGTCGACATTACACAGTTTTAACATGTGTGTAGCTTACGAATGAACGACAGTCGTATTTGCAGGCTCACACCAGTCAGGTTGATTACCTTCTCTCCTAAGAATATATCTGTTGCACTGTAGTTTCAACAGAAGGCAATGAAGCCTAAGATTACTTCCACCAGTGGAACCAATATTTTTAACTTTCTTGTTGTGGAATAATTTGCATGCTACATTGTGCGAAGGCTTTACAGTAAAATGTGGAGATTCTTTGAAGCCTATAACCACTGACAAACAAAACAGCTCTAAAGAGACTAAAAGTTTTTGTGTCAATTGAAAACCCTAGAGTACGATGCAGCCATCTTCAAGTAATAACCGCATTTGTATGATATGTGAATCGCTTTTGAAGATGACCCCTTTGAAACCCCAAGTTACAAGTAAACTCAGCCATTGCTCCTACAATTTAGTGCTGAATTGTTACGACATGGTCTTCTTTGTGAATTAGGCCAATCTTAACTGCTAGAGAAGGAAACCGCACCATTCTGTCCATCTACTAGTTCTCCTCTCTTTACCTTTTCTTCCCTCTCCTCGATGTATCCAGCTCCGATCTCTGTCCGTGTCCTGCTACCGTTCCTCCGCCTTTCACCTCCTTCTTCGTCGTTCCTCTCTCTTTCTTCCTCCTCCTCCATCCCTGACCCTCTTTTCTTCGTCGTAGCTATTGTAAAGGAAAATGCAGCAAATTAGGAAGTTGCCTAAGATTTTATGATAATGCCTAGCAATTACCACAAGGTTACTCTTACAGAAAAGCAAACGAAGTAAGGAGACCAACAGCGAAGATATTTACAGACATTGTTTCTAAGATATTTTGACTTCTACTGCTGATATAATCGACATCCGTTCAATTAATTTATTGTAGAAATAACCTGCTCGTTTATAATGTTCAGATGACTGGTTTTGGCACATTAAACTGCCATCATCGGATCTGTAAGTACAAATGCGAAATCGTCACCACATCATAAAGGAAATCTTTTAAAAACGTAGCTACTTGTTCACCAGCATTATTGTCGGCTTGTCATAATACAAATAAAGCATTTTAAAGAATTCTCGGATGTTCTTTAAATTAGTAATACAGCTGGGAAAAACATCAGATCGCACAAATAAAGTATCATATCCTATAAGTGAGAAACTATGATTTTAGATGATATAGTTTTATATTTTTAATTGAATGCCCTGTATTATTTGACACCTAAAGCATTGTTTTCAATGTTATTGGTGAATTGACGATACACTGATATACATGTTGATTGCCAACTTCGTATCATTTCAAATACACAATCTGATCGTTGTTCACTTCAGGAAATGATATGATTATAGCGACATCTTGTAATACATTATGAGTTGGGCAGCTACTTTACTCAGTTTTATTATAACTTAGTGTGCTCACATCACATTAATGCATGAGGGTTTTGTTATTATATTTGTGTCATGACATGCCAAAATGATGTTTGTGGAAAAGTATGTTTTTGAAAGCTTTCATTTGTGATGTAGGGAATGAAATGAAAGGTAGATTTGGAAAGTGAATGTGTTTAAAGATACGTACTTTTCTCTCTGACTTTTTATTTTAGAATGTAAACTACAGTTTCTCTAGAATGCTTACAGATCCGATGATGACAGTTTCATCATTTGAATAAAGATTATGAGCGATCTTGGCCGTTTTCCCCAACAAATTTCTTTTACTTTTTGACATTTTTGGAAAATCATTTCAAAGAATTTAAATTAAAGGAAAATTTAGATATGGGGGGCGCGTTCGGAAATGTTAATGTCATAAATTGTTTGTTGTTTGATAAAAAGGTATTTGCCCACGTTATTCATCCTCGATGAAATATCAGCCTCAAACCATTCTTCGGACTTCCATTAATGCCTTACAGCAAAAACACGTGACGGTAGATGCAATTAAAAATTGAAATGGCATGTATATTTCAATAGAACAGAGGAGGATACCAGTAAAAGTATGGAGTTGGATTGTACCACAATGAAATAACCGAGGGAGATCATGTAAGGAATGGATAAGTAGTATTCAAAATGTTCAAATGTTTGTTAAGCTTAAGGGACTTAACTGCGGGCTCATCAGTCCCTAAACTTACAAACTATCTTATACTAAAGACGGCACAAATGTCCATGCCCAAGGGAAGATTCGAGCCCCCACGGGGAACGGCCTCACTCATCGGAGCATAGTGCCTCAATGCGCTTGGCCACTCTGCCGCGGCTAAGTAGTATTGTAGAGGAAATGGAGGTATAAGGATTGAAAAAAAAAGAAAGAAAAAAAAACCCTTACTCTTTTCATACTCCACTCCGAGGAGTGGAGCGGGCTGTTGAGATCTGGCCCATAAAGAGTCGCTCAAAATGTTCAAATGTTTGTTAAGCTTAAGGGACTTAACTGCGGGGTCATCAATCCCTAAACTTACAAACCAATTATGAACTACCTTATTCTAAAGACAGCCCAAACATCTATGCCCGAGGGGGGGATTCGAACGCCCGACCGTAGCGGCCGTGCAGACTGTGACTGGCGCGCCGCAGACCACTCGGCCACTGCGGTCGGCTGAAGAGTCGCGATTCTATTCAGCCAATAATCAAACAGGCTGATACTGGGGCAAAGGGGGGATCCCAATTGGGAGGGGCTTACAAGTTCCGGCATATCCCTTACAATCAAGTAAAGACTCTCGAAAACCTTGGTTGGAGCCGGGGGTTTGGGACTGATTTAATTTATCTCTGGGACATTGACCCAGAGTAAACATGAATTATCATGGGAGCACGAGAATACTCACGACAGTCAAGAGTCGGACACCCGAGTTACTCTCGTAAACTCGTAGCGATCAGCTCGATCAACATTGGACAGGCGTCTCCCTAGAGGAATCGCACCCGGATGAAGAATTGGATGGAGGAGGTTTTATACCACAACCGATAGCTCTTTTCATGCGAGATGCGGCAATGACGTACATACTCGCTACAAATAAAAAAGCATACATAACGTAACCCTACAATGCGTAGTGTAGGTGATCAGCTACAGACCTTATTTGTTTCCATCATATCTCAAATTGATCAACATTTTACGACAAATTCATTTGTAGCTACTTGTATACATAGAGTATGCTGGTAGCTCGTCCTAAAAATTATGAATTACAGAGTGCTACTGAATCATTTCGACAGTTAGCTGCATTGAGTTACTCCTAACTTGTGCGTTTGTTTACGTAAGTATTCCTCCTTTGACATTTAAAAGTAGTCAATCACATACTACTGCTGTATTGCGAGTTACTTTCTTGAAAGATGGGAGGCATATTAGTAACATGCACTACATAGCGTACACCATGGAAGCCCTATATACCTGACCAGCCATGAACTTTCTGTTGCCAGTAGTGCATAATAATTTATTATATTCCACATATATAGTGATTAAGCCACGTCACACAAACTGAATATTTTAATTTACAAAACGTAACTAGTTTCAATGAACTCTGTCATCGTTATCAAACGTAAGCAAAAATTGCATTAAACACAAACTGAGAAAATAGTTAAATTATGAAAAGGTGTAGTAAATGTAGCCCGGCCATCTAGAGGTGTGACAGTTACTCCCAACTGTCTGCCATAGTCACACATGGTATCGCACCATTTCCAGGTATATATAATTCCATACCATGCCACAACAGCTGTATTTGCAATATGAATGGTATTTGGTTGTTGAGCTGCAATAACCATGTGATATGGCAGGCACACCCAAGATTTTCTGTAACATCAAGACGTTAATATATGTAGCAATTGGTATGTATGGCAATGGGAACTACAACTAGTTGAATAATTCCCCCCGTTTCATAATTTAATTATTTTATCAGTTTGTGTTTAATGCAATTTTTGCTTACGTTTGATAATGATGACAAGAGTTCATTGAAACTAGTTACGTTTTGTAAATTAAAATATTCAATTTGCGTGACGGTGGCTGATCACTATATATGTGGAATATAATAAATAATTAATCAGTCACACACTCCTTACTACAATGTCAAATAATATAGTGCATAATAATTTCTAGCAATTTTTTCTCAGTATTTGCGCACTATACATTAATCGTGTAGTATTTATAAATAAAAAGTCATCCATTAAAAGATTAAAACTGATCACAGAATAAAAAATCAAACCTTGCGAACTACTCGAGATAATAAAATGTAAACTTTCACGGCCGGCGTCAACTTCATTTAAAACTTCCGGGCTCATAAGCCGTGGTCGATTTATAAAACTTTCCCCTAACGTTTCATCTTCGGCTGCGGAAGACATCTTCAGAGGTAGAGTGGCGAACTGCGATGAGAACTTGAGGGAGCGCCGTGTATATAGGCAATGTAGAGGGCACCACAAAACATCACGTGACGTCGGCTACGACACTATCTCTGGTATTGCCAACATTGCAAAACGGAAGCGAATCCACCAAGGCTCTATGGACTCCCAAAGGTGCATAAAGAACAGACTCCGCTAAGGCCAATTGTGAGTGCCATTGGGTCACCCACTCACGAGTTAGCCAGACATCTAGCCTCGTTGTTGCAACCCTATGTTGGAAAAACTGACAGCCATATAAGAAATTCGGCTCATTTAATTGAAAAACTAAAAGAGATGAATGTTGCCCATGGTGATATTCTAGTTAGCTTTGACGTTGTGTCTGTTTACGATGATTCCAGTGAACGAAGCTATTTCTTGCTTAGCGGATATTTTTCCACCTGACATAGTATCATTGTTTAGACACTGCCTCACCACTACCTACTTTCAGTACAATAACGAGTTCTATGAACAGATTGACGGGGTGGCTATGGGCAGTCCACTGAGTCCAGCGGTGGCCAATCTATTTATGGAGTCGTTCGAAAAGCAGGCGTTGCAGACTGCTAATAAAAAGCCAGCTAGGTGGTATCGATATGTCGATGACACTTTTGTGCTATGGACACACGGTGATGAGGAATTAGATGCCTTCTTAACGCATCTCAATGGTATCAACCCCAGAATACAATTTACGATGGAAACGGAGAGCAACGGGCAGCTGAATTTTCTCGATGTGTCTGTAATCAAGCACGTGGACGGGACGTTAGGCCACAAGGTCTACAGGAAGGCTACTCATACTGACCGTTACATACATAAAGACTCTAACCACCATCCCAGACAAAAAAGAGGTGTGGTTAAAACATTGGTTGACAGGGCGCATAAAATTTGTGAACCTACTTATTTAAAAGACGAGTTGGAGCATTTACGATCCACCTTCCATAAGAACGGTTATTCTACCAAAGAAATAGACAGAGCCCTTCGCCCCTGGAAGAAAGTTAATGTTAACAAGGAACAACAACCGCCCAAGGGGAACGTTTTTATTCCGTTCATAAATAAGGTTACAGACCGTATTGGAAAAGTGCTGGACAAATATGGGGTAGAAACCATTTTCAGACCTACAAGGAAGATAATAGAATATTTAAGATCTGCAAAAGATGTACGACATCCGCTGAATACACCAGTGTATATAAAATTCCCTGCAGCTGTGGTTCAGTCTACATTGGAACTACTAAAAGAAGCGTCAATAGTCGTCTGGTCGAACATAAAAGGAATTGCCGCCTTGGGCACACGGAGAAATCGGCCGTAGCGGAACATGTATACCAAGAAGGCAACCATGAAATTAAATTTAATAAGACTAGTGTCATCTCAAAAACTTCGCACTATCATGCGCGCACATATAGAGAAGCAATCGAGATATATAAACATCGCAATAATTTTAACAGGAAAGAGGAAGCTGTTAAATTAGACAGAATTTGGACTTCTGCTTTACACCAGCGGAATGACAATCGATTCTTCTTTGCCAAGAATGTTGGCAATACCAGAGATAGTGTCGTAGCCGACGTCACGTGATGTCTTGTGGTGCCCTATACATTGCCTATATATACGGGGCTCCCTCAAGTTCTCATCGCAGTTCGCCACTCTACCTCTGAAGATGTCTTCTGCAGCCGAAGATGAAACGTTAGGGGAAAGTTTTATAAATCGACCACTGCTTATGAACCCGGAAGTTTTAAATGAAGTACTCGAGATAATGTTAACTTTCTGGCTGATTGATAGCTTGGTAACTATGGCACGCCAAATAAATGTTCGTGGGTTTATATCCCGTGCCACAAATAAGAGCTGTCGCACGGAAAATGTAATGTATTTCTATATAATGATAAAGCTAACTCCAGATTTAGCCCCCCCCCCCCCCTGTGGCAACAGGAAGGAATGGCTGGTGCCTGCTGCTGTCGACGAGGCGTTCGCCTGCGGGGTCGGCAACCCGCTGCCCGCACCCCGCTGCGGTCCGCATCCAGAGCCTTGGTGGATTTATATTCTCTGCGGGCAGCGGCCTAGGCCCACGGCCCGCGGAATAATGCGTTTCCAGCGTCGGCTGTCAGCTCGCCCCGCCCCCGCTATCCGCGCCTTCTTACCCTCTCCCCTCCACCTTCCTCTTCCTGCGGAACAGGTGAACCGCGCGTTAACTTTATCTTCCGAGGGAGCCACTTGCTGATGACATTTTCTATTCGGAGGCCCCGCCTTTTAACGAGGTTACGAAATTCAAGATAAATATGAACTAGAAATATTTCAATAGCTCGAGCTTCGAATTAAGCTCAAAGGAGAAGCTGAAAATTTGCGCCGTACCGGGCTCGGAAGCGGTTTAGCGTTTTGCGCCAGCAACCGTACAGATCACTAGGCTGTAGTCCTGGCCAAATTATCAACATTACCACCTACGCGCAACCGCGGTGTCGTGGTTATGTGGTCACAATGTTGGACAGCTACGCGAGAGGCCCGTGTTCAAATCACGTCAGTGTTCAATTATTTGCCGTGTCTCGGCTTCGTGGTTATGTGGTCACGGTGATGAACTGCGAAGCGAGAGCTCTGTGTTGAAATGCTCAAATCTCCCTCGTGAACCAATTTTGTCGGCAACATCTGTAAGAGGACAGGCCCCGCCTGTAAAAAAAGAAAAATAAATAAATTAAACGCCCTAATTCATTAATTTATGGCTGTTAATGTTAACAAACTGCCCTCTTCTTTCATGATATTCCTGTGCATTTTTATGTCATTATTTTTAAAGTGTTTATAATTAAACTTTCGAAACTCTGTAATTGAATTTTCCGTCGGTGGTTGAGAGAACCTGATAAAATTATGAAAAAGGAAAAATTGCCGATCTTCTGAAAATTATTTATTAAGTTACAAATCGGCTTTCGGCTTCTTAGGCTATCATCAGCTAACAACTGAATGTCGCTAACATTTCTTCACAGATATGTCACTTACAAAGGTGTTATTAAATTACAGGTGATACATATTCACATGTTCACAGTTTATGGCACTTAATTATATTTATAAAATTATAAAAATATGAAAAAATTGATGATATATGTTGAGGTTCTAAACCATTATCGTTAAAAGCAAGGGAGGGGGAAGGTGCGGGTTGTTAAATCGCGAAATAGTATTGAAATGGTAACATTGACGTATTTAACAAACTAAAACGTATTTTAGTAGAGGGGAAAAGGAAACTTGGTTTGGTCATTTAATACACAAGAACACAAGGAATTTTTCCTTGTTCATAATATAATCTCCTTATATAGGGTGTCCCACTCAACTGTTTCACCCCAGATATCTCTGAAACTACAAGAGATATTGAAAAACGACTTTTACGTTCATGAACGTACGTCATGGGCTTATGAAAGAAGGTATTATGACTCTAAAAAGTGAGGAAATACTATTTTCAACACAAATTTATGTTTCTTTAAATGGATACCCCATATTATTTATTAAGCAATCGATAGTATGAAAAATTACAAGAAGAATGGCGTTGGTTGCATTGCGATGCGTCAATTACATCCGGAGAATTTGCGAAACGTGCGTTTGTAACACGAGGCGCGGTGCTAGCGGGTGTCCTAGGCTCAAGCGAGACTCACGGTTAAGTCTCGGACACCCGCTAACAGCGCGCCTCATGTATTTCAAACGCCGATTCGCAGTTTCTCCGGATGTAATTGACACATAGCGATGCAACCATCCTATGCAATCATCCTATCGATGGATTAAGAAATAATATGGGGTATCCATTGAAAAAAAAAAACATAAGTTTGCGTTGAATATAATATTTCTTCACGTTTTAGTGTGTCTCATAGTACCTACTTTCATAAGTCCCTGCCGTACGTTCATGACCGTGAAAGTAGTTTTTCAGTATCTCTTGTAGTTTCAGAGATATCTGGGGTGAAACAGTTGAGTGGGACACCCTGTATATAAGATGTTGGCGTGCACCTTGAACAAAGTGTCAGGTTTCGATTCTACAGTACAGTAGTGGTACACATCATATCTTCTGTGAGGTCTGCACCGAGCGGCCGACGCGTGCCGCCGCCTGTCGATCGTCTTGTTTGGCAGGACGAGGTCGGGGCACGCCACGTGGCGTGTCGCACGCACCACTACCGCCGAACACGCTCGATACCTGGAAGCTGTCGTCTCAAACACGCGACCGTCGCAAGGCGGCTCAAGATAACGAAGGTCGCGAGAGTTCACAGAAGCGTTAACATTAACAAACGCCAAAACGAGGTAGCAAATTGTGTGAATAATTAATTACCTGTTTTTTTAAAGTGAGAATGGACCGAAAGTGTTTGAGGTTCTCCGTGTGGCACCAATAACGGAAAGAAATTCTTATAATTCTACTATGTTAGCGTGTAACGAAGCTCCAGAGGTTACGTGAAGCACAGGTCGGATATCCACGACATCAGGTCGGCTACACAGGACACAGTGACCAGGTTGATGGGGTGATCTTGGGGTTCCGGAAGTCATCGGGTGCGAAATAGGTTTTTTGACGGAATATAGCACTTAAAAACAAATGCAGTCAAAGACATCGTCATACTCTGCGGATGGAAACTAGCAGTTTGTTTGTAAATCTATCGGACCAAACTGCGTGGTCATCAGTCCGTAAATTACAAACTACTTAAACCTAGGTAAACTAACCTAAGTACAACAACCATACCCATGCCCCAGGGAGGACTGGAACCTCCGACGGCGAGGAACCGCTCGGCTACTCCACCGCGACGGAAACTAGCAGTCACCAAAGTGATACTCCCAAGAAAATGTGACGTTGCACATGGTCCTTTATCTGTCTGGGAGTCGACCCGATGCAGAAGGACACTAGGGAGGTCTGATAATTACAGATAGAACAGCATTCGTACAACTCCTTCGATATGAAGTTCGTCGTCGGCAATGAGACAATGCGTATTGCGGTAAAACTCCTTGAAAGTAAGCTGCAGGCCACCTCTTAATACCACCGTTGCTAGCTGTTTCAATCTGTAGAATATATGTAGTTCTTTTTGTAGATGAAATACCAATCCGGAATTGGACTAGGGTAACAATTTCCATATGGAGAGTATCATTGTGATCACCTTAATAGTGAACGGCGCCATCTTTCATGCCTGGAGCCTTTACGAAAGCGCAAAACACAACAGCTCCACATTACCTGACATCGCACGTTGTGCAGGTGATCTGATAGATTAATTATCTTCAGACTTAGAAAGCCAAGATCGCAAAATAATTAATTTTATGACGACCAGTTTGAATGGGCTGTGCCGCCATAATCTGGCCATATAAAATTATACAAGGTGGTCATCTTAAATAAACGTATGATGACCATCTTGTATAATTCCGTATGATTATGGTGTCACAGCCAATTCAAACCGGTCGTCATAAAATAAATAATTATTTCGTCTTCAATTATGGACGTGGTTCTTCCGGACATGCCCATACAGCATCTACTGGTATTAACAGTGGTAAATTTACGTATTAAAAATATTCAAACGTGATGAATGTTTCCAGAATGATATTTTCACTCTGCAGAGGAGTGTGCGCTGATATAAAACTTTCCTGGCGGACTAAAACTGTGTCCCGGAACGTGGATTCGAACCTGGGACCTTCGCCTTTCGCGGACAAGCACTCTATCACTGAGCTATCCCGTCACGCTTCGCTGTCCGTCCTCACAGCTCTACTTCTGCCAGTACCTCACCTCCTAATTTCCAAACATCAGAGTTCTTCTGCGAACCTTACGCGACTAGCAGAGCCTACGGGATGTTTACAGTTCTGAAAGCAGGAGGCGCGGTACTGGCGGAAGTAAAGCTCTGAGGACAGGTCGTAAGCGTGCCGGGGTAGCTCAGCTGGTAGAGCGCTTGCTGGCGAAAGGCAAAGTCTCCAGGTTCGAATTGCGGTTCCGGCATACATTTTTAATCCACCAGTAATGTTTCATAAAGAATATTAGAGGGCATTGCAATAAATTCAATGGCGAAGTTGAAAATTTGTGTTGCCCAAATTCTCAAGTTATCGCTCATTACTATGGCAGTGCCCTCTGTCCATCACTCCCTCTTGCTCGCAGCTTATACAGTATGTATTTCCGAATGGGATCTCGTACGGACTCTCAGCATGACGAATTTCTTACACATTCCGTACGGCAATGACACGCCGGCCGCGGTGGCCGAGGTGACTGAGGCACTCCAGTCACGGTCAGCACGGCCACTACGGTCGGGGGTTCGAATCCCCCCTCGGGCATGGATATTTGTGCCGTCCTAGTTCGTAAGTAGTTCATAAGTAGTTTGTAAGTTTAGGGACTGATGACCCCGTAGTTAAGTCCCATAAGATTGACAAACATTTGAACATTTGATTTGGCAATGACACATTGTCTCAACACAACGTATCCTGGTCGTTAGATCGGTACCCGTGGAGTCATTGGTTGGGCATTGAGGTCCTTAAATCTTACCCCATTGGATTACTGTTTGTGGAAGTGGCTGAAAATCGAAGTGTATGAGCGTAGAGTGGACACGAGAGAGGAAATTCTCTCTCGTATTTTACATGTTTGCGCACAAGTAAAGGAATGCAGGAGTGGACTCCCATAGGAAACGCAACACCTGTCTACGAGAACAGCAAAATGCATTGAAGTTAACGTTGAACTGTCTGATCATCTTCTGTGCGAAAGCTTACACGACTAAACAAACCATAATATACCAGTATTTTAATTTACTGACACCTTCGCGTTTGCCGTTCCTAGTTGTTTTCAATAGTTAATCCGAAAACTGTTAAGAAAATGGCATTTGTTTATTAGACGTTTTTGTTCAGAATCACCAGCATTATCATTCCCAAGGCACACAGGTTTTTTCCTGATTCACCTTGTATATAAAAATTGATTTAACTCATAGAATATTCCGTCGGTACTTGGAGGAACACAGGTATATTAAAGACTGTAAGGAAAGGAAGAAATGTAAGAAATGAGAAATAACCTTATTAATGATGAAACATTTACCTTATTTGTAGATTCACACTCGGACAGCTTTGATACATGTCGTAGTTCAAGTTAAGTATATTGAGAACTTTAACACTTTGCATTTCTGTTCCACATTATTGGTTTGTTAGGAACCGGCTTTCGGTTTCTTAGGCCATCATTACTGTAAAAGACTGAGAAAGCTGTTGAGGACACGAATGGTTTTGCTCTGATAGGAACATGTATTTCTGTTATGTTGTTCAGACAAGAACATTAAGATCGAGGAAAGATATGAGGGACGGAGTACGTTGATAAGAGACTACAGGAAACAATGTGAAAATCTCTGCGCTTGTCTGCACGGAGCCAGGAGAGCTGTGTATAAGGTGGTGAAACATGGTCGAAGAAACGGATGTTACATATATATCGAACGCAAGCGTTCATAACTAGTTCCAGTCATCGTGAGCTTTCCCGAGAAAAAACTTGCAAGATAACATCACTGTAATCAATAACTGGGATTAAAGTGGAGAGGAAAGAATTTCTTATATTTCTGTAGGGCATGAAGAGATGCTGATACCTTCTTACACACTGCGCATGTGTGCTCAGCCGTATTTAGTTTGTCATCTATTATCACTTTTTGCCGAGGGCGAAAAATAAATATTTGTGCCATTTAATATTAATGGTGGTAGTGATTCGTGATACTTCTGAAGCTTATAATGACGTACCAGAATCGCTTGTGTTTTGCTTACAATGAGATTTAATCCTATATTATGTGCACTTTCTGGTAGTCCGGATAGGCCAGTATTTAAATTCTTTAAGGCTGCCTTCAGGTTTTGCATTTACAATGAGACTACATGGGTGTCGGATTTTAGATTTTTTTATATTTATCGTGCGTGAAGTATAGATCTTAAATATCAATCAGTGAAAGCCATTCGACGCACCTCTCAAAAATTCTCGACAAAATCGACTTTGAAAGTTTGCAGGTAAACGTAAGTACCAATAACTAAAACGGTTGTACCATCTGTTAGTGTAGCTTAGGTGGTAGCGTTCTGGGCTTGCAACCACAATTTAAAGCCTAAGATTTTGCGAAACAATTAGGTTAGAGACGCAGAAATCGAAGCTAAATATCGACAGATTACGTTAAAATGAATATTAAAAAGCAGTGACAGGCAATAGAGGTGCGTATTTCAATAAAATACAGGCTCAAAAATTAGATCCAAAACGTCGAAACTAACAATTTCTTTCACACGATTAATACCTGTCAACAACCACAGACGGCGACCACAGGAATTAGTTACGCGGTAGGTAACGGAGATAGAACACTGGCAAGCAAACTCGTACTGCAAACCGTTCGTCATAAAACTGGGGTGGCGTAATTTAGATGTTCAGATGTCTGTAAATCTAACGGACCAAACTGCGTGGTCATCAGTCCGTAGCTTACAAACTACTTAAACCTAGGTAAACTAACCTACGGACAAACACACTTACCCATGCCCCAGGGAGGACTCGAACCTCCACGGCGAGCAACCGCGCGCTCCGCAGCGAGGTGCTTTAGACCGCTCGTCTACTCCACCGCGGCGGAAGCGTAATTACCTACGGTGGAGCCGTTACCGTGGTCTCCCATAACAGTGAAAGCATAAATGTAAATCTCAGAGAAGCATTTAAATGACTTTCAATAAATTGTACAACTAAGAATGCACAGTGTTGTGTGCACTATCTGTTCAGTACTAAGATATCTGATGATGACTTAACAAGCCGAAAGCCGGGTCGTAATAAACCAATAACCAAATTTTGTGGAACGAAAATACAAAGTGCTGAAGTGTTTAATCTATTTACGTTGTACCACGTCGTGTATCAAAGCTAGCTGAGAGTAAGTCCACAAACGAAGAGAGTTTTTCGTTATTAATAAAGTTAGTCCTCATTTCATGCACTTCCTTCTTCCACTAATCCCACCCTCTCCTACCACTCCCCACCCGCACAAAACTGTCGTATACATGCGCCAGCTCATTCTCCCTGTTGTACATCTATTTGATTGATTTGATTTGATTTTTTCAGGGAAGCCAAAACAGTCTTGGTCCAACCCGCCACTGCCCGCACCGAAACTAAGTTTATTGTGCGGTATCGCTCCCTGTATATCTAGTAAAGCCAACCAATGCCCTTGAACAGTGCAAGGAGTCCCTTTACCAGTTCTTTATTAGACACAATTTCTTCGGGTCTGGTTGTCCCAAATGTTCTGTGCCTTTTAATCTCCAATGCAATGCATTCGAAGATTAGATGTGATGCAGTTTCATTATCGTCAACACAGATCCTACATTTAGGGCCCTCTTCTGTTATTCAATTGTATGTAGGTGTTTTTTGAAATTCCCATGGCCTGTCAGCAATCCAACCATGTGTCTAATTTCTCGTCTATTCAGGCCCAGGATTGCAGAGCTTCTTTTAAAACATGGCTTTTGCATCATTACCTTGCCATGTTTTTGTTGGTAAACTTTGGTCCAATATTCTACGTGCTGTCTTCTGAGCCAGTTACGTAGCTCCAATTTGACCATTGCCTTGGTGACTGTCAGGACAGGTTCCGGTCAAATAAATGGAATCTCTGCCCCTATCCTGGCTAATCTGTCGGCACGTTCGTTGCCACTGATCCCCGAGTGGCCAGATACCCACAATAGGTTTACTCTATTGCTTTCCCCTAGCTCCACCAGAACCCTGTGAAATTGTGCAACAATTTTAGACCTTGTTGCAGGAGCTGCCAGTGATCTCAGGGCTGCCTGGCTGTCTGAATAGATATAGATGCTACGGTCTTTGTAACACCTACGCAAATTCTCCTCCACACATGCCCTGATCGCAATGATTTCGGCCTGGAATACTGAGGCCAGTTTCCCTAGAGAGATGACGCCCTCCAGTCTTGGATGCACCCCATATACCCCGGTCCCAACGCCTTGGTCTGATTTTGATCCGTCAGTGAACCAGACTGTTGTACATCACTCAACCTCCCTTCGCTGCTGTAACACTGGTTAGCGCAACACTTCATCTACAGTAGAGGGGACGCAAGAAGGAATACTTTAAAAGCAGTGTCGGACATACAACTGCTGCTGCTGCTGGTAAGTACTTTGTGTCGACTGTCGCTGTCCTGATGGCTCTAATAGGCGGCTCAGGGAGGGAGGGACCGGTGAAAAGAGCGCGGCACTTCAAAGGCCCCGCATGTAATAAGGCGCGAGCCTGAATGGCAGCTGAGACAGGGGGCAGGAGGGGGAGGGCGGCCACTGCAGCCTCACTCCTGGCGGAAATGCGCTAACTGGCCTGCCAGGCAAATCCCCTGTAATTTCGCTCGCGGCGAAGCGCGACACCGTCTTAACTCTACCCGAGACTCACTTTAATGGCTTCACTTACGGTGAGAGGCGCGAAGAGAACAGTAGCCAGCAGCAGGAATTTTGCCGTAGGCGTGTTGTTCCACTTTTCCTAAGTAAACGAAGGAAGACTGAAAGGTTAGGGTTTAACGTTGTGTCGAAAGCGTGAGGGAGAACAAGCTCGGATTATTTTGATAACTGTAGGAAAGGAATGCGGCAGTGCTCGTTCAAAGGCGTGGTTATGGTATATCGCTCCAAATTTGCGACTGGATAGGCGATATCCTGTCAGAGAGGACACAGTTTGTAGTAATCAATGTTCAAATGTTTGCTGACCTTATGGGACTGAACTACGGGGTCATCAGTCCCTAAACTTACAAACTACTTATTAAGTAGGTAATACTAAGGACGGCATAAATATCCCTGCCCGAGTGGGGATTCGAACCCCCGACTGTAGTGGCCGCGCAGAACGTGACTGGCGCGCCGCAGACCGCTCGGCCACCGCGGCCGGCTTGTAGTAATCGATGGTAAGGCATCGGCTGAAACAGAGGTGATATCGGGCGTTCCACAGGGTAGTGTTATTGGTCCTCTGCTATTCCTTATTTACATAAACGATTTGGGAGAAATCTAAGTAGCTCTCTTAGGTTGTTTGCAGACGACGCCGTCACTTACCGTCTATTAAAATTATCTGAAGATCATAACCAACTGCAGAACGATCTAAATAAGATATCAGTAAGGTGTAAAAATTGGCAATTCACTCTAAATAATGCGAAGTGTGAAGTCGTCCACATGAATAAGAAAAGAAATCCGTTAAATTTTGTTTGCAAGATAAATCAAACTGACGGCCTTAAACTCCACAAAATATCTAGGAATTACTATTACGTCAGACTTAAACTGGAAAGAACACGTAGATAATTTCGTGGGAATGGCGAACCAGAGACTGCGTTTTGTTGGCAGAATCCTTAAAAGATGCAACAGAACTACAAAAGAAACTGCATACACTAAGCTTGTCCATCCTCATTTGGAGTATTGCTGCCCAGTGTGGGATCCTTATCATGTGGGTTTGACGGAGGACATCGAAAGAGTCCAAAGAAGGGCAGCTCGTTTTATATTGTCGCGATATAGCGGAGACGGCGTCACGGAAATGATACAGGATCTGTGATGGGAATCATTAGAACAACGACGCTTATTGCTGCGGCGTGGGCTTCTTACGAAACTCCAACTGCCAAAATTCTTTTCTACAACTTTTCTAAGTTACGTGACGGTATTTTTGGGTTATTTTAACAGACGGGCAAGAACAATAAGTATTGCAACAGGTTATAAAAGAAATGACAATTCCTATAACAATATCTTCTCACAATCTGAATATGCACCCTATTCATATTAATCATTTCTGTATTTATTAATTTTTATTAATATTATAGTCTTTTCCGAGCTCTGAGATCCGATACGCATCGAATTCCAAAAATTTTCAAATGTTTGTATAGTCTATGGGACAACTACGGGATCATCAGTTCCTAAACTTAGAAACTACTTATGAACTAACTAAGACTAAGGACGGCACAAATATCCATGCCCGAGGGGGGATTCGAACCCCCGACCGTAGTGGCCGTGCAGACCGTGACTGGAGCGCCTCAGTCCCCTCGGCCACCGCGGCCGGCACATCGAATTTCTCAAGCAAGTCATCAAAGGCCTGGACAGCTCACACAGAAAGTGATTCTTCGTCATGATAACGCTCGTATACACAAATTTTACTGACCAAGTTCAACTAGGAGCAGCTTGAGCATCCGTCCTACATCCCAGACAAGCCCTATGACTTGCATCTGTTTGCTCCGCTACAAAAACATCTCAAAAGGAAGCGCTTTATCTCGGAGGACGAACTGAAGGACACTGTTAAAGATTGGAAATCCTTCGGCTCGTTAAACAGTGGAATAATTGCGTTCAGGCCTCTTTTAAATAAATACTACTATTATACCCACAGTGTGTATTTGTAAGTGTTCATTTGAATACCTTTCGTTTAAAAGCAGTGCTCCTTACGTCTCTGCCAACTTTTGCATTGTGTGCGCGACATCCATCAGGCTGGAACCACATTTATAGACGAGTGTCCATTCCTAGATCCACCATGAGGAGCGCTAGTGTTGAAGAAATGACACATATCGCTATCCATTTAATGTTACTCGCCAAAAATAGGGACCTACAATACAGTTAGCAATGATATCGCACCAAATATTGACATTACACTGTCGTTGAGGAGCAACTTGGAGTACAGAACGGGGATTTTGGACGGAGCAGTAATGCATGTGCCGCAGATTCACATTACCATGATTTATAAGTCAAGCCTCGTCCGTAAAAAACTGAATAACCTTGAAACTGCTGAAGTGCAAAACGACAGAATGCAATGCGGGATTCAGAGTCATTCCCGTACAGTTGTTGTTGCAGTGATATAAGGAACGGATGAAACCGATGCAAGATTCTGCACACACTACTGTGGGTTATTGCTACATCTCGTGCAGTTTGTCGTACACCCACCTCGTCGCTCGAGAGGGGAAAGGCATTTTACTGTAGGAATGTAGGACAGGGCACTGCATGACAAGTAATGATTCTACATGATGTTTAAAGTGCCAAACGAAAAATATAATAATCAATGCCATATTGATAAAGGGTGCTTTATTGGGTTAAATTTACTTTTCATACCTTTTACTCATAAAATGAAACCTTTTTATATTTACATGTAAAGAACAGTGTAGAATGCAAATATATTTTTAAATGTTTTTCTGACTAGTTTCGGTCTTATCTTCAAGAAATTAAGCTCTGAAATATATCATAGTTACATTTAGATGACTTTCAACAATATACATTAGTGCCAAACTTAAACTAAATTAATAAAGAGAAATAAAACGATGTTATACCCATTGATGTTGTGGAGCTGGCAGGAAACTTGGAGCCTTCTAGTGCACAATGTTGTGTTGTAACATTGTAAAATATTAGCAATGAGATTTTATCTTAGATATTGAAAAAGAAATGTGTGGCTAATTATAATTTTTTTTTTGCTAAATTAATCTATGTAGTCTTTTCATTGGCTATCAAAGCTGGGTGGAACTGGCAAAGGGGCGGAGCCTCAGCTATTTAAGAGCAGCAAACCTTGCTCCAGCCAGCAGTGACGCACTGGAAGGCTCCCAGCTACCTGCCAGCTCCACAACATCAATGGGTATAATAACATCGTTTTATTTCTCTTTATTAATTTAGTTTAAGTTTGGCAGTAATGTATACTACTGAAAGTCCTCTAAATGTAACTATGATAGATTTCAGAGCTTAATTTCCTGAAGACGGTCTACAATAAGACCGAAACTAGTCGGAGAAATTTTTTTGCACTCTTGACTGTTCTTTACATATAAGTTTAAGTAAGAGTGCTGTTCCCCATAAGTGAAACAAAATTGTTTCGAAAAATATGTGACTTTCTTTATAGTTTTACTTGATGCATGTCCTCCTTCATAGCTCAATCGACAGCGTCGCTGATGCCCGGCATGGAGCTGGATGTTGTGTGTTCATCTCATCATCAATTGAGTTTGTTTATGTTGTAGGAGGCGATGTAATTATGATAGTGTAGAAAGATATAAAAAAGCCAAGATCGCTTATCATCAATTTTTTTTAAATTTATGACGACCGGTTTCGCTGAACTATGTCAGCATCATCTAGTCCAATGAAATCATTTTACAAGGTCGTAATCTTTTAGTGTCAATCAGTTGCTACATAACATAATTTACAGTGCATAGGTGCATATGTTTTATTATAATGACATAGTGCACCTATGCACTGTAAATTATGTTATATTCAAATGTTTGTAAAGTTTATGGGACTTAACTGCGGGGTCATCGGTCCCTAAACTTACAAACTACTTATGAACTAACTAAGCCTGAGTACGGCACAAATATCCATGCCCGAGGAGGGATTCGAACCCCCGACCGTATTGGGCGTGAAGACCGTGACTGGAGCGCCTCAGTCCCCTCGGTCACCGCGGCCGGCAATTATGTTATGATTGACATTACAAGATAATGGCCTTGTACGATGATTTTATTGGACCAGATGATGCTGGCATAGTTAAGCGTAACCGGTCGTCATAAATAAATAAAAAAAAAGCGATGATCAGCGATCTCAGCTTTTTTATACCTTTCTACAACATCATGAATTATCTTCATCGATACCCACGCTGCCAAAGTGGCTTCAACTGAAAAGTCTTGCTATAAGGCGGCCGAACTTCAGTAGGGATTTGTCGGCCAATAAGTGTCATACGGTCATCATCATCATCATCCATCATCATCATCACTCTACGCATGGCGACTTAATAGTAATTAACAACCTCAGCAGATACACGGGATTAATACAGGAGATCTGAGTAAAATTAAAAGTGATGCACCCTCACACACGCTTTACGTTAACAATGTATCTCGTAGGTTTCCCATAGACAGAGGATCGCTCTAAGGGTAAAAGTTGTGAGGACAAAATTTTCGTCCGAAGGCGGGAGCGCCAATTAATTAGTAGACGGCTCCGGAGCCGGCGGCAGCGACGCACTTCATCTCTCGCCAGCGTAAATCATAGGGCCGCCGCGGCCACGGCCGGTATAATGTGGCCCGGGGACCAGGGGATCCGCTTAATGACGCCACTATATCTTGGCGCGCCGTACGCTAGGCTGCGCCGCGCCGCGCCGCGCAAGGCTACGGGAAATTCGGCTCCGCGCTCAAAAAACGTGTCGCCGGTAAAAGGCTACAAATCTCCCGTGTTTTCGGCGAGGCCGCGTGCATACAGTTAGTCGCACCCCATCGATTTTACTTTTCCTGACAGTAGTGAAGCAGAACGCAGAGGCCGTCAAGTTTACGACCGCTGCGAACGGAGGCGTAGCGGGCTTGGAAGGGTCGCCTGACGACGGCTTAGGCTGACAGGAGGGCTCATTAAAGGTGTACCAGCTGTACTAGACTAAATGAACGTGAAAAGTGTTGGAGAAAATGAAAAAAGGAAGCTTTCACCTTTTCTGACTGTGAATGAAAGTCATGATATGTGATGTTCAAATTTTTGTAATGCTGTGGGACCGAACTACTTTCGTCGTACAATTATATATTTTTCACGACATTACAGCGTTCAAATTAATGAAATAAATCGCAATTTGCCGTCAGTTATGGCTTCACTGTACTAGGTTTAGATGAAATACCATCGTGTGGCGAAAGGAGATTTGGGTGTGGCGGGAGACGTGCAGGGAAGAATCCTCTGCAGTCGGGCTGGTCACTGTGTCCTCGGTGGCGGAGTGGTCAACGCGTTTGCCTAGTAAGCAAAAGATCCCGGGTTCGAATCCCGACAGGGCACAAATTTTCATTCGGCGCATGTTGGTATTTTATCTAAACCTATTACAGTGAAGCCACAATTGAACGCAAATTGCGATTTATTTCATTACTTTCGTATAAGTCCCAAGACTCACAAACTATTTAAACTAAGTTAAACTAACGTAAGGACAATACAGACATCCATGCCCGAGGGAGGATTCGAACCTCCGTAACGTGGCGCTCCAGATATGTGATGTTCTCCGTAGAGGAATTTTGTCAGTGTTGTGCATAAACATGATCATTGTAAATACGTGTTATAAAATGGCTTTTTCACATTTATTTGATGATAAATGTCTGCAACAGTCTAAGAATTATCATAGGCACCGAAGTATACCGAACATTTCTTATTTGGTAATATGTCTTCGTGCGTTTTCAACGTTAATAACCTTAATATTTTTTTGTCCAATTCCACATCCACAAAGGCTTATTCGTTTGGGGTATATCGAAAGTACAGTAGCCTGTCTATCCGTATTTTTCACTTATTCTGTATTGTTTTCTGACGTATCCTACATCCATGAGGGTCTCCTCACTATGGATCCGTTGGAAACAAATGTACATTTAATCTAATCTAATGAATGACAGAAAATTGACATTAGCAGAAAACATGGCTTTTAATAAACACCAAAAACTCCCGATATGATCAAACAAAATTTCACCTTTCACTTATTTAATACAAGAATGACAATAGCGAAAATCAATCGGCATCAACTATACATTGCTAACTGTTGTGACTAGTGGCTACGGGGTAAAGCCCTCGACTAGAAACCCAAGAGTCACGGGTTTGAATTTTTTTTAACGATGTGAGGAGTCACCAGAAACGATACTTCATTCGGATTCCATGATAAGACTGCAGGTCTTATTTCCCTGGTTGTGTAACTGGGGTAGGTTAGGGACACGCAAGTCGCCGTAGGGGCGTCCAGTCAAACGATTTGCACCAGGCCACGGAACCACACTAAATTATTAGCATTATTTGAACCTGGATTTCCTACTTTTCACGTGCTATCCACTTACACATTAAGCTATCCGTGTACGCATGACGCAAAGTTCTGCACCCCTGCTCTTGTATTCTATGCAGCTGTTACCGCCACTATTTGCATTGGGCAGTTAGCTACACATGGACTCTAACATCATATTAAAGTCAAAGCAAGGTATGCGACATATGTAATATATCCCTGTGCGGATATTACATATTGGAAAGTACGAGCAGTCATGGGTAGCGAACAATGTGTGGGATATGGAAGTTTGAGTCAACCCCGTAGGCGTGCACGGGTAGCATAATGATTATCGCGGCCGCTCGCGAAAATCAGGAAATCCGGGTTGGCAGTCCCCAGAAAATTATACTGCTGATGCTGTTTCAAGTAGGCAATTACGGATACATTAATTTCAAAATGTTTCAAATGTTTGTATAGCTTATGGGACTTAACTACGGGGTCATCAGTCCCTAAACTTACAAACTACTTATGAACTAACTAATTCTAAGGACGGCACAAATATCCATGCCCGAGAGGGGATTCGAACCCCCGACCGTAGTGGCCGTGCAGACCGTGACTGGAGCGCCTCAGTCCCCTCGCCCACGTGGCCGGCTTACATTAATTCTTGCATTCTTGTCTACTGTAGTTACCACATTGTCGATCCCGTAAGGCATGCTTGCACATCTGAAGTGTGTGTGTGTGTGTGTGTGTGTGTGTGTGTGTGCGTGTGTGTGTGTGTGTGTCTGCAAAATATGTCACGAATATATTAATTGTAAAAGGTAAGAAATCTAAACTTCATACATGATGGGACTGTTCATCATTAACCTCATTCAATGACATGTGTTTAAACTTTCAGTAAAATGTCCTATAGGTAATACTACGAGTCATAAATAGCAACATTATGCGGAATGACGTAGTTTCACTGCATTTCATTCCATACCATGTTGGTGGTTGGTGCAGCAACAGTGGTGAAACAATGAAATAATCAGCAGGCTCTGTTGTAATTATTTGATTCTAGTTTTACTGCTTAGACAATGGAAGAGTAAGAAGCGAAAAAGTTCATTCATAATTCTGTGGGAATTGTGAGGAAGAAAAAAAAATTGGTAGAGGTCTGGGATTATTTGTACAGTTTGTAGAAAGTAGTTCTCAAATAGTCGGTGAATGAAGACTTGTTATTCATGCATCACATGGCGCGAAATGGTTTATGACGTCATATATACTGAACTGTTTATCGAAGGTGGTAGTAAGTTCTATACAGATTGTTTACTGACAGCAAATAATATTTGTACTTAATTTGGGTAAAATCTGTTTATTACTGTAGGAGGAGATGTGGAGCACTGTCGCACGATGTGGAAGTTTCTCGCGAATATCATTGGTTATTGCGTCATAGCTCCTGAACTGTGTGTACTAGGTGGTTTTTACACCGATAGCGACTGATGTCTTACAGTAAGGAGTACGTGTACTAAGTTTGATTTAATTCCGTTCGTTGGTTTAACAGTTGTGGAACATACACACAGATGTATACTTACATTTTTGTATATTTTATTTATATTTTTGACGACGTTACAGAGTTCGATTAATGAAATAAATGACAATTTGCGATCAGTTATGGCTTCACTGTACAAGGTTTAGATGGAATACGCAAGCGCGACAAATGAAAATTTGTGCCCGACTGCGATTCAAGCCCGGAATCTATTGCTTACTAGGCAGACGCGTTGACCACTCCGCCACCGAGGACACAGTGACCAGCCCGACTGCAGAGGACTCCTCCCTACACGTCTCCCGCCACACCCAAATCTCCATTCGCCACACTGTCTCTTTCCTATATCACAGCCTATTTGTTCTGTAATTGCGATTTATTTCATTAACTGAACGCTGTAACGTCGTCAAAAACCTATAATTGTATACAAGCTGAGGCTGGGCTCCTGACGACAATTAATTGTGTCTTGATACCTCATGGTCTGTTCTTCCTGATGCGGGAATACAGTATTGTGGCTGCGAGCATTACAGAACAAATAGGAAAGAGCGTGGCGAATGGAGATTTGGGTGTGGCGGGAGACGTGCAGGAAAGAGTCCTCTGCAGTCGGGCTGGTCATTGTGTCCTTGGTGGCGGAGTGGTCAACGCGTCTATCTTGTAAGCAGAAGATCCCGGGTTCGAATCCCGGCCGCGCACAAATTTTCATTCGCCGCACTTTGGTATTCCATGTAAACCTAGTACAGTGAAGCCGTAACTGATCGAAAATTGCGATTTATTACATTTTTGTATTATGTATATAGATGTTCTCCTCTAAAAATTCCGTTTATCCAGTTTCGTCTAAGATGGGCAGTTAAGGTGTCATTTGTGACTAAATTCCGAATTGTCAAATGATTAACCCAAGAGGTACACATATAGTCCTGAAGTAGGAGGGCTAACAAGATGGCGTGTTGCTGACGAGCTATAGGAAGGGAGGGGGGCAATGAGAGCGACGTCGAGTGAAAGGGAGAAGGAATGGTACTATGAAGTTTGTACCCCAGATTAAATTTTTTTTAGATGTCACACGCCACTACACTGTACGCTTGATTTCTGCCCCTGTTATACATGATTCCAGACTGAACAAAGTTCGGCTTCCCACTGGCTGCCTTCTGCCCGAGCGGAACCCCACTTCAGCCGGCAGTGCTGGGGTCAACGCCCCGTCGATTCCCGCATGTTATGCACTCATCGATGGGCAGAGAAAGGTCAAACTGGCTGTCGGACTGCTATTTTCGGAAATTGTACGTTGACTGGGTCGTTTGGCCATTTGGAGGCCTCTGCTGTTACTAAGAGCGCGCGTCCGACGCCGTTATGGAGCAGACTGCTCGCTGGGTGGCTCCAGGTTCGACGCCAGGTCGGTGCAGCTGCCTGATACGCAGCTAGACGTTTGATTCCCGTATAGTTGTTGCTTATAGAGTACTGGCAAACCCCTGACGACCAGCGCTTATTGCTGTATTTGAAACTGAATCAAAGACCGCGATAGCGCTTACTCAGGCCCGAGTTACATATTTTTTTTTCTTTTTTGGTAATCTCCTTGTGGCTGGCGCCTGTGGCTTCATGCAAAATGAAGAAATAATGTGCCTCGTGTACTCTACGAACTTGAAAGCTATAATGATGAACAGTAATACGGTCGGGGGTTCGAATCCCCCCTCGGGCATGGATATTTGTGCCGTCCTAGTTCGTAAGTAGTTCATAAGTAGTTTGTAAGTTTAGGGACTGATGACCCCGTAGTTAAGTCCCATAAGCTTAACAAACATTTGAACATTTTGATGAACAGTAAACAGACGCTTTCTCCTTCAACAGTTTCTTCTTACCCCTGCAGCCCGGATATTAATAATACGTGAACAACTTCTTTGAGGTTTTTGAGCCAAGGTCGAAAATATAATTTTATTTATTTCCATAACCGGTTTCGATGACAAACAGGGTGTTTCAGTAAGTGTCTTTGCCTCTGTAACTATAAAAATAATAGGCGACGGGAAATTTTAATGCGGTAGGTCAACACAAGAAATGTTACACTTTCTGCGGAGCTATGAACATAGTTTATTGTATAATTTTCCAAAGAGTTACAGCACAAATATATAATTTTTTAAGTGGAACAATAGTTTCGTGTATTGGATTCGTTTAAACCAGCTGCGTCCATATCAATTTAAACTACATTCCTATCACTGTTAGTTTGGGAGCTAGAACCCTTCAAAGTTCCGGGGGCGGAGGCTGCGATAGAGTAGCTGACTGGCCGAGTGGCTATCCCCTGAAGCACGGCCCACTGTTTCATGACCACCAGCCAGTCAGCTACTAGTGAGACCCCGTCAGTTACTACTGAGCGCTCGTCAGTTACTGGTGAGCACTCGTTAGTTACTATTCAGAATTCAGACATTGTAAAATGTAAACTTTCACGGCCAGAATGGTCAAAATTACTAAAAATTTCCGGGCTGTTATGCCGTGGTCTAGTGGATTTATTATTAAAACCCAACGTTTCGTCCCCGACTGCGGAGGACATTCTCAATGGGGATCGTGGCACTTTTGGATGTCCGATTCACACCCTGGCTCGCTACTGACTGAAGCCAAATTCCGTTTACAAGGGCTCGCGCGCAGTGGTGTGACGTCAGATGTTTTTGACATGCGTGCGCAATTCGTCGTTGCCGATTGCCTCCGTCCGTTAATGTCGTCCCCTGTAGAAGGGGAGGGATTGACAGATCAGCTGTTGCTGAACATGTTTTCCAACCAGGGAACCACCTTATTCAATTTGATAAGACTCAGGTTTTAGCAGCCACAAATGGATACCACGAAAGACTGTATAGAGAGGCTATAGAAATTGTAGAACACCCCAATAATTTCAATAGGATGGAGGAGGGCGTGAAACTAAATGATATCTGGATTCCAGTTTTGAAGAAGAAATGTAACAGTCTTCCACCATGGGACGACATTAACGGACGGAGGCAATCGGGAACGACGAATTGCGCGCGCATGTCAAAAACATCTGACGTCACACCACTGCGCGCGAGCCCTTGTAAACGGAATATGGCTTCAGTCAGTAGCGAGCCAGGGTGTGAATCGGACATCCAAAAGTGCCACGATCCCCCTTAAGAATGTCCTCCGCAGTCGGGGACGAAACGTTGAGTTTTAATAATAAATCCACTAGACCACGGCATAACAGCCCGGAAATTTTTAGTAATTTTGAGAATTCAGACAGTTACTAGGCAGCTACGACGACAGAACTAGGACAGTATTAAGTCAGAACGCGGCTACGAAATTAGCAGTAACTAGGCCACAGCACAGCTAGCATCATAGGGACGCCGCCGCGAGAAGAGAGAAGCAACAGACTTATGTTCTAAAGATTATTGTTAATTTCATGCAATAAATATCTTTTAATACTATCTATATCAATGTTTTGGATGTCAAAGGATCCTGCACTTTTATTGACAACCAGAGCAGGACGAGTAAACAACGAAAAGGCGACGAGGTCGCAACAATGGCGACGAGGACAACGAAGAACCAAATTGCGACGATATATTAATGTCTGAAAGTACGCTGCGCTATTAATTTTACTTTATTTCAGGTCTCGGCGAATCCAGTTTAAAATCTTGTGACTTATATTGCAGGGAATAGTGTTAGTTTCTATATTTTTGCTTTGCTTCTGCCTGTTGTTTTTGCATCGTGTCAGTTCCTACTAACACAAGTGTGCCTGCCACTGCCACTGCGCCAAAGCTTCCTGCACTCGATGCACAGCAGCTAATGCAAATGTTTCAGTTTCAGAGCCAACGAATTGCCTCGCTGCTGTCCACTGTGCTACAACTTCTGGCCGCAACTGTGTACTTGCGTAAGTACCGCTGCAGCAGCCATCACCAGTAATTCCACCATTCCGACAGTATGACGAAAAAGAAGAGGACTGGTCAGACTGGCTCCAACAGTATGATGCCTACGCCACAGAGCACCGGATACAAGATACTGTCAAACTCAGTGTTCCGTCTTGTGAAAAAACTGCTTCCCACCGCGGAACCTTTTGAACTTCCTTACGATTCAGTGATAGGAGCCCTCACGGCATACTATGAACAACAAATCAATGTAGTGGCTCCTACGTATCAGTTCTTCAGATGTAGAAATGCCGCGGTGGAGTAGCCGAGCGGTCTAAAGCGTCTCGCTGCGGAGAGCGCGGTTGCTCGCCGTGGAAGTTCGAGTCCTCCCTGGGGCATAGGTGTGTGTGTTAGTCGGTAGGTTAGTTTACCTAGATTTAAGTAGTTTGTAAGCTACGGACTGATGACCACGCAGTTTGGTCCGACAGATTTACAAACATTTGAACATTGGAAGAAACGCGCCTACTTTAAAATTCATTCAATTTCGTCAGTTTACGATCGAGGCTGTAGCGATGTCAGAAATGTTATGCAATGGTAAAAAAATGTATTTGCCTGGGGATGGGTGAAGTTCGCCTAAAGCGTTCGCACACAATTCTGTTAACTACGCCGGCGGTTGCTAGCTGCGTCTTCGGTGAAACAGTAACTAAATCTTGTCTGTCTTGATCAAAAAAATGTTCAAATGCTTGTAGAGCTTATGGGATTTAACTACGGGGTCATCAGTCCCTAAACTTACAAACTACTTATGAACTAGCTAATGCTAAGGACGGCACAAATATCCATGCCCGAGGGGGGATTCGAACCCCCGACCGTAGTGACCGAGCAGACCGTGACTGGAGCGCCTCAGTCCCCTCGGCCACCACGGCCGGCTTGTCTTGATCGATTACTGCCATTCGCACTTTCATTGTGTCTTGATGAAGTCAATTACGGCCTGTAAATCCTAGTCTGGCTATATATTGACGTGGTATGTCGGTCTCAGACTAACCCACTGCGTTGCCGCACAAAAATGCGCTCCCAAGCGTTATCTAATTCACTCTGTCTATGTTCACACCGGATGTTAAGTATCTCGGTCAACACTACGAACAGCGCGTAATCCTCAGTAATCCCCACTGGAGATTCACTAAGAAGTGGTCCACTACAGAGGAGCAGATCTTAGTGCCCGTACCCCATCGTGTTTATATTCAAAAGATTCTTCTAGACGATTAGAATGTGCAGGAAAAGACAGCGTGGAAAACTTGACTCCTTACACCTTAAATCAGAAGAACAATACAAAATCATAATAATCATAACATGTAGGCTTTAACGGCCGGTGTCTTCATTAATTAAAATTTCCTGGCTATGATACCATGGTCCAACCACAGTCTAACGTATACAGTCACGACACTCCCACAGAGTTTTGTTGTGCACCACAACAGCAGCGATCCAAGCAGCTGACAAGGTACATTTCTGAATACGATGACGAGGTACATTTGTGAATACGAGAACGGATAAGTGTGAATAGTTTATGGTATTAGTGCCATAAAATAGGTAATAACCAAAAAATAACTTTACATTTGTCTTTATAAGGTTTCCTAAGAACCATTGGAGGATATGAACCGGTACTTTGCAGGACATTTTAAATGTCGGTAGACAACATGAAGAATCGCGCCGCCGCGGTGGAGTAGCTGAGCGGTCTACAGCGTCTCTCTGCGGAGCCCGCGATTGCTCGCTGTGGAGGTTCGAGTCCTTCCTGGGGCATGGGTGTGTGTGTTTGTCCTTAGGTTAGTTTACCTAGGTTTAAGTAGTTTGTAAGCTACGGACTGATGACCACGCAGTTTGGTCCGATAGAATTACAAACATTTGAACATTTTTGATGTAGAAAACATCCGAACCAAACATACAGGCAGTGAAAACAGATCTTCAAGGTCTCACTAGGAGGTGTAAATTTAAATGTTAATTTGGAGCTTTGTATTCAGATGTCATGTTGCGCGACGCAATTGTCTATAATATTCCTGACGGTAGACTTAGGGAACAGATTCCAAAAATTACAGATCCGTCGTTCCATCAAGTAGAACAGGTTCGAATCTTCCCTGGGGCATGTGTGTGTGTGTGTTGTCCGTAGGTTAGTTTACCTAGGTTTAAGTAGTTTGTAAGCTACGGACTGATGACCACGCAGTTTGGTCCGATAGAATTACAAACATTTGAACATTTTTGATGTAGAAAACATCCGAACCAAACATACAGGTAGTGGATAACAGATCTTCAAGGTCTCACTAGGAAGTGTAAATTTAAATGTTAATTTGGAGCTTTGTATTCAGATGTCTTGTTGCGTGACGCAATTGTCTATAATATTCCTGACGGTAGACTTAGGGAACAGATTCTAAAAATGTCAGATCCGTCGTTCAAAAAAAAAAAAAAGTTCAAATGTTTGTTAAGCTTATGGGACTTAACTACGGGGTCATCAGTCCCTAAACTTACAAACTACTTAGGAACTACTTACGAACTAGGACGGCATAAATAACCATGCCAAGCGCCTCAGTCCCCTCGGCCACCGCGGCCGGCAAACGTCGTTCCCTCAAGTAGAACAGATTTTGGAACAGTACGATACAAGGTTCGAGTCCTCCTTGGGGCATTGGTGTGTGTGTCGTCCGTCGGTTAGTTTACTTAGGTTTAAGTAGTTTGTAAGCTACGGACTGATGACCACGCAGTTTGGTCCGATAGATTTGCAAACATTTTGAACGGCATTTCCCGCCGTCAGCTGACGTAAACACGTTTAGCTTAACGAGGAAGCAGGCAGCGCGAGTTGGCGCACGCGCGGGGCGATCGGACACCAAAGGAAATGCGAGTGGGCGTCCGCGTGGCCGCGCACCAACGTATGGTGCTGCGTTGCGTTGCGTTGCGTTGGCGTCTCGCCACGACGTGCGCCGGTTCCGCGGCCGGCGGTGCGGAAGAGCAGCCAGCCGGCCACTAATTGTCCGCTCAGCGAAGCAGCCGGTCAAAGGCAGCCTCACCCCCACCCCCTACCACCACCGCCACTGCTGCTGCTTTTACCGCGAGCAGCCTCCGCTGTCCACGTGCCCCACTGGCGGCTTCTTTGAGTAGGCGGTGCGCTTCACGCCGCGCCGACCAGCAAATGAATCGCCGCGATGAGGGACGGCGCGGTGGGCGTTCTGCGCTCCCTGCCATCAGCAAAGTACTGCAAGGGCTAGTCGGGGCCGGCCGCGGTGGCCGAGGGGACTGAGGCGCTCCAGCCACGATCTGCACGGCCACTACTGTCGGGGGTTCGAATCCCCTCTAGCGCATGGATATTTGTGCCGTCCTAGTTCGTAAGTAGTTCATAAGTAGTTTGTAAGTTTCGGGACTGATAACCCCGTAGTTAAGTCCCATAAGCTATACAAACATTTGATTTTTGGCTAATCGGGAAGTTGTGTCTCCAGGGATACGCTGTCTACGGGGGTGCAAAATTTTTCTGGGGACTAGTATGTACTTTCTCAGATCGATGGTACTAGCTTTTCTTTTTATTTTTTTTAATTAATTAATTAATTAATTTATTTATTATTATTATTTTTTGAGCTGCTCAATGCAGGTGAAAAGTTCAGTGATGTGCCAGATTGTGAGAATACAGTGGCCCCCTACTTAGCTTGCATTTATCCCGAATCTTTAATTCAGCGCAAAGTTACTAGTGTTTGGAAAAAATGCGCAGGTGTCTCCCGTTTATTAGAAAGTGTAATGCTGCTTTCGTATGAAAATGGGTGTTGGGTATTAACGTTAAGGTTGGGGACCACAAATGAAAAAATGTTCCAATGTTTGTACAGCTTATGGGATTTAACTACGGGGTCATCAGTCCCTAAACTTACTAACAACTTATGAACTACTTACGAACTAGGACGGCACAAATATCCATGTCTGAGGGGGGATTCGAACCCCCGACCGTAGAGGCCGTGCAGACCGTGACTGGAGCGCCACCGCGGCCGACCCACAAATGAAATTTTACCAGGTAGTGTAATATTTTTTAAATGAGATTACTAAGCAATTTTTGACAAGGAAGGGACAATTTAAACAAAATTATTGGATTCCGCCATTAAATGGTAGCGTCGGCAGGAAATGGAACACCAGAAAGCAACATTACAGAAGAAGTCGGCGGAATCTAAATTTTACCTTATTGAGAGCTGGTACAAACATTTCGGTCATATTCTGTAGTAATTCTAGCTGTGATGACTGGAATATTACTTCGATAAATTGATTCTGGGATTGTGCATTTCGTTTACTATTGTTCTATGACCGTGTTGAAAATTAATCATGATAGTCACCAAAAACTGCAAAATTATCGGACTTCATAAACATCGCAAAGATTTTTCTGAAGGCATTAAAATGTAATAAACAATTTATAGACACGAAATAAATAAAAGTTACACAGAGAATGTTCTAGTACAATCGCGAAACAAATAGTAACAATACCCGAGCATCACTTTATGAAGTACTGGATCTGCTGAAAATAAATAACTTTAAAATTAGTGAGAATGGAGAAGGGATTGTAAGTGTGGGGGTTTATTGAAATTAATAAAAAAAACTAAGCTCACACTTACATTAATTACACCAAATCCTGGGACACGTCCTAGCACGTGAGGGAGAAAAAAGTAAGTGACGAACAGTTCCGCTCTCTCCCTTCAGCTTATTGCAAAAAAATTGAACGTGACAAATGTCATAAGTTTATCGATACGATGGCAGAGAGAGGGCAGAAGTCAGCGACAAGCATCGCACAAGTTATTTAAACAAAAATCATTAATGCATTACTACAAAAGGAAAGAGAACTGACCCACACAATTACAGTCCAATATCGTTAACATCAGTTTCATGCAGAATTTTGGAGCATATTCTCAGTTCGAATATAGTAAATTTCCAAGAAACGGAAAAAATTCTTTCTATGAAACAACACGGGTTTAGGTAACATCATGTCAAACTCAGCTTGCTCTTTTCTCACATGACATCTTGCGAGCCATGGATGAAGAGCAACAAGCATATTTTGTTTTTCTCGACTTCAAAAAGGCGTTCGACGCGGTGCCACACTGCAGACGGCTAACGAAGATACGAGCTTATGGAGTAGGTTCACAGATTTGTGACTGGCTGGAAGACTTCCTTAGTAATAGAACGCAGAACGTCGTTCTAGACGGCGAGTGTTCATCAGAGACGAGTGTATCGTCAGGCGTGCCCCAGGGAGGATCAAAAGGACAGAGTAAGTTGTAATTTGCAGCTGTTTGGTGATGATCAGTGGCGGCTACTCCTTGAGAACTCTGGGGCGGCGCCCTCCCAAAAATATCCAACACGGAATACGTACCAATCGTTAATCACAAATCGACTCGAATAATTTTCGTGTAGCAGCAGCCCGTGTAAGTGAATGATCAATGTTTTTAGTCTAGGTAGTCTGCCAGCCAGGGTCAGCGAATGTTTTCAGAATGGGCTGACTGTCGGACTCTACGCGATCCGTCCGCGCCGTGTAAAGGCTGGCTACGGGCGCTTGGGGTGAGTGGGGGTTCTGGGGGTTGGGTGGGGGTAGTGTGCTGAACCGGGCCGCTTAGGACGGCGTCCGCGCCAAGGGCGCCAAATATACAAAGGCGCACCGCACCGGTCAGGTGTCAGGCAGTTCTTCGCGGAACTTAACAGGTGCAGTGCGTGTGATACTAGTGCCGTTGTTGTGAAGGTGCGTGTTGTTGCCTGTTTTTCTAGTTCCCTATTTAGAATGAATAATATAAATAGCGTAAACTACATTTTAACATTTGGTACTGAAAAACTGACTTTTGAAGGAAAGTTGGAACTAAAAAGGTTAGGACCACCGAGACCTGATTTTTTGAACATTGTACAGAAACAAAATGCTCTAAAAGCAAAAGTAGTTTCACTAGGAAATTTAATGTTGCTTTATATAAACATACCAATATATAAGCATACCAATAGTATTACTACATTTGTTGGTGACAGTCTTCTAATTTCAGTAACGTATGTTTGTCGATGACGAAGCATTTGTGTTCTCTGAACACAATTATATAGTTACACACACAACGAATTTACTTCTTATTTTATATTATTTCAAGGTACAGTTTTGGGGCCGGCCGTGGTGGCCGAGGAGACTGAGGCGCTCCAGTCACGGTCTGCACGGCCACTACGGTCGGGGGTTCGAATCCCCCCTCGGGCATAGATATTTGTGCCGTCCTAGTTCGTAAGTAGTTCATAAGTAGTTTGTAAGTTTAGGGACTGATGACCCCGTAGTTAAGTCCCATAAGATTTACAAACATTTGAACATTTTGAACAGTTTTGGGTCTCTTGTGAATAAAACGGAGTTACAAGGTTTTCATTGCCTGCAGAAGATATTAATATTTGTGCGTAAATTTGTTCGTATTTAGGTACAGGAGGAAAAAGTCGTGTTAGATGAAGGGTTAAATTACGTAACTAGCTAATAAAATTAATGCTATATTCTTCCCGTTCAAGAAATGTTCAAAAATGTTCAAATTTTTGTATAGTTTATGGGACTTAACTACGGGGTCATTAGTCCCTAAACTTACAAACTACTTATGAACTACTTAAGAACTAGGACGGCACAAATATCCATGCCCGAGGTGGGCAAGAAATGTTCTGAAGGGACAAAATGACGTGTACAATTGAAGAGACACGCCGCCCCTCATAATAAACAGCCCACCAGCCGCCACTGGTGATGATGCTGTGGTGTATGGGAGGGTGTCGTCTTTAACTGACTATAATAGCATACAGGATGACTTAGACAAAATTTCTAGTTGGTGCGAAGAATTGCAGTAGCTCTCAATGTAGAAAAATGTAAGGTGATGTGCATGAGTAGCAAAAACAACCCTATAATGTTCGAATGCAGCATTAGTAGTGAGTTTCTTGATGCAGTCGCGTCATTCAAATATCTAGGTGTAACATTGCAGAGCGATATGAAATGCAACGAACATGTAAGGACAGTTGTAAGTAAGGCGGACAGCCGACTTCGGTTTATTGGGACAATTTTGGAAAGTTGTACTTCATCTGTAAAAGAGACCGCGTATAAAACGCTTGTACGACCGCGTATTGAGTAGGTATTGCTCAAGTGTATGGGACCGGCAGCAGATCAGTTTAAAGGAAGACATAGAGGCGGTTCAGAAGCGAGCAGCTAGGTTCGTTACTGGTAGGTTCCACCAATGAGCGAGTGTCACGGAAATGCTCCGGCAACTCGAATGGGGATCGCTGGAGGAAAGACGACGTTCTTTTCGTGAATTTCTGTTGAGGAAATTGAGGGCCGGAATTTGAAGCTAAGTGTAGTAATATCTTGCTGCCACCTACTTACATTTCGCGTAGCGATCACAATGACAAGATAAGAGAATTAGGGCTCGTACGAAGGCATATAGGTACTTTGTTCTCGTTCTATTTGGGAGTGGAATAGGAAAGGAAATGCCTAGTAGTGGTGCAGTGTATCCTCCGCCACGCACCATACGGTGGATTGCGGAGTATGTATGTAGATGTAGATTGTGACGTACAATGGGATAGAAACGATGATAGAAACTTGATCACATTTGGAGAAGTGGAAAGAATGCAGCGCAATAAAGCGATTAGGGTAAATGAAATTAAGTCTCAACTCATGAAATACAGTGGAACATCAGGTCTCAAATGGTTATGCACGATAATTGAAATGGCGTGGGGGCCAGGGCAGGTTCAGTCTGACTGGACAAAAGGAGTAATCACGACAATTTTCAAGCATTGAAACAAGAAAAACAAGTACAGAAGTTTCTCTTTAGCCAGCGTTGTGGGCAGAATATTGTATGGCATTGTCGAAAGGAGAGTGCGAAATTAAAAAAAAAATTCTGGGGCACAAAAAGTACCGTTCTTTCCCTTTCACTCGACGTCGTTCTTGCCCCCTCCCCCTCTCCTTCCATGCTCGTCAGCAACACGTCGTTAACCCACCTACTTTAGGTCTATATGTGTACCTCTCTGGATAACCTTATGACAATTCGGAATTGCGAGTTGAAGACAAGCTGCATGAAAGAGTGTGGGCTTGGGCCTCTTAGAAGCTGTCAGTACCAGATCTTAAGCTTACAACAGATAATCGAGAAGTGCTAAGCGTGGAACTGGCAACTGTGTCTATCTTTCGTATATGTATAAAAGGCTTATGAGGAAGCTACTGTCAATCTACAAGTTTACGGAATAGGAGGCCAATTGCTGCGGTCAATTAAAGGTCTTTGCGTAAATTGACAGACAGCAGTTAGAGGGTAAACTGAGTCCACTATTAGTCTTATTACTTACAGATCGTATGTTGAAAACAATAGATTGGTAACATGAGATTAAAACAGGTGAAAACAAAAGCTCTCACTCATATGTGGACGACTTAGTCGTGGTGGCAAATTAGAGTGAAGGTTGCAATCTAATGTTTGAGAGTAGATCAGAGATTTAAGGGTTATGGCACCAAGATCAGCATCTCCAAAAACTAATGTCTCTAGGAAAGAGAGTTAAACAGATTGAGTACCAAATAGGAGGAACAAAGTTACAACAGGTGGACAGTTTCAAGTACTTAGGATGTATCTTCTCAGATGATAGGAACTGGGATCAAGGTATAGCAGAGCTAATGCATTGAGTGGTCGACCATGATCTGCTCTCTTCTGCAAGAATGAAGTCAGTACCAAGACTAAGTTATCAGTGCACCAACCATATTATTTGTATGGGAGTCAAAGCTGGGTGTATCTAGATTACATTATCTATAACATTGAGGTTACAGATATGAAAGCAGCAAGGTTCATTGCAGGTACTAACAGGAACAGTGACACAGTGAGATAAACAAAGGAAAAATGAAAAAAAAACAACAACAACAGAGGAAGCAGTTACAGTGAACGGGCTGGTGGGGATGGTGGGGTCATGTTACATGCATAGGAGAAGGAAGGTTACCAAAGACACTGGGGTCAGCAGAAGAGGGTGAGGGGTCGACGTGAACCAAGGAGAAAGTACTTGGATTCAGTCAAGAATGATTTTGAGGTAAGAGGCTTAACAACAGGCATATATGTTAGGAGATCGTGGAAGAATTTTATTGGGGGGACTATGCTCTAGACTGAACGCTGAAAGGCACAATCAGTTTTTAATGATGATGATGATGATGATGATTATGGTTATGAGCACATTTGCACACGTGTGTGAATAAAGAGGCGTAACGTAGAAGCCGATAAAAACTTCAGACTTGTAGATAATGCAGCCTTTTAGACGATGTTAATTTTAACTTAAGTGAATTGACAATGTTAAAATTTTTGTAAATCTAGAGGACTTACCTGCAGCGGTGATCAGTTCCTAGGCTTACAAACTATTTTAACTAAATTATGCTAAGGACAACACACACACATATCCATGCCCGAGGGAGAACTCGAACCTCCGACTGCGAGCAACCGCGTGCTCCACAGAGAGGCACCTTTTACTCTTCAGTAAACAACAATATTGCCCCAGTACACAATTTTGGAAAGGGTGGATGTAGAGCTGCAGTCATACTGTAGGCATCAGTCCACGGAAAGCTGCAGAGTAATATTACAGATGGCATCCTGGTCATACACCTCCAAATCACAAAACCATTGGTGGTTTACTGGAGCGATTCATTGCACCAAGCAGTATGCATGACACGACCGTCTGGTTGGCTATTTAGAGCAACAGATCAGGCAACCTCAACTAGCTTACTACGTACGTCAACATGGAATATAGCTCAAGAATGAAGCATCGGTCAAACATCCGTATGCCACGTGGGAGTAGCCATGCGGTCTATGGCGCCTTGCTGCTCTCCGTCAGAGGTTCGAGTCCTTCCTCGGACATGGGTGTGCACGTGTTTTGTCCGTAGCATAAGTTAGTTAAAAAATTTTAGTTTAAGTAGTTTGTAATTCTAGGGTCTGATGAGCACTTCAGTTTGGTCCCATAGTGTTACAAACATTGGAACATTTGTCGAGGTTATTATCCAGAAACCATTTCCATCCATATCGTGTGAATTTTGTCCAGGAATTTTAAGGAGATGACATAATTATAAGAGTGCAGTTCTGCTAGTGGTTTACAGAAAGACGAACGCACCAGCCGCACCTTGAAGCTGATATTCTTTTCAGCAATCGGGCCTGTTTCCATCGTAACGGAATAGTGATTAGACAAGACGCTGTTTATTGGGCAACCTAGAACGCGCAAAATGCTGTAAATGCTCATCGTTCTTACCCAACGTTTGGTGTCATATACACTGGGATGATATCATCTGTCCCGAATTTCTAAACAACAAGCTCACGGCTGAACTGTACAGTGAGCATGCCTGCCCTTTTTATCTACCCATAGCAAAACGATGCTCTCTCTCTCTCTCTCTCTCTCTTTTTTACCTACGAAGTGGACAGTTCGAAGGGGGCCAATGGAATTCTATGGTAGGTCACCAGATATGACACCACTTGCGACCATCTTAAATCTGATGCGTACAACAACAGGCCCCAAACATTGGAGGAAGGCATAAATGGTGCCTGTGCAGGAATAACACCTACCGTGTTACGTAATGTGCGAATGACTTACGTGAACCGTATTCGGATGTAGCGTCATTAAGTTCGCCATCAATTTGAACAACTCCTCCAGTAGTGTCAAAATAATGCATCTGCAGGATATTACAGCATTTGAAGTCTTTAATTTGTTTCACTTTGCCCTATTTAAGTTTGCTATTACGGTTGTCAATTTTATTATTATGACGTAAATTATGTAGAGATATTTTTGTGTTTGTTTCACTTTTCCATTTTGACAGGTTTTTTTACAATCTGATTTGTTGCAGACTAATAAAGTAAGACTTAATGTCAAAACAATTATGCTCATAACTGTGTCGTCCACGGTATTTTCAGTGTATGCACAGGTGATCGAGTTGTTCGAACTTGTGCGACTTTTGAATTATCTTGCATATCTTAAACATGGATGCGTTTCAGCAACTGTGTTCGTTAACAGGATGTACGAAAAATAACAATCAACCGTATGAAAAAATTGAGTTTATTACCCTTAAGTAACGCTTTCGGAAAAAAATTATTTTGTTTTCTTAAGAAGGACTCGTGGAACTACATCAGAATCTCTCCAAAAACAGTCAAATGCTCTTGTCAGTATGTAGTACATAATTTTCGATGATTAAAACACATGTAATAACACATAGGTATAAAATAATAAATAACAAAAATAATACTAATGTAATTAGAAGGTATAAAAAATAAATGTAAAATTCACGTATCAATAGAGCTTGTTAGTTTAGTCAACTTAATGGGTAATGATGTACGACATTGGGTGCGTACTAACATTTGGCTCTATTTCCAGAATATTTATCATGCCTCTTTACAACTACCTACAGAAGAGAACAAAGTTAATTTTGTCGGAATAGTTGGTTAAGAGTAATAAATCTGATTTCTGCAACTGGTTAGCTGATATTTCACCTACAGCCGGTTAGAAATATACCTGCTCCGTATAATGAAGCCCTCCACACGATGATAAAAAAAAAAAAAATAAATAAATAAAAAGTTTATCATGTAATATATTTTGATGTTCATATAGTCAATCTTCAGTATCAGGAATGACGTTTGAATTTATTACCTTTTTTACTACCTAATCTGTTCCCAAGATATAGTGTCCAAATGTTCCACTTAATGTACCTACAAAATTATATCTTTTACGAAGCGTAGTTGAGGAAGTAAGTGTGCAGATGCGAAAAGAACTACATTTGCTTGAAATAAGAGTGCGAACTGATCCATTTATAATGAGAGCACCTAGAAACTTTCAATAAACTTCCACTACAATTTCAAACCTGTCTTAGACTTGATCTCATTTACAAGCCTGCAGAAAAATATAAATATGCTAATTTATTTCAGCTACGAAGTATTCTTACGCTTGAAGCTGTATTACACGTGCAAGTTTCATACTTCAAAGAATCTGGAGGGTTATTGGAAATGTATCTCAGTGTAATCACACTGTCCTCAAAGAGGCAAAATCTCTAAAGCTTAGCGAACAGTTTAATATCATTAGTGCTCCGTAATTCGCTTCACTCGTCTGACGGTAAAGGGAATACTTTTGAAGGTCGAGAACTAGCGTACAAGGTTAATGGCCGAAAGAAAGACAATACAGAATTAATGGTACTATGATCATATCAAACTATAAACAACCTCTACACTTCGTCAATTATGGTATATTTTATGAAATGACTATATAGATTTAACACCAGAGCATAAACCATTAACTGTTTTAACCATTCGACAACATCATCATAGCTTTCATAAATGAATCGTGACACAAGTATCTAATGACATGTAGTAATGGATGTATCAGTGCATTCAATATTCACGTCAGTATTACATATTTTCTGTGGTTTATATTCCTAGATACTAATGGCAGTTGCCGAATCGTCCATTATTTTAACGAATACGCGTAGGTGCAAGAGACCAGTGTGGGGGGTTACCTCGACCAATCGATTGCGAGCCCTGCCGCACAATGCGTGGCTGGCCTTTATTCTGCCTCGCACGTGTCGTCTGACACGTGGGGGCGTCAAAGATGAGTGATGCAAATAAAATTGTGATGAAAGGGAATACGGAATGTTTAGCTCTGCACAGAGGATTGTCCCAAAGGCACTCTGGCTCCAGCTTTGAAGTGCAGCTCGCATAGTTCCGTCCCCTCACTTTTTTTGCAAATTAAATTTTTCTTCTTGCATATCATTGTAGTCAATTGTGTGTTTTGAAATTCTCTCAAATATTTTTTGCGTTATGTTTCTATGATCCTCATGTGCAGTATCAAGTAATAGTTCATATTCTGAACTTAGATTTAATAACATAATTGATATAATAAAGATATAGTTTATTGTTTGAAACTTTCTTGTTCAATGCTACTTCCGCTGAAGTTTGTCTTTGCCCTGTTCCACGTTGGAAATTACGTTTCCCTTTATCATCGAACAGTAGTGGGTACTCGATAAGAGATTCTGCAGGGGACGACATGTTTAAGATGTGCTCAATCTCTAGGATTGTTGTAATAAAAGAGAAAAATTCGGAAACATGAATTACTGATGTAAAAGAAGAGTAACATCATTTTCAGCTGTTAAAGTATTTGGCTATTCACGCGACTGTACGTGACAGAATCTTCTACTTGAAGCAAGACAGTAGTTTGCAGCGTATTTCAGTGGTGTGTCCTAGAATTCTTTCGCTAGTGGTGTGTGGGGTGTGATACACCCCAGTAGTTTATTTATGTTATATAAGGCTGAACTTAGTTTTTAATCAACACTGCATTGTTACTAAGGTTCTAATTATTGTATATTATTAATAAACAATGTTAATACTATAGTCAAATTTTATTTATTAATTATTTATCACATACAAGCTATAACTACTGAGTCAAACAATACTCAGATTCGTGTTTTGTGCCAAAATCATTTCCACTAAAATAAGTGAATAATTAAAGGTAAAAATATCAATATAACATAGATACTATAAATAACGTAGCATACATTCACTTGTTGCACATTACAAGGTTACAAAAAACAAAATATGATTCACGTGCAGACAGTTTCACACATCGCAGTGAGCTCAGTTTCGATTCATCAGCACCTCACGAAGTACTGTTTGCGACTAAAGTTAGAAAAACAGAACAGCGCTACTCTGCAGTCATCCCGTGGCAGATACCTGGAATTACAAAGTAGTGCGACGTGCCATCTAGTCGTTAACTAGGGAAATACAGCGTATGCGGTGTACCAGGCTCCTACACACCATTGCCGGGTTAACATAGGATTACAGTTGTTTTATATATTCCAAATATCTATCAGATTTTTATATGGGGGTATATTCTACAAACATGCGTATATTTCCCTGGAATAATTTTTACGTTTGTGTTAAAAATTATTCATTTAGCTTTTGGAAACCTCAAATGTGCAATGCATTCAACTACTCGCTTGGAACTCTTGCACAAACTATCATGTTCTTGTTTAATACTTGATTTCAATTCATTTTATTCTTCATATTATCATGCTGTTTGTTGTTTACATTGATGTAATTAGTTTTGTGCGCTATAATAAATTAATTAACTGATGTTGTTACTACAGTTCGCGAATGATTACCTCTTTGAGATAATCGGAGTATCTGCGAAAAGTGAGCCATATCAACAGAAAATTTGACTGACTTATCTGTAAACGATTCTGAAGTATCAGAAACTAAGTGAAGACATAATTATCCTTTAATTACATAAACAGCCCCATTATTCACTGTAGATTCGTTCACATCTAAGATTAGATTTTGAACTTTGACTATTTTGCGTTAGAAAATAGTAGAGTATTAGTTAATTAACGCAGTAATTAGGAATTTTTTATGTAATTTACTTGAATACGTTCTTTACACACAAACAATGGGATAATCAGAAAACGCGGAAGAATGATAGCGTCTCTCTTTCTGAAATGACAAGCAGTAACAGTTCCTATAAATTAAATCGTATAGGTCCTTGTAGTTCATCCAGTACAGGAAAATCCGCTAGAGCAGTATTCAAGCGTTATGTACTTTAAGAAATAACAGTGTATTCTTGCGATAAATCAGTAAGTAGTGGGACCATACTCATAACCTGCAGCTGTTGGTTTGAAGTCGAGTAAGATATATTACGGATACATTCTTGTTGTTAACTTACGCTACAGTTATGTACCTCTTACCTGGAAAATTATTGTTAATAACATCCGAGTGATTTCCTCGGAATAAGGGACGTTTTGAGTCATCTCTGTTGTGATTGATAACACACGTGGAACGTCATTGTCATCAAAATGAGGGATTGCTGATCAAGATACTATTCTTATTTGACTGAATTAACTTGACTTCTTAATAGTAATGGTCTCTAACAAATAACTACACCACGGTGACAAGACCATACTGTGATTTATATGTAAATATGAGCATTGTTGTGTGCCACATTAAACAATTAACCTCTTCACTTACTTATCTGTGACTATATGTACTGCAGATGCTGACATGGTTGCGTGCAACTCAGAGTTCATAAATTGGTCATCGTTATGTATACTAAGGCTGAATTTAGAGTAATGAAAACTATTATTCTCTTCTGAAATCAGGTTATTAAACAGAAACTTCCAGTTACTCACCTTCAATACAATCGACCACTTTATGTATGATCTTTTCCCAAATGTCCGGAGGGCGTCGTATACAATGCGTATTTACCTTGGTTTCCAGTATTGACCGCCCTATCGCATGTATAATGTCATGCCTGGTGCTTTATTGTCAAAGAGATCGTAATTACAGGGCCTTATGCCGGCTGGATGATTCAGAATCTTGCACTGCCAGAGGTGCTTGAGATCCTAGACAACAGCGTACTTTCCCATCTATACAACTGCTTCAAATTTCTGATTAACTTACATAAGAGTTTATGTGCCGAATATTTGACATAAACTTTATAATGAAGAAAAATTTGTAAATGGTTTCGAATTGTGTTTCAAGATTGTTGCTAGTTACTGAGTGTTCTCTCTATTAAATTCTGTAAGAACTGGCGCCCCGTTTCTTGCTAAAAGGAGTTTCTTCCGCATCTCAACGCTGCAGACATCTTCTGGTTTACGTGTCTTGCAGTGATATAATTTTGTTGGTAGATTCAGTGACGAATGTAGATACTGGAGAGGAATGCCACCATAAGAGGAACTGCAACATCCTCAAGATGACTATATACAGATATTTTCTTCGAAGAGAGTTGCGAATAGAATTAATAGTTAAAAATCAATAATTTAAAAAGTAAAAGCAAATTTATGTTTGACCGCATGAATAGGGAAAATATAGTATTCTATAATCTTGTTTTCTTCCATTTTTTTCCTAGGTGAATCGACAAGACAACGTCCCTTCTAATGAAATGTCCATGCATGTTTCACTTCGTTTGAAATACACTTTAAGAAGCAGGGTTCAGTTCTTGCGTAAATAAATGTTTTGAAGATGGAGCCTCTTTCAATTGATAAAGTCAAAATTGTCTTGTTTGTGAAAGATAGGTATTTAGATTTACGAAGATGTTAGTTAGGTTTCGTGTTGTGGAATGACTGTCTGTGAGATTAGTGCCCTCCCGCCCCCGCAATATTTATATTTGGCACGAATGGCGTCGAGAGCGAAGTTTAGTTTCAGTCGTGAGTGTCAAAGGTTTAACTCCGTTGCGATAGCATACACGGAACGAAAAGTTTTACTATTGAGTAAATGTGTGAGAATAATTTCATAATTATGTCAAGCACGACAATTTTTTCCAATTTTTGAGACGATTTAAATATAGAAACTATTGTTTGAACATTTTTCATTCCAGAGAACAATGTCAACGAACTGTTTCCGTTAGGCACAGATAGATTGAAACGGTAATTTGTAATCACAACTTGGTTCAGTCAAATTCATTTTTTCAATAGATGTGTGAGAATAATTTCATAATGATGTCAATCATGACGATTTTTTTCCAATTCCTTCATTATCAAGCTGGATTAGTGATAGCTATTTCTGCACTGTTTAAAAGACAGTTAACACATCCTCAGTTTCAGGACTACCGATTCAGACCATTGATTTTTTTTTCGCCAAGTATTACGTAATATGATAATGATAGGAGTTTCTTAAAACAGATAAAGAAATATTCTCTTATTGGAAGTTAAAATTAGCAACAGTTACACGACACACGCAAAAACACACCACACACAAATTAGATAAGTACAACAAACAGGCAAACAGCATCTTCATTATATTTTTTAGATTTTATCCACTTATTCATTATATTAAGAGAACTTTTATTTGCATTAATGTTCATTTCTCGCAGAAACTGATGGAATCATTGTGAAATCACTAATATTCGCAAGGTGGTTCATATGAGATCACATTAAAGTGAGCTCTTACTCTAGATTGTCGTAAACATTTATATTGTACTAAACCATAGTGCAGATCGTTCACAAAACATGGCGACCATCTTGCCGCCCATTATCACTCACACACAAAGAATTTGCATAGAAAAGACAGATCAATACTGAGTTACATATGGGAGCAATACGCGAATTACGTGCTCTCTCGCCCAAGTGAAAATGAAAACTTCCAGGATGACTATATTACATTTGAATTTATGGAACACATCAGATTGTGAGTACAGTTTCTGATGTTAAGTCGAAACATTTACCTACAAAAAATACTTGTATGAATTGATATTGATATGAGAGAAAAGAAGTATGTGACACACTTTCTGAATATTATCTATGCATATTGTAAACACAAGAAATTGTAATATGCTAAAACAGAAAGTAGTTGTTTTTGTATATAAACTACGTGTGGAGTATTGAGTCATTTACATCAAATGAACAGTTTAGTTTCTCGAAATTTACATAGTGAATAATAATTAGATTTAGTTTGCGTTTAACAATTTGAATTTGATTATATGTATTGACATATTGTACATTTTGAAGTTTGAGTTGATGACAGTTCTACAGTTCGAAACCGATTCAGTGAACATAATAAACACTAAGTTTGTAAACTCTATACGTTATTCTGACGTAAAAATAAGATTTTGATAATCGTTTTGATATGTGTTGCAATCGCATTCACTGTTGTAAAACTTATTTATGGACGGAAATTTACGTGTATAAGAGGTTTTGGTTACGGTATCGAGTAGTTCAATACTCCCCTTCCTATATATTGCCAAGCTTTTGCAGGCATTTGTTACGAAATTGAAATATTGAAACATTTCGACCGGTTATGCGGGTTAAAATAAATTCAAAGACAAAGTTGAAAATTTGTTCTGGACCAGGATTAACCCAAATATCCCGGTTAGAGCCATCGGTCGCCCTAACCAGTTATGCTATCCAGGTACACTACCCTCCCAATCCAAATTCTCAACTTACAGACCCCTGTCCATTGATTCCTCTTTCTCGCAGCCTATACGGCCGTTACTGTCAATTAATGATATCGATTCTTTCGGATGTGTTAAAAAAAACAGTTGTAGTTGGGTAAGACTCGGTGGTGATGGGGTAAAGCGCTCGACTGGAAACCGAAGGGTCGCGGATTCGAAAACGGTCGGACCTCGAATTTTTTCAGTCTGCACTTTAACTCATCCTTCACCTCTCAACGATGCGAAGACTCGCCAGAAACGACAAGCGGTTCGGGTTCTACGTTAAGCTGTAGGTCCCTTTTCCCTTGTTGGATAACTGGGGTAGACTAGGAACACGCAAGTCGCCGAAGTGGCGTCCAATTGAAAGACTTGCACCAGGCCAATGAACAACACGATACTATTATTATTACTATTATTGCAATAGTTGTAAAATGTAAACTTTCACGGCCGGAAAGGTCAAAATTACTAAAACTTTCCGCGCTATTATGCCGTGGTCTTATGGATTTATTATGGAAACCCAACGTTTCGTCCCCTGTACTGACTGCAGCGAGCCAGGGTGTGCATCGGACATTCAAAAGTACCACGATCCCCTTGAAAATGTCCTCCGCAGTCGGGGACGAAACGTTGGGTTTGCATAGTAAATCCATAAGACCACAGCCTAATAACTCGGAAATTTTCAATAATTTTTATTGTAATAGTTGCCTTACCGTATTAAACTTTACATACGAGCAGATTACGACAGCATTTCATGTTTTAAAAATCAGTAAATCGTTTCGTATACAGCAGGTACCCTGAAACTGTGTGCGTGTGTGTGTGTCTGTGTGTGTGTGTGTGTGTGTGTGTGTTGATGGACATGAGGGACCAAACAACGAGGTCATCAGTCCCTTTAACTCCGAATTGCACATGCCACAGAACCCAATGGAAATGTGGGAAAGCGAAAAGACCATTCCACTAGGGGGTAAAAAAGGAAGAGTTAAAATCGTCTCACCGATAAGACTAAAAGCTACAATGTCCGCACCCACAGCTCCGGAAGCGACCACAACATTCTAAACCACAAGTTACTAACGGCACAGTGGTCAACAGATCACAGCTTCAGAGTAGGGAGAAATAAAACAAGGTTAAAAAATAAAAGTGAGAGTGGGGTACTGAGGCGGGGGGGGGGGGGGGCCTCTCTACCCTGCAAACAGTCACAAACCCACTCACTCCGACCAAGCGAGTCCTAGAGCCGAGAATAAAACCTACCTTCATGGAGGAAGGCAAGGGCACGATCAATCATCCGTGGGTCATCCGCCACGAAGTGTCAAATGGAGAGGACATTCAACCAAAATATGAGCCACGGATTGTACGGCTCCACAATCACAATGCGGTGGATTGTCACTGCGTAAAAGAAATCCATGTGTCAGCCAGCAATGTCCAATACGGAGGCGACAGACGACGGTCGATTCTCTCCGGGAAGGGCGTAAAGATGAACTCGAGTCCTATCTTTGACGGTGCGGATTTTATTGGAAGGGGCAGCAGCTTTCCAGCTGCTATCCCATGAGTGGTGAAACAAAGAACTGATCTGCACCCGCAGATCCGCATGTGCCCTGCAACTGTTAGGGACAGAGCCGTGGGGTAGCCTTTTACTAGATGAATATAGATCATTTTCTAGAATGCACAGTAAAGTGTTTTTCTGGGGACAGGATGACTAATTTCCTCGTACTTTGTTCGTGTGTTTTCTTTTAATCCGCTTGTAGAGGGCGGGCATTAGCTCTCGTGCCCTGACGGGGCTCGCGTGTCGCTCCCCCCCTTCCTTTTTCCTGAGGTGACGTCACACAGTATTGGGGTGGGCAGCTGCCGCCAGGTGGCAACGAGGCGTGAGCGATGCGGCCGGCACTGGCGCGTGCGCGTGGCGCGTCCGTGTGGCGAGTAGCGTGTAGCGTGTAGCCGCGCGTGACTCAGCCGCGACACCCCGCCATGGGCACACACGGCGCCGCCGCCCCGCCCCCGCTAAGTGGCCGATCTGCGCCTCTGACTCACCACTCACCGGGGCGGCGATGTATAAAAGGAACACTGATGCTCGAATCGGGATCCCGTAATCTGAACTGGCTGCCATGGAGATTTCTGCATGTTTCTTACTCCTGGATGTAATTTATTTGTTCTGCCTGTTTGATGTGAAATCAGCGATGTCAAAACTGCGACACTCAGTCTTGTTTTGGTTAATATAGCTTTCAACTTGTTATATCTTGGGCTCACAGTGACGTTATTGTAAAAAGTTGGTCCAAAACACTGTAAATATTTTTTTTAATTTATCACCAGATATCTTCGGCGTATTTCCACGTCACATTTATATTCTGAGGCATTGGCAAATACGATAACTGGCTAAATTCGTGAAGAAATATGAAAGACAAACTAATAGTTCAAATATTTGTAGAGTCTACGGGACTTAATTACGGGGTCATCAGTCCCTAAACTTACAAACTACTTATGAACTAACTAAGACTAAGGACGGCACAAATATCCATGCCCGAGGGGGGAGTCGAACCTCCGACCGCAGTGGCCGTGCAGACCGTGACTGGAGCGCCTCAGTCCCCTCGGCCACCGCGAAACTATTAGTCAGTTGAAACAGTTAAGGGCTCTAAATACCAAAGACACCTGACGACAGCAATACATCGAAAGATAGCTCTTGATAAACAAATATGATAATACATTACATCAGTGTATAGTATTCTGAGGCATTAACAACTACGAGAACTGGCTAAATTCGTGAAGAAATATAAAACACCACCGCATAAATAGTTTAAGCAGTTAAGGCCTCTAAATACCAAAGACACCTGATGACGGCAATACGCCAAAAGGTATATCGTGATAAATAAATAAAATAATATATTACAGCGTTTTGTACCAACCTTTTACAATAGGTTTCAACGTTTCAATCTGTAATTACAGTTCTGACTTGGAAGTGAAATGTGGCCAATAAGGAGTTCGGACAAAAAGATGTTAGAAGCTTTCGAAATGTGGTGCTACAGACGAATTGAGGAAGATTGGATGGGTAAATCACGTAACTAATGAGAAGGTGCTCAACAAAAATGGGGAGAAAAGGAGTTTCTGGAATATACTAAGAAAAGGGATATGTTGGTGGACACATTGTGAGACATCAAGGAATCGTCAACTTAGCATTTGAAGGACGCGTGTGGGGTAAAAATTGTAGAGGGAGACTGAGGGACAAATACAGTAAGCAGATTCAAAAGGATGTAGATTACCATCCATATTCTCAGATGAAGAGCCTTACACAGGACACAGTAGTGTGGAGAGCTGCATCGAACTAGTCTAAAGGTGGAAGACCGCAATAACAACAACAACAATGTTCTAACGTGGTTCCGCCTATTTGACACACAATCTGTTTAACCCTTTAATGCATGACTTTTTATTTGAAGCTATAAAAGTGTAAGGAGTCAAGTTTTCCTCACTCTCATTTCCTGCATATCCCGACCTCAAAATCACATTCTAATCGTCAAGAATCTTTTGAATATAAACCGATGGGGTAGGGACATTTTTAATGATAATAATTACAGTTTGATATGCAAATTACGGTAATCAAGGCTGACACGTACTAGTGAACAAACACACACTTGCTTTCTTAAAGCGAGGCGCCCGCATGGTGGCAACGCTGACAACAGCAAGTGGGCGGAAAGCTCCTCACCCCAACTCCCTCGCCACGGGTGGTCTTCGGGCAGAAAGCCAGTGTTTTCTCGGAGAAATCCAGTCGCTTGACAATGCCAAGCTGAACAAAAGATATTTATGTGTAACTTTTAGGATGTAGGTGGAACGCGAATTACAACTTGCACCGCCGAGTCTGGGAGACGTTAGCTGACTCACTATTGGCTGGTGAGCCATACGGCTATCCGATTGGTAGGCGAGCCACTGGCTGGAAAGTGCCAGCGTCCTCGAAAGATATACACTAGCGTATCGGAAAAAAAAAATAAAAAAATAAAAATAGGAAAGACTTTCTATATCTCCCGTTCTGCCTATCTGTTTCGTCGCACACAAGATTATGGTGCGACACACTCACAGCAATTTTTGTGTGGAGAGGCGATAAAGAATCCTGTACAGTACTGCACTGTAAGGAGCACCTCCGTCCTAGAGTGAATCTTAGTCATTCTCCAGTGGAGAGATTGCATGTTGGTCATAGTGTTGACTGAGATACTTCATATCCAGTGTGAACATAGAGTGCGTTAGTTAATGCTTGCGAACGCATTTTTGTGTGGCAACGCAATGGGTTAATCGGAGACTAACGTACTACTCCAATTTATAGCCAGACTGGCATTTATAAGTCGTTCTTGACATAAAGACGCAGGAAAAGTATGATTGGCAGTAGTCGACCAAGGCAGACAATATTTAGGTTCGATTTCAGTGAAGCCACAGCTAGCAGCCGTTGGCGCAGTTAAAGGTATTTTGTGCAAACGCTTTAGGCGAATTATACCCAAACCAAACAACAATTAAAAATACGTTTTTTACCATTGCATAATATTTCTGACATTGTGACAGCCTTGAATGTAAACTGACGGAATTGAACTAATTTTAAAGTCAAGTAGGTGCAGTTTTTCAGAAATTCTAAGAAATTTATTTATATTTTGAAATTGTTTAAACATTTCATCTATCCTGTCGACCTATCTGGAACTTGAAAATTAAAAAAAAATTAATTTGTTTCTTTATTAATTTGAGTTTTTGTAAAAGTAAATAAAGAGCAGAATTTTGAATCAGAATTTTATTTCAGTAACTAGCAACATCACTTTAGTACCCGAACTGATTCTCATTAATTGTACTTTGTTAATTTTAAGATTTTTTCTTGCAGGAGATGTAATTTATGTCTATATTTAGATAAGTGATAAAGTTTCATCGATTGTAGATAGACAAGGTGCATCTTGTCAGTATTTTGTAAGCTGTCATGTTTTTAACTTGTGTATTTTTATGTAGTGACTAAGTGCAATGTTGCACTTGTTATTTTATACCAAATTTTTAACAAGATGACCAGTTTGTAATATGTATATGACCAGATGATGGTGACACAGTTCACCCCAACCGGTCGTCAGTGAATAAATTATTAATGTGCGATCTTGGCATTTCATTTCGAAAATTATAAAACGATCATATTGCCTCCAAACCCGACTATGTAAGGTAATCTTAATTTTTATCAGTCCCTAGGCTTACGAACTACTTAAACTAACGCAGAATAAGGACAAACACACACACCCTTGCTGGAGGGAGAACTCGAACCTCCGACGGCGCTAAACTGTGCACTCTGCAGCAATGCGCCTGAGAATGCTCGGTCACTCCACCATGGCAAAATAAATTTAACAAGAGAAAGAATACATAAGAAAAATTCGGCTGTCTAAGTATATGTATTAAAAACAGGATTTAAAAAAGGTGATTCATTGAGACTACACAGTTAAAAATAAAAATGAAGAGGCACTTCAAGGACACTGGAAGGCAAACAGATGTAGTGTGCAGCTAAGTGTGGATAATTTTGTCATCTTGTCTATGGACAATGGGGCTTCAGGCGTATATATATAGTATTATTCAAATCTTGCCATCTCATCTAATACTATGAACTGTTTGATTACGCATGTGACATTCAAATGATGTGTTCTGATTTCTCCACTTTTTGTTCGGACTCAGAGAAACATGTGAAATTTATTTTGTAACATAAGCCAAACCATAGTACTTATATCTTTGTACATAATGTTAAAAAAAGGTAAAGCCTGATTTGATATATATCGTATTCGTCCTTCGAAGCGTCGTTTTTTATGTAAGGACGAAGTCGCAACGTTTAACGTGTAGTCTACACAACGTGGAAGGTCGCATTGGACAACGCCGCTTCGAAGGCCGAAAACGACGGGAGAACATATCTATGTCTCAAAAACTATTCCCTTAAATATTATGAAGTACACATATTTAGAAACTTCTTTTTAAACTACAATTTAACATAGGGTTCCATTAAATAAAAAAAAATAAAAGTCCTCATATATCTGTAATAAAAATGTGATGTAGCCCCTGTCCTTGAAATTCACTGGCCAAGCGGCATCTTTGTGTATATATATATATATATATATATATATATATATATATATATATATATATATTCACTAAGTGTGTTTGCCTCTGTAACTTATAAAATAATAGGTGACGGGAAATTTTAATGCGGTAGGTCAACACAAGAAATGTTACACTTTCTGAGGAGCTATGAACATAGTTTATTGTATCATTTTCCAAAGAGGTACAGCACAATGATTTTATTTTTTAAATGGAACAATAGTTTTTTTCTATCGTGCATTGGATTCGTTGAAACCAGATGCGTCCAAATCAATTTAAACGACATTCCTATCACTGTTAGTTTGGGAGCTACAACCCTTCAAAGTTTCAGGGGCAGATACAACACGCTGTACGTAATACGTGGCTGTGTGGTGGGTGATAGATGTTATGGCGGTGGGAAGTTGATTTACTTGAGATGTTCAAATGTGTGTCCATGTTCCTCAATGCATAATGCAATGCGCCGTCGAAAGGATCTGCGGACGAGATGTAACATCGCCGGTGTGACGGAGCGACGTGCGTCCTCGATGCGCCGTTTTAGATCATCTGGGGATGTTGGCTCAGTGATATAAACACGATCCTTTAGATATCCCCACAAAAAGAAATCTACTGGTGTTAAATCGGGTGATCTTGCGGACCATGGCGCCCCAACCATGGGTGACCATCGTGCTGCATCCACATATGGACTCTCGTGTGTAGACACACATGTTCAGAGACCACCCAACTTGTCGATATAACTCACCTGTCAGTGTGAACCGATGATTTCATCCCCACGGATTCCACACCACACGTCAATAGACCGCCTACGTTGACGGTCGACAGGACGTACCCACCGAGGATTGTCTACGGCCCAGTAGTGCATGTTATGGAGATTCACTGCACCATAATTTGTGAACGTGGACTCATCAGAGAACATAACACTTTGTAAAGACTCCAGCGTGAAATTACGCATGGCCCACTCACAGAATGTCACTCTTGCACGGAAATCGTTCCCATGCAGCTCTTGGGTCAGGCGGTACGGGTGAAACATGTGGCCGTGTACTATACGCCACACAGATGTGAGACTGACACCAGCGACTGCAGCAACGGCTCGTAAGCTGACATGAGGATCGTGGTGTAGTGCAGCTAAAACAAACACCTCCGTCTCCTCACTTCTTGCAGGTCTTCGTCTGTTACTGCGGCGCATTACCAAGCTGCCCCTTTCCCGAAGTCGTTGTTCGGCACGTAAGAACGTAATGGCTGCCGGGGCTCTTCGCCTAGGATATCTCACGGCATACGCCGTGGCTGCTTCAGAGGCATCGTGTCGCATCAGCAACATGTCAACGTACTCATTGTTCGTGTATGCCATCGTCATGCGATGTCATAAACTGCGGTATATTGAGCCCTGGTTATTTGTGTGGCTCCAACTGTCGGGTATACGGCCGTGTGTGGCGACAGTCGGCAGTCTAACAGCGCATCGAGGACGCATGTCGCTCCGTCACACCGGCGATGTTACATCTCGACCGCAGATCCTTTCAACGGCGCATTGCATTATGCATTGAGGAACATGGACACACATTCGAACATCTCATGTAAATCAACTTCCCACCACCATGACATCCATCACCCACCACACAGCCATGTATTATGTACAGCGTGTGGTATCTGCCCTTGAAACTTTGAAGGGTTGTAGCTCCCAAACTAACAGTGATAGGAATGTAGTTGAAATTGATTTGGACGCAGCTGGTTTCAACGAAACCAATGCACGATAGAAAAAACTATTGTTCCATTTAAAAAATTATATCTTAGTGCTGTAACTCTTTGCAAAATGATACAATAAACTATGTTCATAGCTCGGCAGAAAGTGTAACATTTCTTGTGTTGTCCTACCACATTAAAATTTCCCGTCACGTGTTATTTTATAACTTACAGAGGCAAACACACTTAGTGAAATACACTGGGAGTTATACAGAATGAATAAACTCCAGTATATACTAACATAAATGTATACAAGCATATAATATGAAATAATATGGAAAGAGACTTGTGTACATTTGTGTTAATATATACTGGTTGGAGTTCATTCATTCTGTATAACAATGTGTTCCATTTACAAGGCCTGAAAATGATGACTTTGCCGGCCGCGGTGTCCGAGGGGACTGAGGCGCTCCAGTCACGGTCTGCACGGCCACTACGGTCGGGGGTTCGAATCCCTCCTCGGGCTTGGATATTTGTGCCGCCCTTAGTATAAGGTAGTTGATAAGTAGTTTGTAAGTTTAGGGACTGATGACCCCGTAGTTAAGTCCCATAAGCTTAAAAAACATTTGAACAGTTGAAAATGATGACTTTGTACATTGAAAGTGGTTGCCAATCAGTAATAAAATGAGAATACAGCTGACGGTGTTATTATTCGTTACTACGTATGGATATGTCGCGACCTACTAGTGAACACGTGACGTTAGGAGTAATGTACTGCCAACGATTTGCGACGTCATGGTCGTGGAAGCGCGTTCTGTTAGTAACCTACGGCACCTCTTGTGGCGGCTGTCAGAGGCTAGGCGGACGACGAGACGGCGTGTTGTGGTTGTGTGGGCTGTTTACCCACGTAGGAGGCTGTTTGGCCTGCAGGGGCTTCTGGCCGAGGCTGGCTAGAGCGTGGCGGGAGGACCCTGTGCTGCAGGTTGCCGCCTTACAGGAGCTACCAAACAGCTGGTACACATTCCGTTTAAATTGAATCCATTGCTCTGTCAGAGTATGGTAACCACGAGCAAAGAGGAAATTTATACTCACTGCTCTCTTCTGTAGTTCAGTGCATGGCGTGGAAACATTTGAGAGGGTTGTGTGTCCCGATTTGTCCAAAGTTCACTTTGTGTTTAATCCGCAAGCAATCGTACTATGAGCATTTTGGTCACCGAAGTGTTATATGTCATTTTTAAGTAGTCCAAAACTAGCGTTTTCATATAAAAACAATTCCGAAAGAATATTTTCGCTCTGCAGCGGATTAAAACGGTGTGCCGGAACTAGTATTCAAACTTGGAACCTTTGCCTTTCACGGGCAAGCATTCTACCGAGTGAGCTATCCCGACACGAACATTCATTTACAAAATGTGATCGAATTGATGACCATTGGTATCAAAGCAGCGCTGCAATCTTTTTATCGGGGATTGAGAGGTATTTCGTATTACTTCGACACTTATCGAAGCACATGCTCTGACAATTCTTTCTCTCGTACATCTTACAACGTACAGCACTTTGTTATGAAAAACTGCATCAGTGTTGCACATCTGCACCTAAACCACCGGAACGATTTCCTTACCGTAAGGTAATAATTTCTTTACGTGTAAGGAATACCTGCGTTGTTCAGGAGATTTACTTTGTAAACAATAAGAGACATGATAAGCCGCCCATGCATGCACAAAGTATTAATTTGCAACTTCTTCTCTAGTAACTCAAAAAAAAAAAAAAAAAAAAAAAAAAAAAAAAAAAAAAAAAAAGAGAGAGAGAGAGAGAGAGATCACTTGCAGTTTCCAAATACTCCACTCTGCGCCTGTGACAAATTACATTATCGTGTGCCACACTGTTCAGAAAAAATACCATAATAAGATTTGAGATACGTGAGAACGAATCTACAGTCTGAAATTCACTGCAGATGTATGTGGGACAGTAGGCGATGACCAGAGAGGTAAGAAGAAGATTAACTAAAATTATAATGCAATAATAGATTCTGTTTCGACCCCCTGTGCGCCCTTTTATGTAATCCGCTGCATTAGTGTGAATCTACAATACTGTGTCCCTACTGCTGACGCCGAGCGGTGTGTTCCCAGCTTTAGGCAAGGTCGGTTTTTCAGCTAGTAGTGAAACAGTCAGAACGTTTTCCGAAATGTTTTCTAATCGTAGAAGTGAGGCTTGACTTGGGTACCAGCCTGATATTTACCAAGTGAGTAGAAGGAAAGCGGCTGAAAACTACATTCCGTCTGGCCGGAGAACAGACCTACGTCGTTAATCCACCAACGGATTAAAGAAAGAAATTATTGCATAACAGTAACAAATTACACTTTAAGGTTTCATGATATACATTTATTTTTATAGTGGGTATACTTTAAGCATCTAAAATTTATTTTAATTTTCTAAGTTCCCTCCATTATTGCGATTTATGGTTTAATAAAATTTGTTCTCTTTCTGTCATTTGTGAGAAAAAGAGAAAATTTAGAAGATTATTATTTAAAAGATAAGACGCTATACTGCATGGAAACGATTTTGAAAGATACAGATTGAGGGTTAGGAGACAATGGACGCTGGGTTAGCGGCTAAACGAAAGAATGTAGTAAATAAACAACCACGCAAAGCCGGGAACTGTAAGTAGGGACACAGTACTGTAGATTCGCACTAATGCAGCGGTTTACATATCCAGAACTGTTTTCTTTCATTCTTTTTAAATTTTGTTTTACTGTCGTACAATGCAACCTGTGTTTGAAATTTGAAAGTGGAAGTGATTAACACTTCCGATATTCTGGATACTAATCTGAATGAATTTTTGATAACCGACCTTTCCCCGGGTAAACATCTGAACCGCTTTCCTTCCCCACCACCATCACCAACAGCATGACCACGTCTGCAGCACGGATCGCTGAGTATCAACGAGATTTGGAAGGTACCGACATGGATATGAGCCTAACTCCAGTGATGTTGGCAGCTCTGCCAGGATGCCACTCAAGTCCTTAAAAATGCAAGTCGTGCAGGTAATTTTCATATACGATGTCGATCTAGATGAGGAATCAACATTGACACAATTTTTTCTATACTCATTATATCGGAACTGTTACTTCTTCCTCTCTCGGAAAGCGGCGAAATAGAAGGTATAAAAGGCATACGGAGGGGCACATGCAAACATCGTCTCAATACGGATACGGAGCGATGTGTCGACGTCCTAAAAGGCACTGTCATTGGCTTATGGGCTGAAGGTAAGACTATTTCAGAAACGCTTAGCTTTGTAAATAGTTTGCATGTCGCCGTAGTATACCGTGAATGACAAGATGCCGCGGTTGAGCGGCCGAGCGCTTTGAGGCGCTATGCTACGATGCGCAAGGCCGTAAGCCGTCGGGGGTTCGAATCCCCCCTCGGCCATGGATGATTGTGCCGTCTTTAGTGTAAGCTAGTTTGTAAGTGTAGGCGCCGCAGTTAAAAGCTTAACAAACATTTGAACAATGACAAGATGATGCTGTCAAAACCACTGCCGAGGTAATGACGTTACACCACTTCCGGTAGGACCAGGAGTGGCCGCGCGGGATGACCTCGTGATGTAAGGCGTCATGCTACCGACGGAAGTTCGAGTTCTTCGTCGAGCATGGTTGTGTTTTTTTGCCCTTACAAAAAGTTATTTTAAGCAGTTTGTAAGTCTAGGGACTGAAGATCACAGTAGTAGGGTCCCAAATATGAGAGCCGCAGTGTAATAGTCGTGTGCGCTAAGGCGCCTTATTGCGGTGAGCACAGCCGTCCGCCTTCGGAGGTTCGAGTCCTCCGTCACGCATGAGTAAGTGTGTGTGTGTGTGTGTGTGTGTGTGTGTGTGTGTGTGTGTGTGTGTGTGTTCGTGTTGTTCTTAGTATAAGTTAGTTTAAGTAGTTTGTAAGTTAAGGTACCGATGACCACTGCAGTTAGCTCCCATAACTAACAAAACCCTTGAACAGGAGTGAGCGACGTCTGCGAAGATGTGTACGAACGAACAAGCGTGCAACTGTAGATAAACCGATTGTCCAGGCCACCCAGTTAGCAACCAAACAGTGTCTGGTCAGCGAGCGTTCAGCGAGAGTTCCTATAATTGAGCCTCGGCGATCGACGCCTGGTTTCAAATGTGTGTAAAGCTATGCGCCCAAACTGCAGCGGTCGTCAGTCCATTGACTTACAAAGTGCTTTAACTCACGCTAAGGACAACACACACACCCATGCCCGAGGTACTACCGCCCGGCATGCCTGGTTTAGACATCCACGTCATCAGAGAGGAGTCCTGTAATTTACATGCTATTAACGCAATTGGACGCCCACTTAGTGGTGACAGGTGGCCACGATAAATGACGTTTTAGGCTCCATCGCACAGATGGGCATAGCGTGTAAACAGTAAGTAATTAGGTCCGGGGACAAAGCGTTACGGCCTGCAAGCACGAAGATGAATTTAATTTTTTGGGATCACACTAACTTGTTTACTCGGTACAGTGACTACTATAGTGGCCATAATAAATTAATGAATGTTAGCAACGGCTAAGATTTAAAACAATTAGTGAGGAGAGTTCGTATAAAAAGCTACAAAACGACGCTGTGGGTGTAACTGAAGTCTTTCTTCAAAAGTCATCACCAGAGGCCTGAGCACAACTATCCCACTGTTTAACGAGCCATGTTACGAGCCATGTTACCACAATCCCTGTCGCTGTCCCTTACCGTGTCCTTCAGTTCGTCGTCACAGTTGAAGCGCTTCCTTTTGAGATGATATTTAGCGGTCCAAACCGATGGAGCTCTCTTAGGTTGTTTGCAGATGACGCCGTCATTCACCGTCCAGTAAAATCATCTGAAGATCAAAACCAACTGCAGAACGACCTGAATGAGATATCACTATGCTGTAAAAATTGGCAATTGACTCTAAATAATGAGAAGCGTGAAGTTGTCCACATGAGTACGAAAAGAAATCCGTTAAACTTTGTTTACAAGATAAATCAATCGAATGTGAAGGCTAAATACCTTGGAATTACTGTTACTTCAGACTTAAACTGGAAAGAACACGTAGATAATATCGTGGGAAAGGAGAGCCAGACACTTCGTTTAATGGTAGAACCCTCAAAAGATGCAACAGAACTACAAAAGATACTGCATACACTACGCTTGTCCGTCCATTTTTGGAGTATTGCTGCCCAGTGTGGGATCCTTATCAGGTGGGTTTGACGGAGAACATGGAAAGAGTCCAGAGAAGGGCAGTTCCTTTCGTATTGTCACGATACACGGGAGACAGCGTTACGGAAATGATACAGGATCTGGGATGGGAATCATTAAAACAAGGGCGCTTATCGCTGCGGCGTGGGCTACTTACGAAACTCCAATCGCCAACATTCTCCTTCGAATGCGAAAATATATTGTTGACTCCAAGTTACATAGGTAGAAATGATCATCAGAATAAAATACGAGAAATCAGACTTCGAACAGAGAGATTCAGGTGTTCTTCCTTCCCGCGCGCTATTCGAGAATGGAATGGGAGATAACTAGTATAACCATGGTTCGATAAACCCTCTGCAGGCACTTAAATGTGATTTGCAGAGTATCCCATGTAGATGTAGATGGTTGTGACAGGTCGACTTGTCCGGGCTGGAGGGCGGCACTCACGCTGCTCACACTTCGTCGACGCGCGCTATCATGGAGCAAAATCACTCTCTCTCTGAACAGCCCAGGCCGTTTGCCCTTGATGGTCTTCTGTAAGCTACGGAATGTCTCACAGTACACAACACTGTTAATGGTATATACTCACACGAGGAATTCGATGAGTATCGGACCTCGGACATAGAAAATAAGACGATGAGCATCACCTTGACTACTGAGGTCACAACCTTAATTTTTATGGAGAGGCTTTCTTTGCCTCCGTAGATGTCGCACCACGTTGTCCTAATGTGCCAGATTTCAACCGGTTTGATTGTTAAAATGTTTCGTTCCTTTACATTTAAACACCCGACGAATTAAGTTATAATGAGCCAACAGCTGGAAATGGTTTTCTACATTGCTTCAATCCTTCTGGACGATCTTCAGAGTCCTGTAGTTGCGTCTGAAACACGTCTCTAGTAATTGCCAGAACAAAGCCAAGACGAGTCGCAGACGCAACTACAAGACTCTGAAGATGATCCATTGAAACAGATGAATTAAAACACCAGTTACATCTGTTAGCTGAAAAAAGGGTAATAAATTGTTTTACGATGACATCTATTAGCACTACACTGCAGTTATACGAGTTCTTAGTGTGTGCGCGTTGTTCGCAGTGTACTAGGATGAGTTTACCGTAGTACCTAACCATTATTGCCCCGAAATTTACACTCAAACGAAAATCCCTAGGACCACCTCGTTGGGCTGTTCGCGTTGGATCAACTGGGCGTCCAAGCAGAGCTGCCAACCTCACTGGAATTTGGCTCATATCCATGCCGGTACCCTCCAAATCTCGTTGATGCTGCAGACGTGGGTGTTCATGCTTTTCGTGATGACGGTGGGGAAGGGAAGGGGTTCAGATGTCTACCCGGGGAAAGGTCAGTTCTCAAAAAATTCATTCAGATTAGTATCCAGAATATCTCCACTTTCAAATTTCAAACACAGGTTGCATTGTAAGACAGTATAATAAAATTACAAAAAGAATGAAAGAAAACAATTATGTATATGGCTCGATGACGCGGGAGGCTGTTTAGACCCCCTGTCTCCCCCTTTAAGTAATTCGCTGCATTAGTGTGAATCTACAGTACTGTGTCCCTACTTACAGTTCCCGGCTTTGCCTGGGTGTTTATTTCCTACATTCTTTCGTTACTCTAGCCGCTAACCCTGCGTCCATTGTCTCCTAATCCTCACTCTGTCTCTTTCAAATTCGTTTTCATGCAGTTCAATCATTATGGCGTCATATCTTCAAAATAATAATCTTCTAAATAATGATAATCTCCAAGTTCGTAAATTCTACGCAAATATCCATGCCATGCATTGCGAATAGAGTTGATAGTAAGTATGTAACAAATTATAACGTGTGATGTGATGCTTTTACATGTACTTCATTGCTTTTGACGTTATATTTCGTGAATTATGTTTGTACTATGTTATAATTTCAACAGTACAGTCACTGCAATAAAATGTTCAAATGTTTGATAAGCTTATTGGACTTAACTACGGTGGTCATCAGTCCCTAAACTTACAAACTACTTATGAACTACTTACGAACTAGGACGGCACAAATATCCATGCCCGAGGGGGGATTCGAACCCCCGACCGTAGTGGCCGTGCTGACCGTGACTGGAGCGCCTCAGTCACCTCGGCCACCGCGGCCGGCTCACTGCAATAATTACGAAGATAAATCCAGTGCTATATACGAATATAATCTGTAAAAAGTCTCGCATATACAATTAGTAGTGTAGTGGCAATAAATTGCAATGATCATGCCTAATGACGTAGTTTTAATGCCTGAATTAATGCAGAACGTTTTTTGTCACTTGTGCTAAAATCAAAACTTGACAATAATTTGTGTAATGAATATAAGAGTTAGACTGAAAACTTTGCCAAGAAAGAGAGGTACCAGGGTGTCTGTAAGTTGTAATCGACGCTTAGTTCAGCTTTGGCTTCTTACTTGTTGTTGGACACTTTGTCTCAGTGTCTTATTGGTGGCCTTCGTGAGGTCAAGGCAAGCGTCGCGCACAACTTTCATGTCTGTTAATCTTGACCATTAAAAAAAAATTGCTTGGGTAACCGCCACCTAACCTTCAGTAACAATGAAGAAGTAGTGTTGAATTCCAGCCAGCTAGCGTGTAACGACGGTCACCCTGTCTTATGTTTGCTGCTGCTACCAGCTTCAGTGATCTACTTACTACAATAGGGCAGCAAACGTGTACGTGACACAGACAAATATATTTTAACGAGTGTGAATAAACGAGAACAAATGTACGACATCACAACCTTATTACTTCCGTGTATAATTTATATCACAGATGCTGATCATCTGCTGCACGCACGCATGCCTAAAATGTCAGCATTGTATAACAGACAAATTCCCCCTCTTTAGACAGATATTAATCTTGTGAAAGGAATTGTTAGTTTCGACGTTTTGGATCTAATTTTCGAGTTTGTATTTTATTGAAATAAGTACCTCTACAGGCTGTCAGTGCTTTAACAATAAAACGTAACAAAACACATGGCTGAAAAAAATTATGATAAAGTAGTATTAGCTGGCGAAGTTGTATTATTCTGTACGAAAAAGACACTTTTAATAAGGTAAAAAAACTGCGCCATTCCCCTGGTCTCCCCTATATGCTGTTTGTCTGAAGGCTTCCGATTTTTTACGATTTCTGACAACTTATGACTTGAGCCAGATGTGGTAGTGCGGGAGGTATTTCTAATTTACTAATCCCTACAGTGATTACTAATGTTCTGAAAATTGAGCTTCTTCTGTATGTTATGTTCAAATAATTGACAGCAATATAGTTGGGCAACGTCTTCGACAACTGCTAGTATTTCGGGAGGTGAACGCCTGTCATTTTCAAGGTATAACAGAAAAGACCGCTCTTCATGTCTACAATCTTGTTCAATAACGGTTCATTCTTTTATCAACTACTCACAAAATTTTCCAAATTCATAGGTATAACAGAAAAGACCGCTCTTCAAGTCTACAATTTTGTTCAATAACGCTTCATTCTTTTATCAGCTACTCACTAAATTTTCCAAATTCATAGAAAAAAATCACACTGACGTGTTTTACGGCCAACTTTAGATTTGTAGTTTTATAAGTTTCTGCAAACATTTTGGCTAAAAATAATAAAAACATTAATTAATAAGAGTGTCTGAATCACTTTTAGAAAAAAATTAGGTACTGGCGGGATCCGAACCAGTGACCTTCAGCGTCAGAGTTAAACGCATTGCTCACTACGCGACGGCTATCAGTTGGAAATCACGTACTTTAATCTCACACTATTGATGGCCGTTATTAACTGATGCTAATATGACATTTGCAGACACTAGATTATCATTTATCGTACGAAGAACGACGTATTTGTATTAATCCTTCAGTGCGCCATTGCTTTGAAATGACAACGTGTAAGTTACAACAAGAAAATCATCAAATACGCAACGATGGCGTATGCCACAGAGAGTTCTGGGCGAGGAATGTCACGTGACATCTGCGAACGACTGGTTTTCGTTAATTCAACGAAATATGAAAAAAAAAAAAAACATAAGGGAACAAAGCTGTAGAGGATTTTTATCCCCTACAAATTCGGTTATTCAATTTTCGCGTCAGATGAACGGTTTATTTGCAATTAAAATTACATTACAAACGGCTTTTTTAATTACCAACGTATTTCTCGTCCGAAATATTCGAAAAAGCGAGATTCTGGTCTCTGGTAGCCAAAAATTGTGTCTGTAAAATTTGGTGCCGATCGGTTGAACGGTTCGACCTAAAAAGTGGGGACACCTTACAGCCAGACACACATCGTCAAATCACCGTTATTTTTGCAAATATCTCTGCAACGATGCCAGATATGACAAAACATAATCGAGCGAAGTTGTAGAGAATTTTCCCCTCTACCAATTAGGTTATTCAATTTTCGTGTCATATAAAAGGTTCGTTTGCAATTACAATTACATTACAAACGGCTTTTTTTTTTTTTTTTTTTTGGTATTACTACCGTCTACGGTCGGGGGTTTGAATCCCCCCTCGGGCATGGATCATGGATATTTGTGCCGTCCTTAGGATATAAGCTAGTTGATAAGTAGTTTGTAAGTTTAGGGACTGATGGCCCCGTAGTTAAGTCCCATAAGCTATAGAAACATTTGAACATTACTACCGTATGTTTTCTCCGAAAAAATTAAAAAAAGGAGGTTCTGGTCTCTGGTGACCTAAAATTATGTCTGTAAAATTTGGTGCCGATCGGTCGAACGGTTCGTCTTAAAAACACGGAACACGTTACAGACAGACAGACATACATCCCAAAATTGCCGTTATTTTTGCAAATAAACATAACAGAGCAAAGTTATAGAGAATTTTCTTCGCCACAAATTCGGTTATAAAATTTTCGTGTCAGATGAATGGTTAAGCCGTTATTGGCCTACTTTAGGTTACGGTAGTAACACTAAAAGTGGGCCTTTGCGATCGTCTTTTGACAGCTCGAAATTTAAATGAAAATAACGGCTTAACCACGCATCTGACACGAAAATTGAATAATCGAATTTGTAGAGGAGAAAATTCTCTACAACTTTGCTCCATTACGTTTTTTTCATATCTCGAATCGTTTGAGAGACATTTGCAAAAATAACGGAGTTTTTAACGAAAACCAGCCGTTCGCAGATGTCATGTGACATTCCTCGCCCAGAACTGTCTCTGGCATACGCCATCTTGCGTTGCGTATTTGATGATTTTCTTATTGTAACTTACACGTTGTCATTTCAAAGCAATGGCGCACTGAAGAATTATTAAAAGACGTCGTTCTTTGCACGATAAATGCTAATCTAGTGACTAAAAATGCCATATTAGCATAAGTTAATAACGGCCATCAATAGTACGAGATTAAAGAACGAAATTCGTCACTGTCAGCTGTAGCGTAGTGGGCAATGTGTTGGACTATCACGCTGAAGGTCAATGGTTTGGAACCCGCCAGTGCCTAAACATTTTTTCTATAACGGTTTCAGATACTGTTATTAATTATTTTTTTTATTATTTAGATTATTATTTTGGTCCAAAATATTTGCAAAAACTTATAAAACTACTAATCTAAAGTGGGCCGTAAAACACGTCAGTGCGATTTTTTCTTTTGAATTTCGAGCTGTCAATAGACGATCGCAAAGGCCCACTTTTATTGTTACTAGCGTAACCTAAAGTGGGCCAAAATCGCATGTTTTATGGGGGCGGTGGGGGGGGGGGGGGGGGGAACGGGGTGGTGGCGGCGTCACAGCTTTGGCAAGTGTCAACTGTGTGAGGGCTCCTCAATATAGCTTTGTCTTTGAACCCCCTTCGTCGCCCAGAGGGAAAGATTTACCTACGCCCCTGCTGAAAGGTACAGACAGGCAAAAAAAAAAAAAAAAAAAAAAAAAAAAAAAAAAAAAAAAAAAAAAGTAAAAGAGTCAACAATCCGAAGATTGGTTTGAACACCACAGTGCTTTACTAGGCATGGTCCTGTTTGGAGGTGGTATGCCGTTGCCTTCCTCCGACCTTCGAACTGACTTACCCAGCCAGTTTTTTTTTTTTTTTTTTTTTTACTCAGTGCCCCACTTTTTTTCTTTTTTTTTTTTTAAATATTTTTTTATTGCAGCCGCCACTTTTGCCCCTAGAAAAAAAATACACTTGACCACTTCAGGCGTTGGCTCCTACCTGATCCTAGACCCAGTCCACCTAACCTAATTCTAATAAGGGGCAAAGGAAGCTAATAGGCTACCGAAAGCAGAAAAATAATAACAAAGAAAATTAAATTAAATAAAACTCAGGAGATTTGGAAGAAAAAAACTGGGATAACATCTTTTCTTTTGTATTCTTTATTTTTATTATTATTATTTTTAATTCTTTATGTATATATATGTATTTAATATATAATAAGAGGTGCGCCGTAGTGTTGCCGCCGGAATAGTTAGAATCGTCCAAACGTGTCTTCTCGTTGATTATTATGTTCCGTTGTGGGTCCTGTTCAGTTCAGGTTGGTTAAGATTTATCTTCTCATGGCTTGGACGTGCCAGCTGCGAGGCGGGTCGTGAAAGGCACTCCGTAAAAAGTTGGAAAAATATTGTTAGTACTTTGGGTTACGGGTTAGGACGCAGTGTCGTTCATTAAGAAAGTTCCAGTATCCAAGTACTGAGTTCTCGCCAGGATCAAAGAGGTATCGGATCGTGTGGCCACGAATCCAATTTACCGAGTGTGTTTTGGTGGTGGGGTAGAAAGTCTCCCCCGGAAATAAAAGCATGTTGATGTCGATCTGGCCGGGTGTTTGGCGAGTAAGGAACGCCAAAATTCGCCGCGCGAGCGTCCAGACATCGTTTGCCTGACCACAGTGGAACCTGTGGCCGTCTGTGTCGTCCACTCCGCAGTGAATGCAGAGGGGCGAATCGGCGAGATGGATCCGATGCAGGCGATGTCGGTTTACTTGTTTTCCGTTCACAGCTGACTGGACGTCTGATTCGAGAAAACGTTCGTAAACAGCTTTCCCTATATGCCGCCACACATACTGTGGATGCTTAATTTCGATCGGGTTGGGTGACCTGTTATAGGGGGACCTACTGTGTAACGTGGGTTCCGAACCACGGTGCTACTCGGTATTTTTCACATCAGCAACAGTGCCAGAAGTGAAAGAAGTGGAAAGTGACGAATAAAAATCCTAGGATCTAGTGGGGATCGAACCCAGGACTTTTGGATTTGCAGTCTGTTACTCTACCACAGTGCTATTTTTTTTTTTTTTTTTTTTTTTTTTTTTGGGGGGGGGGACCTCAAAAGGAAAGGAAACTAAAGTGCCACCGCCACTTTGACCCTAATAAAAAAAAAAAAGAGAACCTCAACCTCTTCAGGCGTTGGCGCCTAACTAAAACTACCCCTGGAAACTAACTATATAAGGAAACAAAAAGAAAGAAAAGGAAGGGGAATGTGTAGGAGACAAACAAATAAATTCTCTTTATTCACATTACTATGATTTTATTTCATTATTTTTATTTATTTATTTTTATTTAATAGATCTTGATGTTCGTTGTATAGTTCAGAAGATCTCGGTTTCCTGCGGCTAGTAAGTTCAGTCACGGCTTCTCGTAGAATGTGCATTCCGTTGAACAGTTCAAGGAGGGCAGCAGTTCAAACATTTAAAATTCTTCTCTATTGACTGAACACATTCCAGCTGCGGGGAGGGTCGTTGAAAGTACTCCCAAGGAAGTTGGAAAAGTATTGTCTGTATTTAGGATGTCGTACAACTCTGTAATGGCGATCCGTGAGATAAGTCCAAAAATCAAGTTTCGATTTTGCGTTGTGTCCAAAAAGATAATGTATGGCATGCCCGCGAATCCAATTCACCGCATTGGTCTTAGCCTTTGGAAAATACACTCGGTCCGGAAATAAGAACGAAGGAGGAGTAACACTCTCTGGAATAGTTCTCGTGAGGAAAGCTATAATACGGCGAATCAGTTGCCAAACGTCAGCAGCAGTACCGCAAACAAAACGATGTTCGTCAGTGTCAGCCACCCCACACCTAGGACAGAGAGGTGAGTCGGCGAGGTGGATGCGATGAAGGCGAAATCTGCAAACATGCTTACGATTGACAGTAAGGTACCAGACCGACTGTACATCAGAATCAAGAAAAGAAGCTGATATAGAACGCCAGATGGAGCGCCAGTCAAAATGGGGAAATTTTTGTTCAATTGGGTTTGATGGTAGACTTCTTTGTAGAACATCGTAGACAGCTTTAGTTTTGCGTAAGTACGGGTTGGACAAGTTGAGGTGGAGATAGCTAAGCTCGAGAATAAAATATCTGATATAATGGAAAGGAACTGGAATAACCGACAGCATGACCGGAGCTGACAGTGAGGCCGGCGTAAAAGTCGACAATAGAAGACCAGTAAGGCTCGTCGGGCAACGTGTCCATATCGTCATCTGGGAGCTAATAAAGAGGGCACGAGCTCTATCCGGTACGTGATACAGACCGAGCCCACCTCGGTCGCGGGGAAGGGTGAGCGATTCATAATTAACTTTGAACAACAAGCCATTGCTGACGAATGAGGCCATCGCTGCTAACATTCGATGGGCAATGGTAAGTGGAAAGGGGAAAACCTGTGCGACATGGGGAACGCGGGATGCGATATAGACATTGACATATCGGACTCGCTGAATAATATCCAGGGATCTTAGCCGATGATCAATAAGACCAGCCCTCATTTGCTGAAGTAGATGTCGGCAGTTGGAAGCAGCCGAACGCCGGAGATCAGCCGAAAAGTCAATGCCTAAACAGCGGATGGTATCTTGGGTGACGAGGGGCGCAGTGCACCCAGCAGCGAAACCTGTGCCGATAAACATAGCGTGCGACTTACGGACATTGAGAAAGCTACCTGAAGCCTCGCCATATGTCGCGACCCACGTTAAGGCTGCCCGGACTTCATCAACATCACGTATATAGATGACTAAATCGTCAGCATAGGCTGTACAACAGAATCGGTAGCCATCAATGGGTAACCCCATCAAACGTTGCCGAAGGCCACAAAGCAAGGGTTCCAAGGCGAAGGCATACAGGAGCGCCGAAAGCGGGCAACCCTGTCGTATAGAGCGACCAATTACGATCGGTGGGGTTAGTCTGCCATTGTAAAGGACTCTGGATGAAGCACCCCTCAGTAGGCGCATCACCACCGTAATTATCACGTCTGGGAATCCCATATGACGTAGGACAGTCGTAAGAAAGGAATGATCTACTCGATCAAAAGCCTGGCTGAAATCCAACGACGCAAGTGCACCAGATAGGCGTTGTGCCCGTGCCACGGCGATCATATCCCTGTATCGACATAAAGCGGTACGGATATTATTGTCTCCTCCCAAGGATGCTTGGTCTGACGACACGACATATCGAGCAGCGCGTTTGAGGCGCGCGGCCAAAAGGCGAGTGAAGATCTTCATATCACTGTTAAGGAGCGTGATGGGGCGATAATCGCTGATGCCGATCCCGCCATGGGGCTTGTGGACAGGAACAATGATCCCTTCCGTAAAGGCATCTGGAATGCTCACCTCCGGAGACATCAGCTCTTGACAAATGGAAGTGAAGGTGGGTATAAGAAGATTGCAGAACGTACGATAAAATTCAAGCGGAAGACCGTCAGGTCCTGGGGAGCGATTAACGGATCCTGCCCGTATCGAATTGAGGACTTCATCAGAAGTTACGTCCGCAACCAGTTCCATTGCCTCATCTCCTGGAACAGCACCGAAGGTGAGATGTGATACTTCCTCAATCAGCTCTGACGAATGTGGAACTTCTGCATAGAGCTGTTGGTAGTGAGTATAAAGCGCATGTCCGATGGTAGACTGTGTATCGTATCGTCTCCCTTGCTCGTCCGTTAGTGCATAAATCAACTTCCTCCGTCGATATCGTCGGTCCTTGAGTATATGGTACATCGATGGGTGTTCGTGAGGCATACTATCAGTACTACGAGATCGTACTACCACTCCGTCCAAATGCCTTCGCATGAGAATAGATATCTGGGCTTTAGCACGTTTCATCATTTTTTTATACTTATCATCTACCTTATACTAAGGACGGCACAAATATCCATGCCCGAGGGGGGATTCGAACCCCCGACCGTAGTGGCCGTGCTGACCGTGACTGGAGCGCCTCAGTCACCTCGGCCACCGCGGCCGGCTGCTATTGAGCCCCACAGGCAGGATATGCAAAGAAAATTCGAGGAGTACAGAGGAGGACGTGGCTCGCGGAGATTCGCGTAAGCTCGCCGTCGTGTTAAGGGGAGTACCGCGAGTGGCGGACCCGGTGGCGCAGGGGATTTAACACGTGTCGCGCGCGTTCTGACGTAAGCCCTCCATCACCGCCTCGCCGGACTCTCGCTGCAAACACACAACAGCTCCCCCGACAGCGCTCGGATTAACAGCGCGCTGCGCGCAGCGCCGCCTCGAAAAGTTTCTTCGACGCCAGCCTGCGTGCGTCGTATCCTCCGAGGTACACTCGCGTCCAAAATTAAAGCGAAACGAAACTTTTGCAAGGTTGCCACAAAAACGACATAAACGGGTCACAGTAAAGTAAGCAGAATAGGAACATCTGCGATTTGCTTACCGGTCGACAGGGTGTTCAAATGTTTGTAAAGCTTATGGGACTTAACTACGGGGTCATCAGTCCGTAAACTTACAAACTACTTATGAACTAGCTAACACTAAGGACGGCACAAATATCCATGTCCGAGGGGCCGTAGTGGCCGTGCAGAGCGTGACTGGCGCGCCTCAGTCCCCTCGGTCACCGCGGCCGGCTACACAGGGTGTTTCACTAAGTGTGTTTGCCTCTGTAACTTATAAAATAATAGGTGACGGGAAATTTTAATGCTGTAGGTCAACACAAGAAATGTTACACTTTCTGCGGAGCTATGAACATGGTTTATTGTATCATTTTCCACAGAGTTACAGCACAAAGATATAATTTCTTAAATGGAACAACAGTTTTTTTTCTATCGTGCATTGGATTCGTTTAAACCAGCTGCGTGCAAATCAATTTAAACTACATTCCTATCACTGTTAGCTTGGGAGCTACAACCCTTCAAAGTTCCGGGGGCGGAGGCTGCGATAGCGTAGCTGACTGGCCGAGTGGCTATCCCCTGGGGCACGGCCCACTGTCTCATGACCACCAGCCAGTGAGCTACGCTGTCGTAGCTTCCGCCCCCTAAACTTTGAAGCGTTGTAGCTCCCAAACTCTGATAGGAATGTAGTTTAAATTGATTTTGACGCAGCTGGTTTCAACGAATCGAATGCACGATAGAAAAAAAAAAAAAAAAAAAAAAAAAAAAAAAAAAAAAGAAAAAACTATTGTTCCATTTAAAAAATTATATCTTTGTGCTGTAACTCTTTGGAAAATGATACAATAAACTTCATAGCTCCGCAGAGTACCGCATTGAAAGTCCACGTCACCTATTATTTTATAAGTTACAGAGGCAAACACACTTAGTGAAACACCCTGTATATATAAAGGGTGTCGCACCTATCTTGTCCACCCAAAATGTCTCTGGAACAAAAACAGCTATTGGAATACGACTTTCACCGGTATCAATGTACGGCTGGGGCCCATGAATGTACATATTTGGAAACATTCTAAAACGAAAGCAAATGTGTTTTTAACACAAACTTATGTTTTTTTTTAATGGACACCCTGACGCTTGAAATACGCGAAACGCGCGGCTAGCGCTCGTCCTGAGCAGCATGGGGTTTTCGCCTGAGTCTCAGGACGTGCGCTAGCCGCGCGTTTCGTGTATTTCAAGCGTCAACTTCGCGTCGCAATATCTCGGGATGTAATTGGAATATTGGGATGCAATCAACGCCTTTGTTTATGTGATTTGTCATGCTATGGATTGCTGAAGAAAAAATATGGGGTGTCCATTTAAAAAACATAAGTTTATGTTAAAAAACACATTTACTTTCGTTTTAGAATGTTTCCAAGTATGTACATTCATGGGCCCCAGCCGTACATTGATACCGGTGAAAGTCATTTTCCAATAGCTGTTATTGTTCCAGAGATATTTTGGGTGGACAAGATAGCTGGGACAACCTATATATATAGTTCAATTTTTTTCTTATACGAGGTACAACGAGGTACAACGAGGTAAAACAAACGTTTACAGATACAAAAAAAATATTTATTGTACAAAAATCTACAACTGTTTAACTAGTTTTCTATATAGCTTCCGAAAATTTGTAGGCACTTGTCATAGCGTCGCGGAAGTTTTGTATGCCTTCTTCATGAAAGGTTACCGCCTGTTTTCAACCATGTGGTAACATGTTCTTTCAGATCGTCATCGTTGAAGTATTGTCTACCAAGGACAGATTTTAGGTGTAAGAAGAGATGAAAAACGCTAGAAGCGCGGTCCGGGCTGTACGGAGGATGATCCAAGACGTCCCAGTGAAACTCCCGTAAGAGTTGTTTGGTCACATTCGCTGTATGAGGTCGGGGATTATCGTGGGGAAAAACAACACCGTTTGGCAGTAATCCGTGGCGTTTATTCTGTATTGCGCAATTTCTTAATGAACCACAGTAAACGTTAGCATTGATTGTTTGCCTTCGTAATATGAAATCAACCAGAAAAATGCGTTTTCTGTCCCAAAAAACGATGCACATGACTTTCCGAGGTGTCAACATTTTCTTATGCTTAACCTTCGTTGTTCATGAAGGGTGTCTCCATTCCATCGATTGCCGTTTTTTTTCAGGGGTGTCGTACGATATCCACGTTTCATTCTCCATGATTACCCGAGAAACAAAACCATCGCCTTCTTTATTGTAGCGTGTCAAAAACTGAACTGCACTGCCCATTCGTTGTTTTTGTTGTGTTGCTAAAAAATGTTCAAATGTTTGTATAGCTTATGGGGCTTAACTACGGGGTCATCAGTCCCTAAACTTACTAACTACTTATGAACTAGCTAATCCTAAGGACGGCACAAATATCCATGCCCGAGGGGGGATTCGAACCCCCGACCGTAGTGGCCGTGCAGACCGTGACTGGAGCGCCTCAGTCCCCTTGGCCACTGCGGCCGGCGTGTTGTGTTGTTCAGTCAGAATTTTGGGTACCCAACGCGAGAAAAGTTTTCGAAATTTCAGTTTTCAGTAACAATTACATGAATAAGTAATCGTGAGATTTGCGGAACTTCCATTGCAAGGGCACTAAGTGTAAAATTGCGGTTGTGCTTAATATTCTCTTCAATTGTGTGAACTAGTTCATCAGTAACCAGAGACGGATGTCCAGTTCCTTCTTCATCGTGCACCTGCTCACGTCCTTCATTGAAGAGTCTGACCCAACCATTGAATCACCCATAGCATTTTGTTCGTAAACATCGCAAATTTTCTAAAAAAAAAAAAAAAGGTCTTTGGATTAACTTTCTTTGCATTTTGAAAACGAATCACAGCTCTTATTTCTCACGCGGCTGACATTTTAAAGAAGCACTACAAAGCACACGTCGGCTGTAGCGATCTGTAAATGGCGTACATGTCTTCTCCTTGAGTCAGAGTAACTGCCGCGCAGGCTCGGAACTGCGATCGTAGCGCTGCCGCGAATAGAAATAGAACTTACTTTATGGACGACCTTTGCAAATACACATTCTAAATAATACTAGCTGTAAACCCGGCGTTGCCAGGGTGTTTAGTTATCCTACACTCACGTAGTCTACACCCCCTCCCCCCCCCCCGGGGCCCCCTCTGCATCAACCTCTTTCTCTCCCATCTCTCTGATCGTTTCGACCTTTCCCTCTCTCGGCAAAGTTTTTGATAGGTACCCTCCGTCATGTACCATACAAACGTTTATGAACCCAATGATCTTCCTCTTGGTTTAAAGGACATGTTTGCAACAATTCATAAAGATTGGAGCAAAACTATGCATTTTGTAAAATTCCGTAAGTTAAGTACCCTCCACCAAGCACCGAGCGAAATTTTACACTGGCAGTGACATTTCTCTTATTTTTAAGGCAGAGTGTGCAAAATTTCATCAATATCGGAACAAAATTATAGATTTCTATGCAATAGAAACGCAGGGTGACATTGAGAAACGCACTTTGTTGTTCTCAAGTATTCCAGTTTCATTTTATACAATCCTTGATCTGAGAATAACGAAAAAAAAAAAAAAAAAAAAAAAAAAAATTTCTGAAATCGGTCGAGCAGTTCTCAAGTTATGGCGCGACCAAGGTCTTTAGGGATCCATTTTTATGTTGTTTTATGTATGAAACTCAAGGTAGACGGTGACCTTCCTCTTGTTTTAAAGGTCAAGCGTGCGAAATTTCGTGAAGATCGGAATGAAACTGTAGCTTTCGTGAGTCTGTAGGAGGAGTATGCTCCGCCATGCAACTATTACAAAATACTTTCTTTGCTGTTTTCTACCTATAAACTGCATTCCTGCAAAATTTCAGCTTCGTAGGTGAAATAATTTTCGTTATTTCGTGTTTAGTCAGTGAGTGAGTGTCCTTTCGCTTTTATATATACAGATATTGAGAAAACACATTGCTTACTTTTGAATCCACGAGAATTCAGCGGGATGTTCAAATGTTTGTATAGCTTATGGAACTTAACTACGGGGTCATCAGTCCCTAAACTTACACACTACTTATGAACTACTTACGAACTAGGACGGCACAAATATCCGTGCCCGAGGGGGGATTCGAACCCCCGACCGTAGTGACCGTGCAGACCGTGACTGGAGCGCCTCAGTCCCCTCGGCCACCGCGGCCGGCAATTCAGTGAGACTTGCAGACAAAAATAAATAGTAATATACAGATCTGTAATGCTAACTTTATTTGATACAAGGTCATGCATGATGGGACAGTTTTACGGTATCTACAGTGAAACTGTTGCGAGCGGTATACTCATTTTCGTTTCATCATTTTGTGGGGATGTGGGAGGGGTGTATGGGGTGGGGGTCAGTTACGTCATAAACGTCCGAAATTACATTCAAACTTTGTTGCAGTTCCCTGTCTACTGCCATTTTAGAATAATTGACGCATAAATCTGTGTATTCGCCTAGTAATCAGGAGATTCGGGTCCAAATACCAGCCGTGGCACATGTATTATTTCACTGCCTCGTCTCATTATACCTTTTGGCTGACATTTTTAAGAAACATTACAAAGCACACCTCGGCAGTAGCGATCTGAAAATGGTGTACTTTTCTCCTTGAGTCAGAGTACTGCCGCGCATGCTCGGAACTGCTATCGTAGATATCGAGACTAAAATCTACCTCTGTTTTTATTTGATGCTAGCTGAAAACGCGGCATCACTCGTTTACTTATTTATTCCAGTCTTAAGTTAGTCCATCTATTCTTCCCTTTTATCTCTTTGTCCACCTTCTCTCTATGGCCACCTCGTTATCTCCCCCCCCCCCTCTCTCCTTATCTCTCTGTTCATCTCCTCATCTCGCCTCTCTGTTCATCTCCACTACGTGTCTCTATCTTGTCACAACCTTTCCCTTTGATAATAACCATCTCATCTCTCTATCGAAATCCTCCTCCTTATTCCTCAGTTCATTACCTCCTTCATCTGCATTACATAATTCTGCAACTTTTATGGTGACCACTCAAGTCTATTGCAAGGTACTCTCCACCATGCACCGCCTGAAATATTGGTCATGGCTCTCTTGTTTTGAAGGTTAAGTGTGTAAAGTTTCATCGCAGGTGGATGAAGACTACGGCAGCGCATAAAATGCGAGCAAGTATGATGGATCACTGTTCACGAGCGTCTCAGTTTTAATTGCGTCATAAGTCGTACAATGAAATAATTTTGTAGGTACATTCACTGGCATAAGGGGATATCGCTTACAAAGTATTTTTCGAAAACATTAGGTCATTCATGGTATGGAATTTTATCACGCGTCTCAGTGTTCATGACGTCATAGCTCCTGATGTATCTGTTGTATAGTGACATAAATAGGTCTATAACCTTCATGAAAGTGCACGAAATGTTTTGACAAAGTTTTATCGTGCTCGGTACGATAACCGATAAAATACGTGACCCTAGGAAATATTAATAATAATTGAAAAAGGTGATTTGCAGCAAACAGCTTTTTTTTCTTTAAAAAAAAAAAAAAAAAAAAAAAAAAAAAAAAAAAAAAAAAAAAGAAAAAAAGAAAAAAAAGAAAACTGCTTTGTTTTGCTGATCTAGATATTGGCAAGTGACTCGCCATTCTCAATGCATATATTTTTATATCAGCATGTCCATTGTTTAACCTGCCTCCGTAGATGCATGTAAACTGTAAAAAGGGTAATACATAGCGTTTATGTAGGTTAAACAATGCACATACATAGCATACTGGTAGAAAAATGTATCCACTGAGAATGAAAGGTCACTTGCTAAATAAAGCAGGTTTTTTACAAAAATAACGACTGATTACTGCTAATCACGTTTTTGGGAATTATATAGTTGTGAGCGCAATAAACCTTCTTCATTGGGACTGGAAACGTAAATTCACTTCTCCAAGTCGGAAAACATGAATAATTGAAAAAGCTCCCGGACTACCACGAAATTCAGTTCTCGGCGTACAAGAGAACAGTTTTCTCTAGGAACACATGGACACACAACACAACAGACTGTGTTTATAATAGGTATGGAACTATTTCATCATCCTACTCTAAAAGGAATTTAATTTGATACAAACTGGGCCGGGAGACTCATTTTTTGATTTAATTTGCTTTAATACTCCAGGGATATCTGCTTCTAAATTACGCGTGCTGGCGATTGTTCTTGATACGAATTCTGAAAGATTTTCTTCGCCTTCTTCTGATTTTTAGCTGTCATTCGTAGCATTACCATTGTTATCGCGTAATGAAGGTATTGATTGTATTTTGCCACTATTATACATTTCATACTACCAGAATTTCTTCGGATTTTCTACGAGTTACGTGACAGTTTCGTTGTGGATACTAATTATGAGCTTCTCGTATTGAATTCTAGCTAAATTTCGAGTTTCGGTATAAGATTGCCAGTCTTGGGGATTTTTGCATCCGTTTAAATTTGGTATGCTTTTTTCTTTGCTTTTGAAAAAGTGATCTGTTTCGTGTACCGCGGTGGGTCAACCCCATCTTATGTTAATTTGTTTGGTATAAATCAATAGCTGTCGATATTATTTGTTTGAATGTAAGCCACGTATGATTTACACTCACATTGTTAGATTCGATAGACTGCATATTCTCACTCAAGAAAGCGTTATTCTAATTTTTTTCTGATTTTTTTAATAAATAAATTTTTCGTTTAATTTTGGTGGATTTGAGAATTTCGATGTTCAGTCTCGCTACGACAGCTCCGTTTCCACTAATCTCTGTGTCTGTTTTGATGCTCTTTGTTGGCTCCCGCCCGGCCGCGGTGGCCGAGGGGACTGAGGCGCGCCAGTCACGGTCTGCCCGGCCACTACGGTCGGGGGTTCGAGTCTCTCCTCGGGCATGGATATTTGTGCCGTCCTTAGTATTAGCTAATTCGTAAGTAGTTTGTAAGTTTAGGGACTGATCACCCCGTAATTAAGTCCCTTAAGCTTACCAAACATTTCAACAACATTGGCTCCCAATTATTTGTTGCTAGGAGGTCAAGTATGTTTTCACAACCATCACTGATCTAGTGGGTTCAGGAACAATTGCTCGAGATAATTTTGGAAGAATGCGTTCAGTACTATTACGGACGATGTTTTATGCTTTCCTCCGGTTTTTAACATCTATTTTTGACAACACATCTAGTGTAAGATAAAATCACCCCCAATTAAATGTTTAGGGTACGTTTTTGAAATTTGATCCAAGCCTTCTTTAAACATTTCTGCAGCCGAGTCATCCGAGCAGGGCTGATCAATAAAAATAACCAGTTATTTATTGCGGTTCTAATAACATATACAACTAAGGAACTATCTACTCTGATTTCGCTACAAGGTAAACCGCTTGTGACAGCAATAAATCGTTTCACTATTGAGGCGGATAGCATCGATTATAAACAGCACTGGCTGCTATACCCAATACTAATTTCATTATCTTCTTCACATCACAGCATCTCTATACAGCATGTTTCCGGAATAAATGTAGGTATGATATCTCCGATTCTTCTTGGTGTTGATTTTTCGATGGTCAGCAATGTATTAAACAGTAGTTGTGAAAGGCTGCAAGCATGTCGAAGTCCTAAACTGTTGTCCTCTTTTTTTCTCACTATCCCCGACTATTCGGATTTTTGTAGTGGTTTAGATCTTCTGAAATACTTGTGTAATATGTATTGCCATGACTCTTTTCAATATTTTCTTGAAAAAAAGTAATTAATTTTAGAGGCTGGTAGATAACCTTGTAAGTCCATGTGGAACCGCAA